>CAUYUJ010014664.1:188012-270512 GCA_963575745.1 Prorocentrum cordatum
CTGCGAAGTGGCACCGCAGGAACCTGAACAAGACCTCGCCGTCCCTGGGGGGCGCGATCTGTGACACGGTCGCCGCTTTCGAGGGCTTCTGGTGGGTCCTGCGGAGTGAGGCGCCGCGGGGATCTGAGCTAGACCTCGCCGTCCCTGGGGGGCTGCGATCTATGACACTGTCGCCACTTTCGAGGTCAGCTGGTGGGTCCTGCGGAGTGAGGCACCGCGGGGATCTGAGCGAGACCTCGCCGTCCCTGGGTAGCTGCGATCTGCGACACGGTTGCCACTTTCGAGGGCAGCTGGTGGGTCCTGCGGAGTGAAGCGCCGCGGGGATCTGAGCGAGATCTCGCCGTCCCTGGGGGGCTGCGATCTGAGACGCTGTCGCCACTTTCGAAAGCTGCTGGTGGGTCCTACGGAGTGAGGCACCGCGGGGATCTGAGCGAGAGCTCGCCCTCCCTGGGGGGCTGCGATCTGCGACACGGTCGCCACTTTCGAGGGCTGCTGATGGGTCCTGCGGAGTGAGGCGCCGCGGGGATCTGAGCGAGACCTCGCCGTCCCTGGGGGGCTGCGATCTGCGACGCTGTCGCCACTTTCGAGGGCTGCTGGTGGGTCCTGCGGAGTGAGGCACCGCGGGGATCTGAGCGAGACCTCGCCGTCCCTGGGGGGCTCTCAAGAGCTGCTGTGGGATACGTTAGGCGCAGCGGGCGCATGGCACAACCAACGGGGGTGGTTTGTGAAACAGACCATCTGCCGGGCGATGACCATAACGATGTGCCTGCACGTATCCCGCGGGGGCTCTCAAGAGCTGCTGTGGGATACGTTGGGTGCAACGGGCCCATGGCACAGCCAACGGGGGCGATTTTTTATTACGTAGCTCTTAGATCTTGATCGGGGGCCTGCGAGCCTTCCGATTGCTGCTCGCAAAATCACATGCGTCCATGTTGCGTCATCGCCCCCGTTGTAGCAATCCTGATGTACTTATGCCCCGCATTGCGCAAGGGTTGAGTACGTCTTCAGGGTATTTTTTTGTCGCAACCGCAGGCGAAGGCGCCAACGGCGAGTCGAGTCAGCTCGGGCTACGAGCGAAGCTGGCTGGTGGGGATACGCGAACCGTCAAGAATTTGTGCATCTGCGTTATGACACATGTTGTGCGTGTGTGTATACATATATATGTATACCTAGTGTCTCTCCCTCTCTCTATTCATGTGTGTGTGTACTCGTGTGGGCCTATTGATTCAATCTATGGAGCTGTGTGAGTCGACGTTTGCGGACGCGCGCTTCTGTTTCAATAGCGGAAAACCGAATCCTCTGGTCTCTTAAAGCCCTCTTGGGGGTCATCTTGGGGGTCCTCTTAGGGGCCCTCCTGGGGCGTCTTGGAGGCCTCTGGGGCCGTCTTGAACATACTTTGTGCCGTCTTGGGGCCCTCTTGGCAAACTCGGGGCCATCTGGAACCCGAATCCTTTTGGGGTATATTGGGCCGTCTTGACGTCTCTTGGTGGCTTGGTGGGCCATTTTGGGGGCTTCTCGGGCTGGTTGGTGCGATCTTACGGGCCTCCTGGGCTGTCCCGGGGGCCCTGAAGCTCGAAAGCGCGAGTGCTTCCCTCTACCTCATGGGACTCTCCGGCGGCATCTTGGGGGCCCTTTGAATCTTGGGCGTCTTTGTGCCCTGTTGAGTATATCTTGGGCTATCTTGGGCAGACTCGGGTCCCTCTTGGACTGTCTTGGAACTCTGTTGGGAACCTCTGGGGACTTTTCAATCGGTTCCCTTATTCATAGAAAACTGACCTGATACAACTAGGACGGCCCAGACGGCCCCAGATGGCCCCAAGTCGGCCCCGGAGGACCCCAGAAGGCCTTAGGAGGGCCCGATGAGCGCCCCAAGACGGCCACTGTGGGCCCAAGATGGCCCAAGACGGGCCCAAGATGGCTACTCGACGGCCCAATGGGCTCCCCAGATGGCCTAAGGGGTCCCGAAGACGCCTCCCAATAGGCCCCCGGGAAGCACAAATTATAGGTTTTCCTGAAGTGTCGGTGCAATTCGCATGCTCGGCTTCTCGGTCTGCAGAGCGCTCGAGACGGCCTGAGAAGCCCCCGAGATCATTCCAAGATGGTTTAATAGGCGCCCAAGAAAGCCCCAGGACGAGCCCAGGACGGCCGAAGAGGGGCCCAAGACGGCCCCAAGACACTCCAGGAGGGCACCCAGAGGGGCTGCAGACGGCCCAAGAGGGCACCAAGACAGCCGAACAGGGCCCCCAGACCGCCCCAAAACAGCCCGAAGAGGCCCCCAAGATTGCCCAGAGGGTCGAAGACGGCCCCAAAGGGCCCTAAGAAGGCCCATGAGGCCCCCAAGACGGCCTGAAAACGGCCTTAAGCGACCCCGAAGAGAGCCGTCTCGGGACCCTGTATTAGTACGGCGATGGTCATAACTGGTGTTTATATATGTACATATACATACATACATGTATCTCTATACATATGTCGATCTCTCTTACTACACACATGCACACATATACATACGAACCTGCACATACACACATACACACATACATACAACCATACAACCATACATACACGCAAACGTACATACATATGTACATTTACATATTCACATACATATGCATACACACATACATACATACGCAACATGCATACATATATACACATACGCACCACAAGCATACATGCATTTGCATACACATACATATACAAGTGTGCACATGTATACATATACATGCATCCACATACACACAAACACACATACACACATTCATACACACATACACATCCATGCGCAAAACATACATACACACATACATGCATGCATACACGCATACTCTCATACACACATGCACACACATACATACACCATGCACACATACATACACACATACATACACACATATGTGCACACACATACACATACATACATGCATGCATGTATACGTGCATGCATGCATGCACGCATACACGCATGCACATACATACATGCACATACATACGTACATACATGCATGCATGCATACATTCACACATACGTGCCTACACGCATACACATCCATCCAGACATACACATACGTACATCTATCCGTACATACAAATATACATACATACATACACACATACACATATGCATACTTATAAATACATTAACAAACATATACCATCTGATTATGCATGCTTGCATTTATATGCACATATTTTTATATATATATGTGCACACATATAAGCACACATATATGTATGTATGCATGTATGTATGTATACATGCATGCATGCATGTACATATGTGTGCATATATACACATTTATACATACATAAATATACACCTATATATTCATACAGACACACATATATATGATACACACAAATACATATACATACATATCTATACATTTGTATATATACATATATATATATATACATATGTATATACATATATATATATATATATATATATATATATATATATCATCCGCCACCGTACCATTGGCACGCGGTCGAGTGCCCCAAGACGCAGCCCTGAGAGGTAAAAGGTTCGTGAGGTGCTGAACGGCCCAACTTTGGCGCTACCGGGCGCTTCCATTGTGTTTCGCGTGGGCACCCGGGATGGTTCCCTCGCTCAGGGGGGCCCCAAAACGGGCCAAGAAAGTTCCAGGAAACCAGACGGCCCAGGAGGGCACAGCACGCATAATCGTGGACAGATCGCTCCAAGACGCCCAAGTTGGCCTCCAGACGGCCCAAGAGGCCTCGACGAAGCCCCAACAGGCCTCCAAGAGCACTCCCAAGAGGCCTCAAGAGGCAAACATCAATGAGTTTCCTTTTTTCGCAAAAATGATTTTGGAGTTCTCTCCTTTTGGCTTCCCGACACTCCGAGACGGCCCAATAGGCCTCCAATATCGCCCCAAGACAGCCGAAGAGGTCTCCAAGAGGGCACCAAAACGGTCCGAGAGGGCCCCAAGATGGGCCAAGAAGCTTCAAAGACGGCCCAAGAGGCCCGCAAGAAGGCACCGAGAGGGGGCCCAGACGGGAGACCCGAAGGGACATTTTGAGCCCTTGGCCCCGAGAGGCCCCCAGGAGGCCCCAAGGGGCCCGCAAGAAGCCCCCACGAGGCCCAAAGAGGCTCCCAAGAGGCCCCTAGGAAGCCCCAAGAGGCCCTCCAGAGGCTCCCAAGAGGCGCAAAACTGCCATCCAGAGGCCCCCGAGAGCGCCCCAAAGAGACCCCACGAAGCATCCCAGAGGGCTCTGACCCACAACCCAGGCACGGTGGCGGGATGGGCCGAAAGCCATTTCATACGCACCTCTCCGAGGGAATAGAGCCCAGAGGCGATTACTTGTGAAGCCGTTCTGTTGGCACTTCTTCCGACAGTGTAGCTCGGGACATCCTCAAATGTCATAAAATCGGACACACCCATCATGCACATCGCGACGCCAGGGTCGAAAAGCACATACAGGATCTTCAACATCTGATCATCAAGCCTTCAAGCACTCAATGCCCTCAATGATGTCACACATACTTGCTAGAACACCGGTGTTTTGTTCAATGGTCTCCTCTGTAGTTCCTCACCAGGGTACGAGGCAATAGTAGCATCACAAAATATAATCAGTGACTTTGCGCATAGCTTTACGTGTTTGAACACAATTGCTTTCCTGGGGATCCAGTGTAGTTCTCCAGCTTTGTTCCAACCTTGTCTCTTCATGCCCCAGGCCCCTCCGGGGTGCTTCTTAACACGTCGTCTAAGCTCATGCTGTGGCAACCCCATCTGAGGACCATTGTTTTCAGAATGAGCACGCACGTGCCACTTGTATCTGTATGTATACATATATGTATGTATATCGAGATCTTTCTCTCGCTGTTTCTCTTTTTCGTGCGCGCCAGACGGGAACGCGCCCACAACAGCACCTCGCGCGTGGCCGCCCAGCCCACCTCTGTCGAAGAGGAGCCTCACAGCGCAGGCGGCGGCAACTTCTCGTCCTCGTCGTCCTGGTAAGGCGACGGCAGGGAAAGTGACAGTATTAACAGTAGTATCACTAATAAGAAGAACGCGGACCATGATAACAAACATAAGACTAATCGTACAACGTCCAGGTGAGATAAGTTAGAGCTTTCTGACAGCTGGCGGGTCTGTGGGATGGATCGGGGACCGCGGCCGTTTCAGTACGTGTTGGGACGCTCTGGAGCGATGTAGGTTCCTACCAAGCCTGCCTGACTTGGTCTGAGAGGGAGAGCCGAAGAGGCCTAACTTTGCGTTCCGCACAACCCAAAGTTCGGAAGAAGTGGGTCGACACATTCAGCAGGAAGGCGTTGAAAGTAGACTCGGTTCTCGCCCCCGCCTGATCAGGAAAACGGAGTACTATTCGATAGTTGAAACAAGATGCCACCTACATTACGCTGGAATCTTGGAACCCTTAAACTCACACTTCCGCCGAGCGATGGGTAATCCGGCAGTGGACAAACCTCCCTTTAGCAAACCTCCCCTTGAAGAAAACGGCCCGGGACCGAATTCGACGGACCCGGACCCGCAAAAATGACGGCCGCGACGCCCTCTCGCGAACCGAAAACGGCCAATTCCTTAATCGACGTGTCAGGGTAGGAGGTCTATCCACCTCCGAGTAATACGGAACGTTGCGAAGAATCTTGTGCTCTGGTCGCTCGCCCAGGCCAGCGCAGCAAAGGCGACACTTCTGTCGTAAACTCGATCCTTAAAGCATTGGACATAAAGACTGGCGCGCCCACCTCTCAGCAGCGACATCGGCTTCACGCAAGGGTGACCCTAGCGGCCTCCCCCGTGGACCTCTTCCCTCTTCAGGGGCTCTAGAGTAAATCGATAGTCCTCCTCCCCGCCCCCCCCCCCTCTGCTCCCCCTCCTCCTGCTCTCCTCTGCCTCCTTCTCCTCCCCCTGCTTCTCCTCCACATCCTTCTCCCCTCTCCTCCTCCCTCATCCACCTCCCCATCCTTCTCCCCTCTCCTCCTCCCTCATCCACCTCCCCCACCCTTCCTCCACCTCCCACTCCTCCTCCTCCCCCTGCCCCCCCTCGTTTTCATCTTCGTCGTTCTCAGGGTCGGCGGCACTGGCCGTGAGGCCTTCGCAATAGATACTTGTCTCCCAGATGGGGTCTGAGCAGGTGGGTTCTGGGGATCGCGCCGCATCGCCGATGCATCGGCGACTCCAGTGTGCAGATGATCAGGCTCCAGATCGAGCCGCATCGCTGATGCATCGGCGATGCGGTGCGACCTTGCGACCCCGTCCACTCTGGCCCCACTCGCGAGGGCTAAAACATATGGGGCAGGGAGGACGGAATGGGCACGGCCCGGGGCACCAGATACAGTCTGGTCAGTCTGGTACTTGCTCGTGCACCGTGCGATCGGCCGAGCACGGGGCCGAGAGGTGGGAGACGCCGACTCTGCGCTCAACCCCTGGCGGCAGCGGGGGGCCCGCCGAGCCTCCTCGTCCTCGTCGGAGTCGTAGGCCGCGAGCCCTCCGAGGGCCCCCTCCTGCCGCGCGCGCGAGGCTTCGGGCCGCGGTTTGTCCCGTGCCTCCCGGGGGTCCGTCGTCCTCTTCGCCCCCTGCCGTTGATGGCAGAGCTGCGAGTTCCTGGGCAAGCGGGGGCACCATGCTCCGTCCGTTCCTCTCCCAGCTTCGGGTGCATCGAAGAATGGGGCCCAGGGACACACAACTAGATAGGCACAAACATATAGCAGGATCCCCCACATACGTTTCTAGATCTTCTGGGCTTTCGTCTTCCCCCTCACCTCCCATATGTTTCCCATATTTTCCTGGGAGCCGACGACTTTCATTGTGACTGTGTGTCTCTCCCCCTCCTGGGCATCGTGGAGAAGCCTGGCCCTGCTGCGCGGACGGACGGGCATCGGGGGAGGCACGTCGCGCAGGGGCGGGCGGGCTGCACGCCCTCCTGGAGCTCAGAGCCTTCAGGATCCTCCTCCTGCTCCTTACTCCTCCCTCCTCCTCCTCCTCCTCCTCCTCCTCCTCCTCCTCCTGGAGGGGAGGACTGGACCCGAAAGGCGCGTGCCAACCACAGCAAGCGGACGGAGCTTCCCGTACGAATCTATACTACCCCGACTTCCGACCTCCACAACCCACCGGATGGCCGAGTGCCACGCCGCATGCTGCGCGAGCGCCGTCGTGAGAATGGGCTGCTGCTCTGAGCGGCTTCTCTGCTGAACTCACGGCGTCCTGATCCCCGTCGCCAGATCAGCCCTCCGCCCCACCTAGGAAGGCACCCGTGAAGAGAGCAGGGGAGAGGGAAGGGAGAACGGCCTGCAAAGACATAAAGCCAGCAACTGTGCCTGCTGACGCCAATCTGGTGGATTTCTTTGTGAACCTACGTCGTCGGACTCCTGGCGCACGAGAAAACTGCAGTCTCAACCACGGCGTCACGATAAAGGCGAACGACGCAACCTCACTGTACAGAAACTTCCGATCAACTGTGGAACGGTTGGCCAGTGGGTTCTGTCCTAGTCCTCCTCCTCCTCTTCCTCCTCCTTCTTCTCCTTCTTTCCCTCCTCCTCCTCCTTCTCCTCCTCCTCCTCCTCCTCCTCCTCCTCCTCCTCCTCCCTTCTCCTTCTCCAACACCCGCCTCTTTCCGATCCGCTCTTTCACGCAACCCTGGAATGCCTCGACGGCTGTGACTCTGGCCTCGGAACGCCCTTCAGGATGGCAAGACTTCTCCAGAGCACCCTCGGCGAGCTGCAGCTTGTAATGAGTTGGGCGTGTCCCATGGTTTGGAAAAAGGAACCGCCCATCCCAGGCACTCCTCCTCCTCCTCCTCCTCCTCCTCCTCCTCCTCGCCCTCGTCGCTGTGGCCATCCCTCTCCGCCCTATACTAAGAAGAGCTTACATGCACGGGCACCCTCTACTCTATGGGATCAGGACGCAAATGGGTCCAGGGACACAGCAACTGATTCCCAGCGAAACCCATGCGCCCGTGCGCGACTGGGATTTCGAATGCTTGCCGGCGTTGGCCCCAAACAGTGGCTTCTTGCACCCTGGATGTGCGAGATATTTGGTGCAAGCTGCGTGGTACAAGCTACGTGGTGCAAGCTATTTAGTGTCAGCTATGTGCTGCACGCCATGTGGTGTAGGCTATGCTGTCTAAACTAGGCGGTGCAAGCAACGTAGAACAACATGTGCAGTGACAACTGTTTTGTGCAAGCTGTGTGGTGTAGGCTATGTGACGCAAGCTATGTTAGCCAAGCGATGCGATGCAAGCCATGTGGTGCAAGTCGTGTGGTTCAAACCCTGGGTGCAAGCCCTGTGGGGCAAGCTACGTTGTGTCAGCTATGTGATGCAGACTATCTCTTGCAAGCTGTGTGGTGCAATAGATATGATAGGTGTAGCAGATGTTTTGCCAAATCACGGATTGTCAACTCCACTGTTCGCGCAATCATCCCACCATCCTGCCCGCAACTTGTGTTGTAAAACCCATGCGGTCGCGATTGCCGTGGCTGCTTGGGCCTGACTAGCGCATCTCTGGCGGCGGCGTGCTGTTGCCGGCTGGGTGAGAGGTTGCGCTCGTGGGCACCTGCGTCCCAAACCCGCGTGGATGCTTGTGCGAATGCTCAGAGGGCCTATAGCGGCCCCCAGAGGTCCCCCAGAGGTCCCCAAGAGGCCCCAGGAGAACCCCAAGAGGCGCCAGGTGGCCCCCAAGCGGCCCTTTAGAGCCCCTCAAAGGGCTCCCAGGACGCCCAGGAGACCTCAAGACTGCCCTAAGGAGCCTCCTCCTCCTCCTCCTCCTTTCCCTCCCTCTTCTACTCCTTTCTCTTCCTCTCCCCAGTGTTCCCCAAGGGGTTTCACAACGGCTGGGGAAGCACATCGTCCAACAGCTTGGCCAGACTTCGGCCCAACGTTTGGCCGCATGGGCGTTTCCAAAAGTCAGGGGGCGGCGGTGATTCGCCGTATGCGTCTTAGATAAACATAAACTTTCGGAGACCTGTGCGGATTTCTCGACTCGGCGCTGGGCCAACGTGCGCCAGGGGCGGCGCTGGAGGCGCCGCCAGGGTTCATCGAGCTCCGACCTATGAAAATCCGCGGGGAGCTCAGACAATTCACGAATGTGCACTTCTTCCTTCCTCCAGGGATGCGGAATCCGCAGCCCGGCCTGTTCCCCCGTCCCCCACTCCTCCCCGCTCCACACCCCTACCCCATTCCACTCCACTCCACTCGTCCTCACTACTCCGCACTCCTCCAGATCCCTCCTTTTCCTCCTCCCTCTCCTCCTCGTCCTCTTCCTTCGCCTCCTCCACACTCCGGTTTCGTCCTTGCTCCTCCCCTCCTTCTTCCTCCTGAGCACGAAAGGCCTGGGCAGACGCGCGGCGGCGGCTCCTCCTCCGAGGCCGCCTCGGCGGCGTCGCCAGGCGGCGCCGGCGGCGTGGCCTCGGGCTGTGCCGCGGGCTGCGCCTCCTCTGCAGCAGCCTCGGCCGGCGCCTGGTGCCGTCCGCACTCGTCTAACTCCTGCTGGCCGCCTCACCGTGTTACTCCTCAGATTTCTCGGGTCGGCGCGGACCTCAGAAAGTTCATGCTTGTGCTCATTTGCTGTTCGAGATTCAGCGGTCGACGTGGTATCCATACGGCAGGCTCGTGTCGTGACGACCCGTGCGCTGGTTTTTGACACCGCGTGGATTGCGCAATCTTGAGCGATCCCCCGTCCCCTCCTCCCCACCTCATCCTCAGCCAGTGTCCGTGCCGCCTCGCTCATCATATGACTCCCCCCCCGCCTCCATGTCTCTCCCTACAACCATCGCGCTACGATCATGAACGCCAGATACTGGCCATCGCTCGGACGTCCATTCCCTGTTTTTTTTGGTTTCGTGCGTGTTTTTTCGCCAAATCATCAAGGATGCTCCTCGATGGTCCTCGCCGACGGAAAAATGCACACGTCCGAGCGATGCCAATGATAAAGAACGAAGGGGCTTTTCTGGCGCCACAGCGAACCTCGGCCACGAACAGGTTCCCCGACTTCGAGCTAAGGAGCGGCCCATAACACCAGAGCCCCTCCCGAACCCCAAGGTGGTCCTTACTTCAACGTCTTGACTGCACTCCACCTGCCCATCCCCATCCCCCTCTTTCGTGAAGGGGCCCAAGGACACACACATAAACACACAAATGAAATATTTCCCTATATTTTCTCATCTTTTCTGGGTTTTTGTCTTCCCCCCCACTTCCCATATTTTCCAATATTTCTGGGGAATCGACGATTAATTGTGTCTATGTGTTTCTTTCCCTCCTGATTACGTCCGACCCGAAACTCAGAGGGTGCAGGACCCGATGGCGCAAGCGGAAAAAGTCCAGGACATGCTGGGGCTGGAGACTGGGGTGGCGTCCTCAGGCAGCCTCTGGACGAACTAAGTCGCTCGCGGGCCGTCGGCCCAACATGAAGGACAAGGGCGGGGGCTCAAATGCCTTGGGGCCCTGACTGGCGCGGGGCCACGTTCGCACCTCACAAGTCCTCCTGCTCCCCCTCGACCCCACGTAATCTTTTCCACCCTGATCCGAAGCTCTCTTGACCCCACTTCATCGCCTTCCCCTGAACCTGACATCTTTTGCAACTCCTGTGTCAGCGGGTCGCGGAAAGACTCCGACGGGTCTGGCTAACATGGGGTGCCTCAGAAGGCGGCGGATCAAGGAAGAAGGGCTGGCCGCAGAGGGGGCACCTGGGGATACAGAATGAAAGAAAAAAAACGCGTTACCCAAACATCTCGCCATACCGACGGCAACCAGACTGGTTACAAAGCCAAGGAGGCCCCCGTGGCGCCAGAGGCATCATCGGGAAACTGCCCGTGCAAGAAACGCATGAACTCCTGACATCATATTGTTTTGGAAGCACCCGGCCATGCAACCCCCCAATTCACCGGGGAGGGCCCCTCCCGGCCAGGGCTCCGGGTGACGCGGCGCACCTTGGCAGCCGACGGCCGCTTCGCTGCAGCGGCGGCCCCGCCAGCGTCTGGCGCCGCCTTACGCTTAAGGCCTCCGAGTGGGGGGGGGGGGGCAGGAACGGCGATCACCGAGTGCGGCGCCACGCGAACGAGTACGACCTGCACCACTCACGTGATTGAGACCACACGTTTTGACCGTCTCTGCCTCGCCCACTCCCCATTCCTGGGGGGGAGCCAAGTTGGGCAAAGAGCCCAGGTGGGTCCCAGGAGACTTGTGTCCGGGGTAGGACGGTCGAATAAATCCTCTCCCTTGTTCTGCTTACCTTCTACTCCTCTCAACCCTCCCCCGCCTCCTCCAGCTCCCTGATCCATCCCTTTTTCCTCCTCCCCCTACTCGTCCTCTACCTCCTCCGCGTCCTCCGTATCACCCTCCTCCTCCTCCTCCCCCATTCACCGCTTCCTCTTCCTTATCCTTCTCCGCCTCCTCCTGCTCGCCTCATCCTCTTCGCTCCCTTCTCCTTACTCGTCGTCGTCGTCGTCGTCCTCCTCCTCCTCCTCCTCCTCCTCCTCCGCCTCCTCACCGCCTCTTCCTCCTCCTCCTCCTCTTCCTACTTACCTCCTCCTCCACCGCCTCCTCCTTCTGCCACTCGTCCTTCTCATCATATTCCTGCTCCGTCTCCCTGATCCCTCCTCGCGTGAGAGGGCCTGTTCGTCCTGCTTCTCCCAACTTCTCTTTCCCCCTCCTCCCTCCTCCGCCACCTCTTCCTCCTCCTCCTCCTGCTCCTCCTGCCGCTCCACCTCCTCCTCGCTCACTCACTCACTCACTCACGGCACGAGGTCCTGTTGTGAAGGTGCTGCCATTGGCCCCCTCCTGTGGGTATCGTATGGTGCCGCAGGAGGGGGCCATTCCGAAATTGGGCCGATCCGCCGTTGAAGTGGCCGACGAGGTACGAGGGGGGAGAAACGGACGGGGGTTCGAAAGAAGAGGCCGAAGGGGGGCACGAACAACTGGCCGAACGAGGAGGGGAGGACGAAGAGGGGGAACTGCGGGTCGATGGCGGGCCACGCCCGCCCGCCTACCTCCCACCACCAACCTCCACCTCCTCCTCCTCCTCCTCGGCACGCGCACCCCATGCAGGAGGCGACCACGAGGCGCCCACGGGCGAGCACAAAGGCGGAACCTCGGCCCATCCACCCAGCCCGCCAGCCGGGCACTAGGCGATCCCTCGGCACACCCATCCAATTCTTGAGGCACCTGGGTAAGAGCCCCAAGCTCGCCATCGCTCGGACGTCCATTCCTCGTGTATCTTTCGATATCGTGTGTTCCTCGATGGCCGTCGCCGAGAAAAAATGCACACGTCCGAGCGACGCCAAGCAAGGTGCAAGCGCTGCTTGGGGACATACATGTTTTGTTGTCCGACAACTGTTGTCCGCGTCGGCCCCGCACGCAGGAACACCGTAAATGATGTGCAAGCTCTGCGCCGCAGGGTATGTGGTGTGAGCCATGCAGTGGAAGCTACGTGGTGCAAGCTGTGCGGTGCAATCCTGTGGTGGAAGCCGTGTGGCCTCATCTATGTGGTGTAAACTGTGCAGTCTGAGCTGTGTGGTGCAAGTCGTGTGGTGTAAGCTGTGTGGTGCAAGCTATGTGGCAGTAGCTGTGCAATGCAGTCCATCCGGCCGCCCAGCGCACGAGGCGCCTCTGGGCGGGCACCAGGCGCAACCTCGGCACCCAGACACACATCCAGCGCACGAGGCGCCTGTGGGCGGGCTCCAGGCGAGACCTCGGCACACCCGCCCAGCGCACGAGGCGCCCACGAGGCGCCCACGGGCGGGCTCCAGGCGAAACCACGGCACACCCACCCAGCGCACGAGGTGCTGACGAGGCGCCCGTGGGCGGACACCAGGCGAAACCTCTGCACACCCACCCAGCACGAGGCGTCCATGAGGCGCACACGGGCGCCCAACAATTGGGCACCAGCCGAAATCCTGGCACACCCAACCAATTAATGACCTTAGGTAACCAAAGTCAGAACCCTCAAGTGCAAGCACTGTCTGGGGAAACAATTGTCACAGTTCTGCGCGCATTTGCTGACATCATAAAAAGAGCTGTAATCTTGTTTTTCCCTTCTGTCGAGTCTGGCTGTCTGTGTTCGATGTTTTTCAAGCAGCCCTCCGTGGCACTCCCGACGCCGCAGTAGGCTCTTCGACCCCCTGCGCTGGAAACCAAGCCCACTGCAGTTACCACATAGAGCCCTAATACGCCCGCTGCCCTGCGAAGCGGGCTGTCAGATGGCATGCTTCGTCTATCTCCTGTTACGCTCTGGCCACAGGAGGGTGGGAGGGAGGGCTCGCCACATGTTCCCCAAAGCCCCTCCGGGAACATCCCAAACCCTGCGGGAACATATTCCCAGAAGCCCCTCTGGAAAAACGTGTTCCCGGAGGCCCCCTCAGGGAGCAGGAGCCCCCAAACCCACTCTGGGACCCCCTCTCGGGGAAGGAAGCTCCCGGGAACCTCGCCGGAAACCTCGACCGGCCGAAGAAGCAGCGCCACCCGTCCAGACTGCAAGGGGCCAGATATGGGGAATGTCGTGCCTCCGGGGGGGACCAGAGCAGGTGAGGAGGAGGAAGAGAGGGACGAGGAGGAGAAGGAGGAGGAGGCGGAGGCGGAGGAGGAGGGGGAGGAGGAGGAGGAGGAGGATGATGAGGAGGAGGAGGGAGAGGAGGAGAGGAGGAGGAGAGAGGAGGAGGGGGAGGAGGAGGAGGAGGAGGAGGAGGAGGAGGAGGGGGAGGAGGAGGAGGAGGAGGGGAGGAGGAGGAGGAGGAGTCCTGAGTGAGACCGTGCGGGCCGCACGCGCGCACGCGTCGAGCACGTGCCTCGGTCATCGCGCACCCCAGCGAGCTCCGTCCCGCAATCGCATGCTGACCACACGCGCGCGGCCGGGAGGCGGCGGCCAGGAAGAGTCAGAGGAGGAGGGGGTCGGCGAGGAGGAGGAGCAGGATGAGGAGCAGGAGGAGGAGCAGGAGGAGGAGGAGGAGGAGGAGGAGGAGGAGGAGAAGGAGGAGGAGGAGGAGGAGGAGGCGGTCTCCGCGCGCGCACGTGACCTCCACCTTTTTCTCGGAGCCTCGGCCACGAGAAGGCCCTCCCCGACCCAGAGGCTCGAGGAGCGGCCCGTGTCAGCAGGGCCCCCCTGCGGAACAGGAAGGGTCCTGCATTTCAGCGTCCTGACTGCAAACGCATGCGAAACCATGCATCTGAGACGAAGCCAGGACGAGGATGACATTGGGTGAGGATACTTCCGCCGAGCACCTGTGGGTCTCTAGGCGTGTGAGACTACTTCCCCCCATTATCCCCCCATGGACCCCCTCCCTCATGGGCGGATAGAGGGCTTCCCGACGACTCACGAGGGCTCCCAAACGGTCCAAGAATGCCCCGAGTCGCTGCAATATCGTTCCAAGACGCCAAAGACGGCCCCCAGGCAGCCCAAGATGCCCCCACGACACCCCGAACCCACCCTCTCGCCTTCGTCTACATTACCATCACCCTGGACGCCCCCCAAAACCATAGCAAACAATCTACACTCAGCGGGGTCGGCGGATTGGCGTAAGCCTACATAATCCACGTCCGGAGGTGACGTGCTGAGCGGCAGCGTTTTTTCGGCGAGCGCCTTACTGCAACGTATCCAATGTATCCAATGAGTGCATACTTGCCACATGTTGTATTGTGTTACATTATTACGTCTCCCCCCCTAACCCCCCCTGAGAGCTGCGCCACACCGCCGGACCAAAATGGCCCCCCCCTCCCGGGGCTCAGAAACCTACCAAAACTTATAAAAATCGATGATTTCGACCTCTTGGGCCTCTTGGGGGGCCGAGAAGGCGCCAAAACGGTTCAAGATGGGCTCTGTGCGGGCCAAAACGGCCCCGAGACGGTCCGAGATGGTTCCAAGAGGGCCCAAAAAACCCAAATGACGGCCCAAGAGGGCCCCAAGAGCGCCCACAACTGCGCCTCCAGAGGCCGAAATCATTGATTTTCCGATGGTTTGGGTACTATTTTAGGGTTCTCGCCTTTGCGGCCCAAGCAGCTTCGCAAATCGCTCCAGCACAACCCAAAAAGCCCCCAAGAGGGCCCCGAAACGGCCCAACAAAACCCCAAGACGGCCCAAAGAGGCCCCCAAGACGGTCCAAGAGGCCCCTATGACGGCCCAAGAGGACCCCAAGACGGCCCCAAGGCGGCCGCGAGAGGCCCCCAAGACGGTTTCCGAAGGAGCGAAACGGCGCAAAAACGCCCCAAAACCGCCAAAGACGCCCCCAAGAGGCCCCAAGAGGCCCCCGAGAGGCCCCCAAGGGGTCCCAAAAAGCACCCACGAGGCCTCCAAAATGTCTTCAAGAAGCCTCCCAAAGGCCCCAAAAAAGCCACCCAAAGGCCACACAGCGACTGGAGTGTAATGTTATTTTCCCCCCTCTGGGCGAACTGCGGCGCAGCGCCAGCCAGGTGGAAGTTGGTCGCAGCGGCGCCCATGATTAGAGCCGGCGCTGGAAGGAAATATGGGGAGGGAGTATGAAAAGGAGGGAGGGGGTAGAGGCCCCAAAGAAGTCCCCAAGAGGCCCAAGGAAACTCCCAGGAGGCCTCCAGGAGGCCCCCAAGAGGCTCCCAAGAGGCTCCGCGACGACGTGACTGTACGTGCTCCGGACGTGCACCCCGCGAAGCGAGAGGAATCCACGTCTGGAGGCGACGTGCTGAGCGGCAGCGTTTTCTGCGGGGGCGATCATGCAACGTATCCAATGTATCCAATGATTGCAGAATTGCCACATATTGCATTGTGTTGCATTATTATGTCTCCCCCCTAACCCCCCCTGGGAGCTGCGCCACAGCGCCGGACCAAAGTGCCCCCCCCCCCTCCCGGGGCTCAAAAACTTACCACAACCTAGAGAAAATCTATGATTTCGACTTCTTGGGCCTCTTGGGGGGCTAAGAGGGCGCCAAGACGGCTCAAGATGGGCTCTGTGCGGGCCAAGACGGCCCCGAGACGGTCCAAGACGGCCCCAAGAGGGCCCAAAAAGCCCCAATGACGGCCCAAGAGGGCCCCAAAAGCGCCCACAACTGCGCCTCCAGAAGCCAAAATCATTGATTTCCCTTTGGTTTGGTAATATTTTAGCGTTCTCGCCTTTGCGGCCCAAGCAGCTTCGCAAATCGCTCCAGAACAACCCAAGAAGCCCCCAAGAGGGCCCCAATACGGCCCAACAGAACCCCAAGACGGCCCAAAGAGGCCCCCAAGACGGTCCAAGAGGCCCCTATGACGGCCCAAGAGGACCCCAAGACGGCCCCAAGGCGGCCGCGAGAGGCACCCAAGACGGCCTCCGAAGGAGCGAAACGGCGCCAAAGCGCCCCAATACGGCCAAAGACGCCCCCAAGAGGCCCCAAGAGGCCCCCAAGAGGCCCCCAAGGGGCCCCAAAAAGCCCCCAAGAGGCCTCCAAGATGTCCTCAAGAAGCCTCCCAAAGGCTCCAAAGAAGCCCCCCAAAGGCCACACAACGACTGGAGTGTAATGCCATTTTTCCAACCTGGGCGAACTGCGGCGCAGCGCCAGCCAGGTGGAAGTTGGTCACAGCGGCGCCCATGAGTAGAGCCGGTGCTGGAAGGAAATATGGGGAGGGAGTATGAAAAGGAGAAAGGGGGGAGAGGCCCCAAAGAAGTCCCCAAGAGGCCCAAAGAAGCTCCCAGGAGGCCTCCAGGAGGCCCCCAAGAGGCTCCCAAAAGGCTCCGCGACGACGTGACTGTACGTGCTCCGGACGTGCACCCCGCGAAGCGAGAGGAATCCACGTCCAGAAGTGACGTGCTGAGCGGCAGCGCTTCTGCGGGGGCGATAATGCAACGTACACAGTGTACCCAAGTGTTGCATAATTGCTACATGTTGTATTGTGTTGCATTCTTATGTCTTCCCCCCTAACCCCCCCCAGGGGTCACGCCACATCCGTCGACTCAAAAGTGGTGGGCCCCTTTTGGGGCCACAAAACCTACCAAAACTTATGTAACATCGATAATTTCGGCTTCTTGGGCCTCTTGGGGGGCCACGAGGGCGTCAGGACGGCTCAAGATGGCCTCTGTGCGGGCCAAGACGGCCCCAAGACGGCCCAAGATGGCCCCAAGGGACCCCCAAGAGCGCCTCCAGAAACCCAAATATTTGATTTCCCTACGGGTAAAAAATTATCCCGGCAAAGCAACCTAACAGCGATGTGTAGAAGCATATCTGAAAGCATTCCCCTTAAGATTCAGATGAAAATCCAGTTGTCGAATTCTGCTGTTCTCGCAGTCGTAGTCGCATTCGCGATGACAGTCGCAGCGGCAACGGCAGTCGCAGTCACAGCCTCAGCCTCAGCCTGCCTCCTCCTCCTCCTCTTTCTCCTGCTCCTCCTCCTCCTCCTCCTCCTCCTCCTCCTCTCCTCCTGCTCGTCCTCGTTCTCGTCCTCCTCGTCTTGCTCGTCCTCCTCCTCCTGGTGCTCTCTCCTCCTCCTCCTCCTCCTCCTCCTCCTCCTCCTCCTCCTCCTCCTCCTCCTGGTGGTCCTCGTTCTCCTCCTCCTGGTGCTCTCCCCCCCCCTCCTCCTCCTCGTCCTCCTCCTCCTCCTCCTCCTCGTCCTCCTCCTCCTCTTCCTCCTCCTCCTCCTCCTCCTCCTCCTCCTCCTCCTCCTGGTAGTCCTCCCCCTCCCCTCCTCCTCCTCCTCCTCCTCCTCCTGGTCGTCCTCGTTCTCGTCCTCCTCGTCTTGCTCGTCCTCCTCCTCCTGGTGTTCTCTCCTCCTCCTCCTCCTCCTCCTCCTCCTCCTCCTCCTCCTGGTGGTCCTCGTTCTCCTCCTCCTGGTATCTCCCCCCCCCTCCTCCTCCTCCTCCTCGTCCTCGTCCTCCTCCTCCTCCTCCTCCTCTCTCCTCCTCCTCCTCCTCCTCCTCCTCCTCCTCCTCCTCCTCCTCCTCCTCCTCCTCCCCCTCCCCTCCTCCTCCTCCTCCTCCTCCTCGGTCGTCCTCCTCCTCCTGGTCGTCCTCCTCCTCCTGCTCGTCCTCCTCCTCCTCCTGCTCGTCCTTTTTCTCCTGCTCCTCCTGCTCCTCGTCCTGCTCCTGCTCGTCCTCGTCCTCCTGGTCTTGCTCGTCCTCCTCCTCGTCGTGCTCTTGCCCCTGCTGAAAATGTGGCCCAGGAATGGGAGTTCTGGGAAGTCGAAGAGCACGAAGTTGCCTACAGTTGGCTCGGGCATTCAAAATGTGGCCCGGGAATGGAGTTCTGGGAACTCGAAGAGCACGAAGTGGCCTACAGTTGGCTCCGGGCATTCAAAATGTGGCCCGGGAATGGAGTTCTGGGAACTCGAAGAGCACGAAGTGGCCTACAGTTGGCTCCGGGCATCCAAAATGTGGCCCGGGAATGGAGTTCTGGGAACTCGAAGAGCACGAAGTGTGTGACTGTTGCATACGGCCCTCCAGAATGTGGCCCGGGAATGGCGTTCTGGGATGTCGAAGAGCACGAAGTGTGTGACTGTTGCATCCGGTTATTCTAAATGTGGCCCGGGAATGGCGTTCTGGGATCTCGAAGAGCACGAAGTGTGTGACTGTTGCATCCGGGTATTGAGAATGTGGCCTGGGAATGGAGTTCTGGGAAGTCGAAGAGCACGAAGTGTGTGACTGTTGGTGAAAAACGAGCCCGGCACCTGCCGCCCGGCAACTCCCAACACCTGCCCGGACCCCCCTGTGGAGTGATCTGCTGCTCTCTTTTGATCCCACTAGAAACCTATCAGTCTTCGCTGTTAGGTAAAAAGAGATTTCAGCAATCCCGCCTATTTCGACTCTCAGCTGTCCAGGACGGCCAAAGCAGCCTCCGAAGTGGCCCCCAGACGGCCCAAGAAGCCCTCAAGAGGGCCCCAAAACGGCCCAAGAGGGCCCCCAGACAGCCCAAAGAGGCCGCCGAGATGCCCCAAGAGGCCCCTAAGACGGCCCAAGAGTACCCCAAGACAGTCTCCGAAGGAACCAGACAGCGCAAGAGCGCCCCCAAGACACCCACACGGGGCTCCGAGAGGCCCCCAAGAGGCCTCCCAGAGGCCCCCAAGAGGCCTCCCAGACGCCCCCGCGAGGACCCAAGAGGCAGGCCTCCAAGGGGCCCCCAAGAAGTTCCCAGAGGCCCGACAACGACTGGACTGTACGTGCTCCGGACGTGCACCCCGCGAAGCGAGAGGAATAAATGTCTGTGTATTTCAGCACAGGGGTGTTCAAACACATGTGGAACTCCATGAATTTTTCCAGAGCCATTGTGTCAGAATTCCACCATTTATGCGCGCGCGCTTCCTCATCATCCTCATCAGCACGCTTGTTCGCATTATCGCTAACGCCATCATTGCCAACGTCAGAATCATCACCATAATCTTCACCACCATCGCCATCATCGCCGACATCATCATCCCCACGACGTTATCAACATAATCATCGTCATCGTCGTCGTCGCCCTCGTCGGCAACGTGACCATCATCATCAACGCTTGCCCGCCCGAATCACGGATCTGTATGAGACGGGTCCTCGCGTCATTACGCCATTGGATGTTTGCCATCAAATTGCTGGTGCGTGGGTGGGTGAGTGGGTGGGGTAGCTGCTCGAGGATCGGAGTTGAGGTCATTATCTTTAACTGCACCACACAGACGGCACCACAGCTACTCTATCACATACCTTGTACCACATACCACGAATCGTCCCCATCTCCAGTATAATCGCCATCGGCATCAGCGTTATCACCACTGCCATCTCCATCGCGGCAGTCACCAGCGCGACCACCATTTCGCGACCTGCAGGACGGACATGTCTGCGCGGTTGTGTTCTACGCGCCCGTACGCTCGTTGAGATCGTGGCCACATGAACTTTTCCAGCATGTTGCAGGTCGGAGGGTGGGATGTTTGCACGAGAATTGGAGTTGACGAGTGCAATTTCCACGGGTGAGTTCTCCTTGCGAAAGAAGAATATATTCCAGCACCCTCTCCTCCCCGGATTATCGACCCCTCCTGGGACACTGCAAATCACATATGTTTCTGCCTCAACGCCCATTCTCCGTATGAAATCATATCATTCCACCAAAAAGGTATCGTCTCCCCGCCTCCCTCCCTCACCCGTGTCAAATAATACTATGCGCGCAATCGTTTACCGCACAACTGTTTCAATCATCCCTGGCAAACAAGCGCACAAAGTCCACACGTGTTTGCGCACATGCCGGAATCATACCAAACATACCAGGCCTCACGCATTCCAGCGTAGAGACACCAACAAGGCTTTCCATCACGAGCCCTGCAAATCTCATGCCCGCGCGCACTTGCTGAAACCTGAGGAACGCCGTCTGATTTCAGCAATCTCGTTCAGAACCCGCATTCTCATTTCACCACGGGGCGCATCCGTATTGATCCATCATGCGCCCAGAGCGCGAATCCGCATCAATAAATACCATGTAGGCCACGCGCGCGCCGCCACGCGTGCGTGTCGAAATCCATCCCAAATCATATGTTTTCAACGCATTTCAAAACAGAGCTCTTGAAACACGTGTGAACAACCAAATGTTAGCCACCGTGGGGTCCCCAAGCAGTAATTTCCTACAATCTATGCAGTGCAATGAATTTCTGTTCGCAGTGAATTGTCCACTCCACTGCTCGCGCAAACATCCCACCCACCCACCCGCAATTTGGTTTGCAAAATCTCTTGAGACCGTGACGGTGGGTACCAAATGGCACTTCGCAACGACAGCGACGCCAACGACGACAGCGACAACGACGACGACGCCAACAACGACTACGACGACACCGACGACGTCTCCAACGACTTCGACGACGCCGACAACGACGACGACGACGACGACACCGACGACGACGACGACGCCAACGCCGACGACGACGACGATGACAACGACGACGACGACGCCGACGACGACGACGACAACGACGACACCGACGACGACGACGACGTCAACGACGCCGGCGACGACGACGACGACGAGGGAGGAGGGAGGACGACGACGGCGACAACGACGACAGCGACGACAACGACGAGGGGGGAGGGAGGACGGCGACGACGCGAACGACGAAGAAGGAGGAAGGACGGCGACGCCGATCACGACAACGACGAGGGAGGAGGGAGGACGACGACGACGACAACGACGACGACGACGACGACGACGACGGACGACGAAATAGGAGGGACGACGACGAGACGCTGACGACGGACGACGACGACGACGGAGGAGGAGGAAGGACGACCACGGCGACAACGACGACGGAAACGACCACGACGCCAAAGAGGACGACGACGACGAACACGAGGAAAGACAGAGGACGACGTAGGCGACGACGATTACGACGACGACGCGGGAGGAGGGAGGACGGCGACGACGACGACGACGCAAGAGCGCGCGCGCACGCTTTCGTTGAAAATCCGTGTTGCGAAACCCATGTTTTTTTGTAGGTTTTTTGGGCACGCGATGTTGAAATCCTTCCGAAGCCGATGGGTCTGAAGGATTTCGGCATACGCGCGCGACGACGCGCGCGTCTGCACTTCGTCTAATTTTTTGCAGAGGATTCTCGCGACGGCACACGCGCAAGGGCGTTCGACAGACTTCGACATGCGCGCGCGAAGCCCGTTTGGTAGCAGTTTTTGAAAATCTTGGTTATATATATATATATATATATATGTATATATATATATATACATACATAAAAATTTCGCAATATCTCCTGCGTAAACTTTTTTTAACAAATCCGTGTTGCGAAACCCTATATTTTTGTATGTTTCGTTGAAAGTCGATTGCGAAAACCTTCCGACACCGAAGGTTTTTCGAGGATTTCGGCATGCGCGCGCGACGACGCGCGCGTGCACTTCGCCCCGTTTTTTGCAAGGGATTCGTGAACAAATGTTATGTTAGAACAAAAAATGTCCCCGCGTATCGTTTTTTACAAGGGAACCTCAGGGGGGCCGATACCGGCCCCCTCTGGGATAGTGTAAATTCAAATTTAGGATGGACATGCGGTCAAAATCAAATATGATTTACATACCCGAAAGGGGGGGGATAACGACGGGGGGGGGAGAGTCTCTTCTTTTTTCCCTACCTAGGCTCTGCCTAGAGGGTTCTTACTCGCTGGGCTCAAAGGGGCCGGGCAGCGGGCTCCGCCCTGGGCGGTTCCCCCGGTCCCCACCCCGCGGTTCCCCCAGTTGCGCTCCCTTGCTTTAATTTTGCGTATCTCATCTTAGCTTAGCTTAGTTTCATCTTAGCTTCGCGTGGATGTAGCTTAGCTGAGCGTAGCATATCATAGCATAGCCCAGCATAGCATAGCATAGCGCAGCATAGCATAGCATCGCATATCATAGCGCAGCATAGCGCAGCATAGCTATGCATAGCGCAGCACAGCATAGCACACCATAGCCTAGCTAGCATAACATAGCGCAGCCTAGCGTAGCATAGCATAGCGCAACATAGCGCAGCATATCATAGCATAGCATAGCAGAGTGCAGCATAGCATAGCATAGCATAGCAGCAAAGGCAAAGCAACAGCAGCAACAGCAAAGCAAAGCACAAGCAACGCAAAGCAAAGCAAAAGCAAAAGCAAGGCACAGGAAAGGCAAAACAAAAACAATGTGCGACAGATGCCGAGCTAGCCTCGATGGCCGGACCGGAGCCCCCGCAAGCAGTGCCTTCCGTAGCCATTTCGGCTCAAGCCCAGAGGCCCTGCCACACAGCCGCTCACGCTCTTGTCCCGAGGGTGGCGGAGTGAGGCTTTCAGCGGTGCTGCACAGCCCGCCTCGGCACCAGGTGGTGCTGCACAGCCCACCCCGCCTGTTGTGGCCATCGATGTGGGCGACGTCGCGTCCAAGCGAAACGACGGTCAGCGGGTTGAAGGCAGCGAGATGTACACGGCTGTCGAGGAGGGCTTCTGGGCGTTCGTTGTGCTCTTTGCGGCTGAGTTCGGCCTTCAGGACATGCATTTCATCAGTCGCACGACGCGGGGCAGGTGGCACTCGCACCATGCCCGCCTGGGGAGGGTAGATGCGTGGGTCGTCAGGCTGATCCGGAGCACAGGCTTGCTCGAGATGGGGATGCGTGAGGCGAACATCCATTTGACGTCTGAGAAGGGCGGGCGGGATTGTAAGGGTGTTGTTGCTTCTCGGGACTTGCAGCTGACCCACATGATCGACAACGATCTCGAGTGCTTGTGGAGTGTCTTGAACGACCGAGCTGGCAACTCGGGCCTGTCGATCAGGCGGAGCAAGGGCCGCGTCAGCAAAAGCAAAGCAAAAGCAACAGCAACAGCAAAAGCAAAGGCAAAGGCAAAAGCAAAGGCAAGAGCAAAAACAAAGGCAATGCAAAAGCAATACCAATGCGAAAGTGTAGATGTAGATGTAGATGTAGGTGTAGGTGTAGATGTGGATGTAGGTGTAGATGTAGATGTAGGTGTAGATGTAGATGTGAGTCTCGCTGTTGATGTTGATGTAGATGTAGATGCAGGTGTATATGTAAATGTAGCTGTCGGTGTAGATGTAGACGTAGATGTTGCTTTCCATAATGCTCCAACTCCTAGGTAGGGTCGCACTGGGATAATTTAGAAACGAGAATCAAGGTGGTGCAACCGATGTGGTGCAGTCTATGCGGTCTAGGTAGTGCGATCCATGTGGTGCAATCCGCCGACCCCTTGCGGGTCTCTAGGCGTGTGAGAATGTTCTCCCCTGTATCCCTCCCCCCCCGAGACCCCAAACTGGCAACTCGACCCCTCCCCGGGCCCCCTTCGGAGCCAAGACGGCTCAAGAGGGCGCCGAATCGCCGAAAGATCCTTCCAAGACTCCCAAAGATGCCTCCAAGACGCCCCAAGGGCCCCCCCCCCAAAGGGCCCCAAGAAGCAAACATCGTCCCACTCCCGTTGGAAAACGTTTAGTCTTACCATATCCGCCTCTTGGGATTTCACTGCGTCCAGGACGGTCCAAGAGGCCCCCCAGAGGGCTCCAAGACGGCCCAAGAGGGCCCTAGCACGGCCCTAAGAGAGAGCCCAAAAGGGGAGCCCGTACGGAAATTACGAGCCTTCGGCCCCAAGACGCCCCCAGGTTGCCCCAACAAGCCCCTGCAAGGCCTCAAGAGGCTCCCAGGGAGCCCAAAGAGGGCCCAACGGGCCCTCAAGAGCACCACAGGCGGCCCCCTCAGAGGCCCAAGAACTGCCTCGAGGACGCTTCGGGGAGGCCTCACGCGAGATCTCATCAGCCATCCGAGTGGACTCAGACCCACAATCCAGGCACGGTGGCGGGATGGGCCGCACGCCATTCGAGAATCATTACTCTGGTGTTTTCACAGATGCCCGCCGTCTGTGAACGTGGGTCTTCGCCTGTTTCCCCATGCGTGCACGGCGAACACTCCGAATGTCAGCCGCGGAAAATACCATGACCCCGAAGAACATCCCTCATGAATCAGACAATGCCCCTCCCCTAGTCCCCCGAGAGCGCTCTGAAGAGATCCCACGAAACCTCCATGAGACTCTGACCCAAAACCACGCCGGGATGGATCGAAGGCCATGACAGCTTTCGAGCCCGCACAAGGTCTCCAGATCCAGGGTGACAACATGCGTCCCTTGCGTGCTGCAATCGTCCCGAACGGCCACCAGAAGCCTGCCTTCCGGCCCCAAGACCAGATCTTCACCTTTCCTCCTCCTCCTCTTCCCCCTCCACTTCCTCCACCTCCACATCCCCCTCCTCCTTCTCCTCCTCCTCCTCCTGTTCCCCCCTTCGGCCCCACGCATTCGCGCGCCGCCACAAGCGCTTCAGCGGGTCTCGAGCGCACGACTTGTACTTGAAAGTGCCACTCTGGTGGGAACGCGCGAACCTCGAACTCATTCAGCGGGCCTCACCTGTGTTGCCTGGATGGATCGCAGATAGATCGCTTCAAGCGCCCATGACGACCTCGAGACGGCGAGTGGGGCCTTCCAAGGGAGCCCCAAACATGCCAAAACGTCAAATGCCGCATGGACAACGCTTCCTCTTTGTATACGCGCCTGAAAGCTTTCACAGCGTCACAGACACACCCAGAAACTTCCACGACCGCCCCAGGACGTCCCAAGAAGCACCTAGCAGGACCCAACACCGCCCACGAAACTCAAGAGGCCCGAGAAGCACCCACAACGGCACCAAGATGGCCCCAAGAAAGGGATTTCGAAATGACATGTCGCGCTTTTCCAACCCACAGGAACCTCCGATGCCGCCCACCGCTCTCGAAGACTTTCCCTATGTGCTACCCAACAACAAAAGTGCTCACAGGAGAGCCCTAAGTGACCCCGATCATGTACACCGTGTTTGTCCACGAAGTTGCCCATGTCACCCTTGCAAGCTCTCGACGACCTCTCGCACCCAGAGAAACCTCCTGTACTAGTCCAAAGACACCCTGAGACCACCCAAGACAACCGAAGATGGCGCCCAAAACGAAGCCTGCGGAAGACTCCGACACCACCAGACTAGCACCTAAAACGGCCAGCATGCCCCATCATCGGGCCCTGGCCCCAACCGAGGAGTCGGCGAATGTGGCGTAAGCCTGTAGAGTCTAGGTGGTGCAACTTATGTGGTGCAATCTATGTGGAGCAAGGGAACGCAAAACACTGTACAGCAATTACCCGCATCACAAAGCAACGCAAAGCAATGCAACGCACATCAACGCAACACAATTCACTGCGATTGCAATTGCATCGCAATGCAAAGCAGTCCAACGCAATACGAACAAATACACAGCAACGCAGTTCAATGCAAAGCAATGCACAGCCATGCAAAGCAATGCACAGCAATGCAACGCAATGCGATTGCAGTGCCATGCGACGCAGTGCAAGTCAATGCAAAGCAATGCAATGCAACGCAAAATAAACCAGTGACAAACAATTCAATGCGATTGCAAAATAATGCGAACCACTTCAACGCACTGCGGATCAATGCGAAGCAAGGCGAAGCAATGCGAAATAATGGAAACCAGCGCGAACCAGTGCAAAGCAATGCGAAGCAGACCAACGCAAAGCAGTGCAGAGCAATACGAACCGATGCAAAATGCGAGCTGCGCACCATCATCATCATCATCATCATCATCATCATCATCATCATCATCACCATCATCATCATCATCAACATCGTCATCATCATCATCCTCATCAGCCTCATCATCCTCATCATCCTCATCATCCTCATCCTCATCATCCTCATGATCCTCAT
Source organism: Prorocentrum cordatum (assembly GCA_963575745.1). Classification (NCBI taxonomy): domain Eukaryota; class Dinophyceae; order Prorocentrales; family Prorocentraceae; genus Prorocentrum; species Prorocentrum cordatum. The sequence goes on from CAUYUJ010014664.1 coordinate 214,117, forward strand.
CATCCTCATGATCCTCATCCTCATCATCCTCATCCTCATCATCACCATCCTCATCATCACCATCACCATCACCATCATCATCATCATCTTCATCATCCTCATCATCCTCATTATCCTCATCATCCTCATCCTCATCATCACCATCCTCATCATCACCATCACCATCACCATCACCATCACCATCATCATCATCATCATCATCCTCATCATCCTCATCATCCTCATCATCCTCATCATCCTCATCATCATCATCCTCATCCTCATCATCACCATCGTCATCATCCTCAGCATCCTCATCATCCTCATCATCCTCATCCTCATCATCCTCATCATCCTCATCATCCTCGTCATCACCATCACCATCACCATCATCATCATCATCATCATCATCATCATCAGCACCACCATCTCATCCTCGTGGCCGCGGGCGGCGGCCACGGGCGGCCACGAGCTGGCCAGACCTGCCACCGTGCCCCGCCCCGCAGAAGCGAAGCAGGAACCCGCGGGCACGAGCACTGCTTTGGGGAACGTCTTCCAAGCGACAATTTGCCGAGCCTCGTGAATTCAGGGCTCGAGTTAAACAGTGCTTTCCGTTCTCGTTTTGCTTTCGTCATCCCTGGCTCTGTCTTCGCTCCACGTTTGCTGCAAAACGAAGTCAAAACGAAAACGGTCCACGAAATTGCCAAAACACCGTTTAGCTCGATTCCTGCGTGCATTTCCGCGCGCACACTTCCACGCCATCACCCGCACCAGCGCCGCCGCATCCGGTCATCGTCACCGACAATCGCCGCCATGGCCGCCATCATCACCCAAATCGCCCTCATCACCGACACATGGACATCGTCATTGTCATCGTCGTCACCAGCATCGGCACCGTCACTGGCCTTGCCGTCGTCATCTTCATCATCGCCACCACCATCGCTACAATCATCGTTGCCGCCGTTGTCCACGTTATCACGATACTGTGCCCGCCCGAGTTACCGACCCGTATTGAAGTGCCCGCGCGCCAGCGCGGACTTTGAGACGCGCCAGGCAGTTGCCAACGGTAAGCGTCATCGCGGCCGCATCGGTTGTACCAAACCACCTGGTTGCTCTGTGCGCGAGCTTGCGCGCGCCAGCGCGGCCGCGGAGATGCGCCAGCCAGGGCGGGTTTTGCAAAACAAATTGCGAGTGGGAGGGTGGGATGGTTGCTCGAGCACCAGAGTTGACAACTCATGAGTTGGCAACAGTTAGTTCTCCTTTCTAAATGGAGAATAAACTCTATCCCCCCCGGAATTATCCGTTCCCCTTTCGGGTATGTAAATCATATATGATTATGACCACTCGTCCATCCTAAATATGAAATCATACCATCCCAGCCAGGCCGGGTCCCCCCCCCCTGAGGTTCCCTGGTAAAAAAAAAAACACTATGCGGTGACATCTTTTGTTCTAACATAGCACTTTTTTTCACGAATCCCTTGCAACAGTGGGACGAAGTGCACACGCGCGCGTCGTCGCGCGCGCATGCCGAACTCCTTCAAAAACCTTCGGTGCCAGAAGGATTTCGCAATCGAGTTTCCAAACAAGCATACAAAAAACATAGGGTTTCGCAACACTGATTTGCTAAACAAGCTTCCGCGCGAGCTCTTGCGAAATCTTAAGAAAACCACAGGTTTTTCAAGATTTTCACACAATGCTACCAAACGGGCTTCGCGCGCGCGCATGTCGAAATCTGTCGAACGCTCGTGCGCGTGTGCCATCGCGAGAATCCTCTGCAAAAAACGGGACGAAGTGCAGACGCGCGCGTCGTCGCGGGCGTATGCCGAAAACCTTCAAAACCCATCGGTTTCGGAAGGATTTCAAAATCGTGCGTCCAAAAAACCTACAAAAACCTAAGGTTTCGCAGCACGGATTTTCAACAAAAGCGTGCGCGCGCGCGCGCTCTTGCGTCGTCGTCGTCGTCGTCGTCGTCGTCGTCGTCGCCGTCCTCCCTCCTCCCGCGTCGTCGTCGTCGTCGTCGTCGCCTACGTCGTCCTCTGTCTTTTCTCGTGTTCGTCGTCGTCGTCCTCTTTGGCGTCGTGGTCGTTTCCGTCGTCGTTGTCGCCGTGGTCGTCCGTCCTCCTCCTCTCACGTCCTCGTCGTCGTCCGTCGTCGGCGTCTCGTCGTCTGTTCTATTTCGTCACCGTCGTCGTCGTCGTCGTCGTTGTCGTCGTCGTCTTCCCTCCTCCCTCGTCGTTGTCGTCGTCGGCGTCGCCGTCCTTCCTCCTTCGTCGTCGTTCGCGTCGTCGCCGTCCTCCCTCCTCCCTCGTCGTTGTCGTCGTTGTCGTCGTCCTTCCTCCTCCCTCGTCGTCGCGTTCGTTGGCGTCGTCGTCGTCGTCGTCGTCTTCGTCGTCGGCGTCGGCGTCGTTGTCGTCGTCGAAGTCGTCGGAGGCGTCGTCGGTGTCGTCGTCGTCGTTGTCGTCGTAGTCGGTCTTAAGAGGTTTTGCAAACCAAGTTGCGGGTGGGAGGGTGGGATGTTTGCGCGAGCAGTGGAGAGGACAGCTTCAAGTTGAGCAAGTGATTGGTTGCACTGCATCAACTGCACCACAACTGTCGCACCAAACATATTGAAGCACATACCTTGCTCCGCCTCGACTGAGTCTAAAACCTCTGTGTGTACATCTTGCATCACGTAGAAATCACTCACAACATACTTGGCACCACGTAGAGTGCACTCCATATATTTCAACACCAGGTGTGCCTCACAGCTTGCACCACATGGCTTGCGCATTATATATATATATAGATATATGGCACTATACAGATTGCACCATATGTTTTTTTTGTCCGAAACAATAGAGAACACTGCATGCCCTTGACATCGATCGTGCAAGAAACCGCTGCTATCTATCAATCTACATACTTTTTGATCTGCAGGGCGAGAGCGAACCTCTTCCGCTGACAGCTAAGCGGGACGCGCACAGCTTTAACTAGCAGCTCAATATACATACACGTATCCTCCTTTCTTCCCCGCTCCCCCTCCTCCTTCTCCCTTTGTTTTCCTTCTTTTCCATCCTCTCCTCGCCCTCAACCTGATCGGCGAAGCGTGGCCGCTGCAGGAGGCCTCGGCGCATCCCGACACCCCTTCATGACTGCCCACAGGCTGCTCGTGCATAACCGAAGCGACCAAATCGGACCCCGTGCCTGGCGGCGGGTAGCCGCCCATGGGGGGGTGCGTAATCCAACGATGCCGCGCGCTGACATCGGCACGCACCACCGAATCGAGCGAATCGTGGACAGCCCCCTGCCCCCGAGAGTATCATCAGCCCCCCCCGCGCCCAGTGAGAGAGCGTCCGCAGGTCACCGCACCCTTGGGAAAGGCTAAGTTCAGTTGGAGGCCCAGGAGATAGAGCACCTTGGCTCCACCTGGACCTGCTCCAACTGGACTTAGCGGCGCCCGAGCACCCCGAGCCGAAGCGGCGCCAGGGACGGTGGAGGACGCCTACTGCCGAGGCGGGCTCGCCGAAGAGGCCCTCCGCGGCGGACGGGCGCTGGGTGCCGAGGGCCTCCTGGCGCAGGCTGGCGAACTCCTCGAGCTCTCTGCGCCTGCGCGGCCGAGGGGGCGGGCTCGGGCGCGGGTCCGGCGCGGTCGCGCGTCCCAACGGCGTAGAAGAAGAAAACACACGACATAAACATGAGTTTTCGAAGGTCCGCGCGGATGTCATGGATCTGCGCTGAAACCCCGTCCCTGGCGCGCGGAGCTCCTAAACTTTCGAAGGCTCCGCGTGCCATGGAGGGGGGTTCAGCGCAGATCCACGAAATCCGCGCGGACCTCCGAACATGTATGTTTATGTTTATTTTCTTCCTCTATGGTAGGTGGCGTCGCTTTTTCCTCCGCGGCCGCCCCCCGCCCGGCTACTTAGGGCCTCACGCTACTGCCCTGGGGGTGCTGCTTCAGCATAGCTGCTGAAGTGTCGCTGGTCTCTCTTTTTCCCCACATCCTAAGTGGGGTTCTTGTTTTCTCTGGACACCCCGCACAGTCCTCCCACCTCACCCTCTCTCCTCTTCTCTCTTCGCACACTCACTCACACAATCGCTCACGCACCATCATCATCATAACAACTTCAGCTTCTTCTCCCTTCGCACACTCACTCACTCAATCATTCACACTGTCATCATCAGCCACACACTCACCACACACGATCACTCTATCACGCACTCAATCATTCACACACCATCATCAATCACAGTCACTCACTCACCCACTCACCCACCCATTCACTCACACACGCTATCATCATCACCATCGTCGTCATCACTCACACACTCATTCACGAGTCATCATCATCATCATCACTCACCCACTCACCCACCTACCCACCCACTCAGTCACACACACACACGCAGCATCATCATCATCATCATCATCATCATCATCATCATCAACATCATCATCCTCACTCGCTCACTCATTCACACAATCGCTCGCTCACTCACACCAGCACTTGAGGAAATATCAGGCGGGAGCCCCGTGTGTGAATTGCGAAGAAATCTCAGGCGGGAGCACCCTCCCTATGGGGCCCGCAGTTCATGTTATTAATCCGAACGGGTCATCGGGATCCTGTAACTGTCGTCACTTTTGGGCCCCTGGGGCCTGAATATGGAAACAGTATCAGACGGGAGCCTCGTCTGTGAGTGAATTTCGAGGAACGTCTCAGGCGGGAGGGGCCCGCAGCTAATGCTACCAATCCGAGCGGGTCATCCGATTCCTATACATGTCATTACTTTTGGCCTCCTCCAGCTTTGACATGGAGGAAGTCTCAGGCGGGAGCCTAGTTCGTGAGTAAGATGCAAGGAAATCTTAGGCGGGAGCACCTCGCTATGGGGCCCGCAGCTCATGTTACTAATCCGAGTGGGCCATCGCAATCCTGTCACTGTCGTCACTTTTGGGCCCCTGAGGCGTGACTACGGGGGAATTATCAGGCGGGAACTTCGTCTGTGAGTGAGCTGCGAAGAAAATCTCAGGCGGGAGCCTCCCCCATATGGGGCCCACAGCCAATGTTACTAATCCGAGCGGTTCGCCCGAATCCTATAATTGTCGTCACTTTTGGCCTCTTCAAGCTTTAGCATGGAGAAAGTCTCAGGCGGGAGCCCCCCTCCCTATGGAACCCGCAGCTCATGTTACTAGTCCGAACGGGTCATCGGCATCCTCCATCAATTGTCACTTTTGGGCCCCTGAGGCGTGACTACGGGGGTATCAGGCGGGAGCTTCGTCTGTGAGTGGACTGTGAGGAAGTCTCAGGCGGGAGCCCCCCTCCCTGTGGGGCCCGCAGCTCATGTTACTAATCCGAGCGGCTCATCCGAATATTGTAGCTGTCGTCATGTTTGGCCCCTTCGAGCTTGCATATGGAGGCAATCTCAAGCGGGAGCCCCTTCCATATGGGGACCGCAGCTCATGTTGCTAAACCGAGCGGGTCATCGGAATCCTATGGCTGTCGTCACTTTGGGGCTCCTGATGCCCGAGTATGAAGGAAGTTTCAGGCGGGAGCCTCGTTTGTGAATTCCGAGGACGTCTCAGGCGGGAACCCTTCCCTATGGAGCCCGCAGCTCATGTTATTAATCCGAACGGGTCATCGGAATCCTCCATCTATCGTCACTCTAGGCATCTGCCAGCTTGGGCACGGAGGATGTCTTAGGCGGGAGCCTCGTCTGTGAGTGCATTGCGAGGAAGTCTCGGGCGTGAGCCCCCTCCCTATGTGGCCCGCAGCTCATGTTACTAATCCGAGCGGGCCATCGCAATCCTGCAGCTGTCGCAACTTCTGGGTTCCCGAACGCGGCCGCGTCGAGCCCGGTGCCTGCGGGGTTGTCCCGACGGCTCGCTTCCGAGCCCCAACGGCTCGGGGGGTTGTCCCAACGGCCTGGCCCGCTGGGTTGCCTCCGACAACTTCGCGATTTCGCCGTCGGGGAGCGCGCTCCTGCAGGGCGTGGCGGCGAGGGCACCGAGGAACATGTACACGCGCGCCCCTGCCAGGAAGAAGGAAAGGTGCACGAGGAGAACAGGCGGGGTGGAGATGAGGAGGGGGAACAGGGGGAGGAGGTGGAGGAGGAGAGGGACAAGGACGAGGAGGAGGAATTTGATGAGGAGAGGGAGGAAGAGGAAGAGGTGGGGGAGGAGGAGGAGGAGGAGGAGAAGGAGGAGGAGGAGGAGGAGGAGGAGGAGGAGGAGGCGGAAGAGGAACATGATAAGAAATGCAACGAGTAGGACGAGAAGGAACACAAGGAGAATAATGAGGAGAAGGAGGAGGAGGATGAGGACGCAGATGGCGGAAGGAAGGCCTCCGCCAGGTGTGCCTCCGCCAGTCGAAGAAGAAAAGGACGAGGGGCAAGCTACACATATTCTCATATGGGGTCTTACCGTCGAGTAAATATTGTTTTTCTCTCTCGTTCTCTCTCTCTCTATCTCTCTCTCTCTCGAGTGCTTTCGCTCTCCTGGGGTGTCGCACTCCTCCGCCGTCATTATCCTTCGCATTGTTTTCCACGCTCCTCCTCGGCTTTCTCTTCCTTATCCTCGTGGCGATGGCCCCGTTCTTGGAGGGTTCGGCGGGTGCCCGACCTGAGTATGACCCATGGATGCTGCCTTGCCCGTGGCAGCAAGCTGGCGGCGAAGGATGAGGACGAGGGGGGTAGGAGGCTGAGGAAGAGGAGGAGGACAATGACGAGGAGGATCCCCCTTCAATCAACCTGCGCGCTTTTCGATTCGTCGGGTGCGGCCAAACATTCCCGACAACTCACTCTGCACGCAACGCCCGCTCGCATGACGACAGACCAGAGCCTGCCTGGGCAGATTGTTCGGATGTCTCTCCGTGGGGTGGGGGTGTGGGGGGGGTCGGATAAAGACCTTGCAAACGTAAGGAAGGTGAGACGTCTTCGTCACAGTGTGATGAAAACTCTTGCTTGTTTCGTAGCAGGCCTTCATAACTCCTCCCTGCCTTTCAGGAATCCGATGAGTGGGAATTGCCACGTGCAGTCGATCGGATCAGTAAATACTGCAATCTCCGGTCTTTCGATCGGTATCAGGCCTGTGGGCCCGCTTGACCATGCACCGACGTGTGCTCTATCCATGTATCCACCATCAAGTACCCATGAAACAACACACGAACCAATTGACCAACCGATCAGTAAATCAGCCGATGGGGTGAGCCACTGATGCGCCGTCGCCGCTCCCCCCCCTTTCCCTGGGCCGTCGTCCTTGAGCGCGCCAACCAAAGCAGAGCAGCCTAAGCGAAATTGAGCAACGTCGTCATTGATTCGAAAGGAAGCACTTTCCCTTTGATCCCTTCCACGCATGGGGCGGAGGTCCGAGGGGGTGCAGGGGGGTCCGGGGGTGTGGTCCAGGGTCAGAATACCCCCCCAGGGGGTCCCTTGGAGGCCCCCAAGAAGCCCTGAAGAGGGCCTCAGGCGCCCCAAGGAACCGCCAAGAAGCTCCAGGAGGCTCCCAAAAGGCTCCCAATACACCCCCAAAGCTTCCCCCAACATGCTCCTGAGAGCGCTCCAAAGGAACTTCAAGCTTCAAGAAACATCCGGGCATCCTCCTGGGGGGGTGGCATTCTGACATGGGACCCGCCTGGGATCCCCCCAATCCTACGCCTCCTCCCAAAAGGCTTGTAAAACACCACCAGAAATTCGTGGGGGTTCTTGGGCACCCCGTGGGGGCCTCGTGTAGCCTCTTGGCACTCTTGGGAGCGTCTGATACCGACCTTCCTGAATGCCTCTTCCATCGTGGGGGTCAGGGTCGCTGGCACGGGCCTGAAGGTTTTAGCAGTCAGCAGATGGGGTTAGCCACTGTTGTGCTCGATTACGTGGGCGTTGAGCTTCGATGAATGGCGGTACGAGAGAGGAACATGGCAACACTCATGCTTGCAACAATTGACAGCACGGGGGCATCTCCTCGCCACGCCCTGCTTGCTGCCCTGGTTCCTGGCCGCGTTCGCGCTGTCCGCAGCGAAGTGCGGATCGTGCCGCTGGCCCACCTCTGGCGGGGTGGCGGCCATACGTGATCGTCTCGCTTTTACTTCCGCCGCCTTCCGCCAAGGGAACCGCCGCCGCATCACTTCTGCGGGCTTCCGCTAAGACGCGCCGAAGGTAAGGCCCTTTCCAGACCGCTCTGCATGGTGGGGGATCGGCGCGGTCGAGGGGCCCCGCACAGGGGCCCAGAGAGGCGGGGGCAACGCCTGCCTCCGGTGGCAGGCGGGTTCCGGAACCCCCATGCATCCCGGGTAATCGTCATCTTTTGGAAAACGGATCTTTACTTCTACTGGCCTACTCGGCTTCACGCACGAGTGACCCTGGGCAAGAGCGACCTTTGGTGCGCGGCTCAGGGGCCCGTTGGGGACACCACTGGGCGCGCAAGCCGCTGCTATCGCATCGCGTTCGGAGATCCGGGGGCCCCGTTGGGCCCGCACCAGAGGTCACTCCGGCGAAAGGTCACTCCTACGTGTAGCCGACCTTCTGCCGGCGGAGCGGGCCGCGCTTTACTTCCGCCAGCCTCCCACCGCCCTCTCGCCTTCCGCTCAGTGAGAGATCACGCGCCGAACACGGGCGGAGGCCGGCGGGGGCGCAAGGGCGCCGCAGGGGCCTCCGCGCCCCGCGACGCTTTTTGCGGCGGCAGGCGCAGCCTGGGCCCCCCCGGGGGATGCTCCACTGCTCCACCACGGGGCACCAGTTGCCGCCCGCCTCCCCCAGGGGAGCGCCCTGGCCTCGACTTGGAGCAGAGCTGCCTCCGCGGCTCCGAGGCTGCTCCGAGAGCCGCTGCCGGCACCGCCCAGCCACTCCGCCAGCCTGCACCGCTACCACAGTTCGGCCGCCGCCACTGGCCTCGAGTCGCCTCTGGCCATTCCCTATTGCCCTGTATCCTAGGCTGTTCCTCCGACTGCGCGCCCTCTCGCCGCTCCCTTGGTGGAGGGCAGCCGCAAGAACCCAACGCGCGAAGCGCGACGATCTTCGCGCCCCCCGCGGGTGCGCTGGGCACCGCCGAGGGCCCCAACAGCCCCGACTGGCTCCCGAACGGCCCCGTTTGGCCCTGCTGTGCCAGTGGTGCTGGCATTTGACGCCAAGGCACTTGGAGAAGGGCGATTTTTTTTTGTTTTATTTATTTTTTTTTTTTTTAATTTTTTTTGTTTTTTGCCAGAGCAATCCTCGCGGCCATGCTTGGTTCATATATCCTCTGGTGTGATGTGGCCTGATCACCACGAAGCCTGCCTGGTCAATCTATACCCTCTGGTGCGGTCACAACGAAACACGGCAACTTCACACCGATCCGCGGCGGACCCCTCCCCTGAGCAACACGCACCAGGTCTTCCGAGCTGCGCCCAGGCGTGGCCACGAGGGGACCCCCGAAGGCCAACCTCCGAGTGCCTCGACCCGCCCTTGTGCGAGGCACTCGGCAGCCCCGGCGGGCCCCGCGGCCCGGCTGCGCCGACGGAGGGGCACCGCCGCCGCGGCGGGCCGCCCGCCTCGACGAGGCCCGCTGGCGCCGTTCCAGGGAGGGCCTCGCCAGCGGCGCGTCTCGCTCCCGGCGGAGCGCGGCGGAAACAGATCAGCGGCGCGTGCGCCGGCGGAACTCCGGCGGAAGCCAGCCGAGTGTACAGATGAGGCATCGACGTTTTTGAGCTAGAGGTTTCTGGAGTCGGCCATGTGGGAGTCCTGAGGAGCTGTCGCCTTATATATATATATATATATATATATAGTGCCATATTTTCTGCGTCTGGCATTCGCCACACTGCGATCCAATACAGCGCCCCTTCGTTCTCATGCGTGGTGGCGGATCGGTCAGGCCTGCTGACACATGGACATGTAGCTCGGCGAGAGCGCGTTTCGCGGGCGCTTGCCTCGGGATCGTTCGGCGGCGCGTTTCGAACGGGGGGGTCGGCCCAGCCCCCAACACTCGGCGCCGTGGATCAGAAACCACGACGGCGCCGTGCTCCTGTGGATCAGAACCAGGGGACATCCCCTCCCCCTAACACACAGCCCCCTCCCGATACCCCACCACCCCCCCCCCCCCCACCCCCCCATCCAAGGGGGTGGCCCAAGGGGGTGTGGGGTTCCAACCCCCCCCCACCGGCGTCGGCGCCGGCGCTGGCTGGCCCGCCCGCAGCGCAACGCAGCGACGATGACCAGAGAGGGCCCAGGAGGGGGGGGTTCAAACCTCCCTCGCCCCCCACCCCCCGCCCCGGCGCCGGCGCCGGCGCCGGCGCTGGCGGCGGCCAGCAGCGCCGACGGCGGGGACGCAGCGACGATGACCAGAGGGGGCCCAGAGGCCGCAGAGGGAACACACAAATCGCCACATCGAGCCCTCGCATGCTCCTCAGACGCAGGAGGAGAGACCCCACCCTTTCTGACGAGGACCTTAAGAGGAATCCATTCTGAACTTCTGACCAATTAGTTCAAAACACTAGTGGGGGAATGGGAGGAGAAAAAGAGAAAGAAGCCGAACGAAAGAAACGAAGCCGGACCCGCGACGAAAAGCAAGCCCAAAGGTCCACCACACCACCACCACCAGCACCAGCACCAGCACCACAGACCACCGTACCACCATTACCACCACCACCACCACCACCACCACCACCGTTACCACCGTTACCACCACAACAACCACCACGACCCACCATCACCACAACCACCACCATCACCACAAACCACCTCACCTCACCTCACCACCACCACCACCACCACCACCACCAAAAACGCTACCACTACCAGCACCACCACAACCCACCACAAACACTACCACCACAAACCACCACAACCCACCACACCATTACCACCACCATCACCACCACCGCCATCACCACCACCATCACCACAACCTACCACCAACACCACCACCACCACAAACCACCATACCACCACCACAACCACCAACACCACCACCTCCACCACCACCACCACCCACCACCCACCACCCACCACCAACCACCACCACCAGCACCCACTACCAGCGCAGCGAGCAGCAAGAGCAAGCCAGAGCGAGCAAGGCTAGCAACCAACAGCCACCACCAGCACCACTACCAGCAGCAGCACCACCACCACCACCACCACCAGCATCACAGCCCACCACCACCACCACCACAAACCACCACGCCACCACCACCGCCACCGCCACCACCACGACCACCACCATCACCACCTCAACCCACCACCACCACCATCACCACCACCAAACCACCACACAACCATCGCCACCACAGCCACCACCACCACCTCCACAACAGCTCACCACCACCACAACCAATACAACAACCCATAACCACTACCACCACCACCGCAATCTACCCCACCACCACCGCCACCGCCACTACCACCACCACCAGCACCCCCGCTGCCGCCGCCAGCCGCCGGTGACGCCAGCGCCCGCCCGAGGAGAGGGAGAGAGGAGAAGTAGGGGAGGGGGGGGGTCTGGCCCCCCCCCCCTCCAAGCGACCACAGAACACGCTCTTTCGTAGCTCGTGGTTTGCGAATCTGGCAACACCATCGCAATGCCAGCATCCTCGATTCGTGCTGGTCGAAAGACATGCGCGAAGTAAGCTTCCAATGCAAATGCTCTGCTCGTCGAGCATACTAGTCGTCCTCCTGCTCCTCCTCCACCTCCGTCCTCCTCTGACGCACGACGCTGCCGACGCTCGAGTCTCCGAGAGGCGCCGCCCTGGCTTCCTCCCCTACTCCTCCTCCGCCGTCTGCCCCTCCCTCCTCATCACTCCCGCCTCTCTCCTCCTCTTTCCTCCTTCTCCCTCCTCCCTCCTGCTCGTCCTGCCCCGTCTCCCCCTCCTCACTCCTCCCTCCTCGCCCTCCTCGTCCTCCCACTCATCCCTCCTGCCTCCCCCGTCGTATCCACCCTGCCCCATCACAGGGAGCCCACGAAGGACGTACGCGCCCACCCACGTGCATGAACACGGCCCCCCCATCTGCGAGACCGGCCGCGTGCTACGAACCTTGACGCACTGCGCACTCTCGAAACCAACGTGGCTTCATGTAAGTGCATGTCCTCTGGTCGCTCCTGACATCCCGCCCCCTCCCTCCTCCCTTAGGGGAACAAAAAGTCACATAAACATAAAAACTCGGAGATCCGCGCTGATTTCTCGGATCGGCGCTGGACTCCCCTCCCTGGCGCGCGGAGCGCGCCAGGGGCAGCGCCAGAGGCGCCGCCAGGGGGCCCCAGCGCCGATCCGAGAAATCCGCGCGGACCTCTGAGTTTTTATGTTTATGCCACTTTTTGTTCCCCTATCCCTCTTGCTCGTCCTACCCCGTCTCCCCCCGCCTCCTCGCATCCCCCCCGCCAGGAACGCGCGGGGGTGGCGGCCGCCTTGCTCTCGAGGAGCCAGATGAGCTCCCTCTTGGACTGCTGCAGCCCCAGGAGCGTCACGAAGCGGCCCTCGCAGGCAGCCTCCCGCGCGTGCGCGCCCGCCGGGCCCTTTTGCTAGGTCGGGCACGTTCTCCTACAGGCGGGTCTTGTGAGAACAGCAGGGAGTAGTCGTCAGAAGAGCATGACGAGTCGTCTCAGACAATCTTTACGGCTCCTGAATATTCCTCCCGTAGAGGGGCATGCTCGACTTACGGCTCGTGGTGGTGTGGGGGGGGTCTGGCCGCACCCGGGCAAGACTCCCGCCCACTTCCAAGGCGAAACCAATACAAAACCAACAGCTCGGACTGGGATGCATTCGGGATCTCTGAAACTTGATGTTTTTCCGCTCCGCTCATGTCCGTTCCTGGGTCGGAGATCGACGACGCCTCGGGAGACGCCAACACGGTGCGGTGCAGTCATGCCGCCCGCGGAGCAAACGCGTGTGATATGTGCCCAGTCTACGACGAAACCAGGGCCAGAACAACATCGGACCAGGATAAGTCGAACATCTCTGAGATTCGGCGGTTCTGGAGGACGTATCGGGCGCCGCGGCCGCTCCACAGCGATCTGGAACGCTCTAAAAGCGCACCAGCACGTTCTCGACCGAAACATCCCAATCCTGGGCCCGCCCGATCTTCACAGGCCTGAGCGAGGAAGAGGAGGAGGATGAGGTGGAGGAGGAGGAGGAGGAGGAGGAGGAGGAGGAGGAGGAGGAGGAGGAGGAGGAGGAATGGAGGAAGGAGGAGGAGTGAGGAGGAGGAGCAGAGGGGGAGGAGGAGAAAGAGGAGGTAGGAGGGAGGAGGAGGAGGAGGGAGGTAGGATGGAGGAGGAGGAGGAGGAGGAGGAGGAGGAGGAGGAGGAGGAGAAGGGGAGGAGGAGAGGAGGAGGAGGAGGAGGAGGGGAGGAGGAGGAGGGGAAGAGGGAGGGGAGGAGGAGGTAGGAGGGGGTGGGAGATAGGAGGAGGGAGGAGGAGAGGAGGAGGAGGAGGAGGGAGTGAGTGGAGAGAGGAGGAGAAGAAGAGCAATGAGGAGGAGGTGGAGGAGAGGAGGAGGAGCGAGGTGGGAGGAGGAGGAGGAGGAGGAGGAGGAGGAGGAGTGAGGAGGAGGAGGAGGGGGGAGGGAGGAGGAGGAGAGAGGCAGGAGAGGAGGAGGATGAGGAGGAGAAGGGAATAGGGAGGAGGGAGAGGGGAGGAGGCGAGAGGGTGAGGGGAGGGGAGGAGGGAGGTGGAGGAAGAGGGAGGAGGAAAGGAGGAGGAGGAGGAGGTGGAGGAGGAGGTAGGAGGAGGTGGAGGAGGAGGAGGAGGAGGAGGAGGAGGAGGAGGAGGAGGAGAAGAAGGGGAGGAGGAGAGGAGAAGAAGCAGGAGGAGGAGGGAAGGAGGAGGAGGAGGAGGAGGAGGAGGAGGAGGAGGAGGAGGATGTGCTCCCTGCAGGATACGTCTCCGACCGCCACGTCGAGATGTGTGTCCATGGGGGACCGTCAGTGCCTGTGCATGAATGCCATGCCGATCCTGGCCCCTCCCGACAGCAGCCAGGTGGAATTCTACGCAGCTGCTGTTATCACGCAGGCAGCTTCACAACGCTGTGCCCCCACGCCTCCTGGGGATGCATGGCTGGAGGCGTCAGTTGCCCATCTATATGCCCCGCTCGATTTGTATTGCGAGTCGGGTTGATGTTGGCCATTGCTGCTCTCCTCGTCCTCCGCTATACTTGCCGCCCATCTCACCGCTGACGTATGCATGCATGGACACCTCAGACATTGGTCCCTCAGGGCTGCGGGAAGAAAAGGAGGAGGAGGAGGAGGAGGAGGAGGAGGAGGAGGAGGAGGAGGAGGAGGAGGAGGAGGAGGGCGGAAGAGGAGGAGGAGGAGGAGGAGGAGGAGGAAGGCTGCCGGAGGAGGAAGAGGAAGCGGAGGAGAGAGGAAACAGGAGGAAGAGGGGGAGGCGGAGGCCCCCCGCGGAGGAAAAGAGGAGGGGAGGAAGCGGTGTGAGGAGGAGGAGGGGAGGAGGAGGAGGAGGAGCGGAGAGGAGAGGGGAGGAGGGAGGAGGAGGAAGAGGAGGAGGAGGAGGAGGAGGAGGGGAGGAGAGGAGGGGAGGAGGAGGAGGTGGAGATATGGAGGATGAGGAGGAGGAGGGGAGGAGGAGGAGGAGGGGAGAAAGGAGGAGGAGGAGGAATGAGAGGAGGAGAGGAGGAGAGGAGGAAGGCGGAGGAGGAAGGAGGAGGAGGAGGAGGGAGGAGAAGGAGGAGGTGAAGAGGGGCGGAGGAGGAGGAGGAGGAGGGAGGAGGGGAGGGGGAGGAGGAGGAGAAGGAACAGGAGGAGGAGGAGGAAGAGGAGGAGGAGGAGGAAAAGGAGGAGGAAGAGGTGGTGGTTGGAGGAGGTTGGAGGTGGAGGAGGAGGAGGTGGAAGAGGATGAGGCGGAGAGGAGGAGGAGGAGGAGGAGGAGGAGGAGGAGGAGGAGTAAGGATGGAGGAGGAAGAGGAGGAGGCGAGGAGGAGGAAAGGGAAGCGAGAGGAGGGGGAACAGGAGGAAGAGGCGGACGCGAGGCGCACGCGGTGGAAGGGGAGGAGGATGAAGCGGAGGAGGAGGAGGAGGAGGAGGAGGAGGATGAGGCAGGAGGAGGAGGAGGAGGATAAGGAGGATGAGTGAGGATGAGGAGAAGGGGCAGGAGGAGGAGGGAAGGAGGAGGGAGGTAGGAGGGGAGGGAGGCGGGATGATAAGGAGGAAGGAGGATGAGGATGGGATGAGGATGAGGATGAGGATGAGGATGATGATGATGATGATGATGGGAGGAGGAGGAAGGAGGAGGAGGAGGAGGAGGAGGAGGAGGAGGAGGAGGAGGAGGAGGAGGGGGACCAGTGGAAACCCAAGAAACATCAACGATATTGGGATTAACCTTCCCTCCAAGCTCCCACTTTATAGCCCCCATACAACGGAGAGAGCGCGTTTCACGGGCGCTTGCCTGGGGAACATTCGGCGGCGCGTTTCGAACCGGGGGGTGGGCTCCCCCCCCAACATTCGGCGCCGTCGATCAAAACCAAGGGGACTCCCCTCCCTTCCCCCCCCCTCCCGAACCCCCCCCCTCTCCCGAGGGGCGGGGGGGGTGTTTGAACCCCCCTCTCTCCCCTCCCAGGGGGGGTGGTTTGAATCCCCCCCCCATCTCGGCGCTGGCGCCGGCGCTGGCGGCCGCCAGCAGCGCCCGCGGCGGGGACGCAGCGACGATGACCAGAGGCAGCCCAGAGCGCCGCGCCGGCGCCGGCGCTGGCGGCGGCCAGCAGCGCCGGCGCTGGCGCCGGCGACGGCGCCGGCCACCACCACCACCACCACCACCATCACCACCACAAACCACCACACAACCACCACCACCACAGCCACCACCACCACCACCACAACCACCACCACAACTCACCGTCACCACCACCACCACACAAACCCACCACCACACCACCACCACCACCACCACAATCTACCACACCACCACCACCACCGCCACAACCACCACAACTACCAGCAGCACAACCCACCACCACCACCACAAACCACCACACCACCACCACCACCACCACCGTCACCACCACGACCACAACAAACGTCCACAAACCACCGCCACCACCACAACCCACCACCACCACCACCACCACAAACCACCACACCACCACACCACCACCACAAACCACCACAACCACCACCACCACCACAACACACCATCACCACCACCACCACAATAACCGCCACCACTATCACCACCACCACCGCATTCGACCACAACACCACCACACCGCCACAAACCACCACCAGTACCAGCAGCACAACCCACCACCACCCACCACCACAAACCACCACACCACCACCACCACCACCACCACACCACACCACCACCACCACACCACCACCACACACACACCACCACCACCACCACCACCAACACCACCTCCACAAACCACCGCCGCAACCACAACCCTCCACCACCACCACAAACCACCACCACAAACCACCACCACACCACCACCACCACCACCACTACAACCCACCACCAGCACCACAAACCGTCACCACACCACCACCACACCATCACCACCACCAGCACCACCCACCGCCACAACCACCACCACCACAACAAACCACCACACCACCACCACCACAACCACCACCACAGCCACCACCACCACCACAACCCACCACCACTACCACCACCGTCGTCCTCGTCGACGCTCCCCGCCACCGCCGCCCGCCGCTGCAGGCGCCAGCGCCGGCCCAGAAATTGAAATCGTGGTCCCCGCCGCCGTCGCCAGCCGCCGCCGACACAAGCGCCGGCCCGAGGAGAGGGGAAGCAGAGGAGGGAATGGGGGGGGTTCGAACCCCCCCTCCCCCTCTATCCAGGGGGGGGGGTCTGGTTTCACCCCCCCCCGTCCAAGCGACCAATAAACGAACGCGCTCTTTCATACAACGGTTCATTTCCATTGAAGGCACTGCTTCGTTGGAAGACAACGGTTTGAAGATCCTGAAGCGTGCCGGGATTTCAACGCCGTGTATCAACCTGACTGCCGCGTCTTTGCGATCCAGAATTGTGCCAGAACGCCGTTTCTGGGACTTCAACACAGCGAATCAACATAACTGTTGCGCACGCATCATCCTGAATCCTTTCAAAACACCAATTCTGGTACGTTGATCATGGGGAGCAATACAACTCTTGGACATTTTCTTAAAAACGGATGTGCGCGGCGCTAAAGCGAGAGCCACATTTTGAAAACCACCCGCCCTCAATCCGTGAACCTCTTGCCAATTTTAACAACGGGTGTGCGCGGCGCTGAGGCGAGAACCGCATTTTGAAAACGACCCGCCCTCAATCCGTGAAGCTCTTGCACATTATTAAAACGAATGTGCGCGGCGCTGAGGCGAAGACCACATTTTGAGAACGACCCGCCTTCAATCCGTGAAACTTCTGCAATTTTTAAATCGAATGTGCGCGGCCCTAACGCGAGAACCACATTTTGAAAACGACCCGCCCTCAATCCGTGAAGTTCTTGCATTTTTTTTTGAATCGAATGTGCGCGGCGCTAAGGCGAGAGCCGCATCGTGAAAACCACCCGCCCTCAATCCGTGAAGCCGTTGCCACTTTTTAAGCTTCAGAGTCATACGTGGTGAGGAAGTCTCAGGCGAAACGCCCGGCCCACCCTAAAAACTGGGCTCGGGGTGCGACATGGAGGAGTTATCTATAAGGAGAAAGAATGGAGGAGGATGAAGAAGAGGAGGAGAAGGAGAACGAGAAGGAGGAGGAGGAGGAGGAGGAGGAGGAGGAAGAGGAGGAGGAGGAGGAGGAGGAGGAGGAGGAGGAGGAGGAGGCCGGGGATAAGGAGGACGAGGAGAGGACGAGGACGAGGACGAGGTGGACGTGGAGGAGGAGGAGGAGGAGAGGAGGAGGAGGAGGAGGAGGAGGACGAGGAGAAGGAGAAGGAGGAGGAGGAGGGAGGAGAGGAGGAGGAGGAGGAGGAGGAGGAGGATTTTTTGACATCCGCAGCCAAGGGCCCCACACTGTGGGGCGGCCACGCCCAGGGACCCTGCGGCGCCGCGCGCACGCGCGGGCCGGGCCGGCCGAGCGGAACGGGGAAAACGCAAGCCGCGGCAGTCGGGCTGCTGAGGACAGCAAACCCGACCGCCGCGGCAACGACGACGACGCCACGGAGAGGACGAGCGGCCAAGCACGACCCCGACACGGCGAGCCCGGGGGGGGGTGCACCCGACCGTGCAGGGGACTGCGCGCCCAGCGACCCCCCAGGGGGAAGGGGGTCGCGCTTTGGCGGCCATCCCCACCGAGAGCGGGGGCTTTTCGCCCCTCGGGCCCAGCGCTCCCCGCCTGCGCTAGGAGGACCCTGGGCTCCCGCCCCCGCCCCCAAC
Organism: Prorocentrum cordatum; assembly: GCA_963575745.1. NCBI lineage: Eukaryota > Dinophyceae > Prorocentrales > Prorocentraceae > Prorocentrum > Prorocentrum cordatum. Next base: position 232,361 of record CAUYUJ010014664.1, read on the forward strand.
GAATGAGGCCCCCTCTGGGCGGAGGAGGAGGAGGAGGAGGAGGAGGAGGAGGAGGAGGAGGAGGAGGAGGAGGAGGAGGAGGAGGAGGAGGAGGAGGAGGAGGAGGAAGGAGGAGGAGGAGGAGGAGGGAGGAGGAGGAGAGGAGACATAGACTTAGACATCCCTTGGCGAAAAAGAAACAAGCTGTGCTACCAGAGCTTCGAAATCTCTCGCTGGGCGGCGTGACGGCCAGAGCAGAAGACGCTCTACTCTGGCGCAGACAGCGACTGATATTTACAAACGTACGGCGCCGCGCGGGCGCTGGCAGGAGCACTACACGGGCCCCCCAGCAACCCAGCGGGAAAACGTTAGCGCTGGAGGAGGAGGAGGAGGAGGAGGAGGAGGAGGAGGAGGAGGAGGAGGAGGAGGAGGAGGAGGAGGAGGAGGAGGAGGGGGAGGAGGAGGAGGAGGAGGAGGAGGAGGAGGGAGGAGGAGGAGGAGGAGGAAGGAGGAGGAGGAGGAGGAGGAGGAGGAGGAGGAGCAGGATGAGGAGGCCCGCCCGCCTTCTTGCCCCGGGCCTTCCCCTGCTCCTCGGGCTCGACGCTGACCTCGCCACGGGCGGCGCGCTCGGGGCCGCCCCTCGGCTGGCCGAGGGGGGAAGCGGCCGGGCGCCCCGGCAGAAGTTCGCGCGGCGCTTCGGCACCTCGGCAGCGCGCGCCGAGGGGGGGAGCGGGAAGGATCGGCTACACGCAAGAGCGACCCTGGGTAAGAGTGACCTTTGGTGCGCGGCTTCTTGGGGCCGCGAGTGGGGGCAAAAATAGGCGCGCAAGCAGCTGCTGCCGCTTCTCGCTCGGCCGCCTGGGGGCCCATCTGTGCTCGCCCCAGAGGTCACTCCGGCGAAAGGTCACTCTTGCGCTCAGTCGGGGAGGAGTGGGGAAGACTTCCTGGAAGGAGGGGAGGCCAGCGCCTTCCAAGAAGCAGGGGTCCTTCCCTGGCCATCGCTCGGACGTCCATTCCCTGTGCTTTTCTCGGTTTCGTGCGTGGCCTTTTCGCCAACTGATCAAGGATGCTCCTCGATGGTCCTCGCCGAAGGAAAAATGCACACGTCCAAGCGATGCCAAGTGGATTCCAATAAGCCTGCCCCCCTCCCCCTGTCCCCCTCTGCGCGTGGCCGAGCTTCGGCAGCTCGGCGGCGCGCGCCGATGGGGGAAAGGTAGACCCCCTCGCGTCGTGAACAGAAACCGCCTCAAGGACGACGCCGCCTGGTCTCCGCGCGCGTGGCCGCCCGTCGGCGTCGGTCGCCGCCGTCCGTCGCCGCTGCTGCTAATGGGCGCGTTTGCGTGGTCGCCGAGCTTGTGGCCGCCCGTCGCCGCCGTCCGTCGCCGCCGTCCGTCGCCGCCGCCGCTGGGCCTGCTTGCCTGGTCGCCGCGCGCTAGGCCGCCCGTCGCCGCCGTCCGTCGCCCCTGGTACTGAGACTCGTAGATGGCACCGCATAGCTTACACCACATCGATAGCACCGCGTAGATTTGACCAAGTAGGCTCCTCAACGTAGCCTTGCAACACTGCGTTAACAACTCACCACACTGCAACCTTGCAAGACCAGGGTTTTTTGTTGTCATTTTCGGCCTCTGGGGGTCCTCGCCAGGCCCTGGGACCGTCAGGAGACGACTCAGGACGCAAGGCCAGTCCTGGGGACCTGGTCGATGCGCCTGGAGGCCCACGCTGTGAAGAAACAGCGACGTCGGGGGTCTGGGGAGGCAGAGGGGGCGGGCCTTATCAGAAGGCCCTCTGAAAAGCTTTCTACCCTGAGATCCTGGCGTTCCTACCTTTTTTTCAATGGGCATTTTCGCATGGTTTCGGGTCCTGAAACCCTTACATATTGATGCGGCTCGAGAAATGCAGCAGGAAGATCGGGTCTGGAGCTCTGGTCATGATTCTTCTGCGATGTTGCAACTTTTCGCCACTGTACGTCAGATCCCAGGGTCTCGGAAGGCCTCCGGCCTTCTGAGAATCTTTCCAGGCCAACTCCGAAGTCACAGGGGGCCTCTCGGAAGCCCCGCCGCCTGTCGAGAAGACCTGTCCCCTCTCGCTCCCCACTCTGGGGAAACCACAAGATACCGATGCCGCCACTCCCTTACCTCTCCCGGGGCGCGCTCTGACCAAGACTTCGAGGCGCATCCAGCGGTCGCGGTGAGAGGGCCTCCCAGGAGCCCCGGACAGGTGAGAACGCAGGAAAGGTCGCGGCATGGCTACCTCTCTTCCTCCTCTCACCCTGCATGCCGTCGCTCGGACGTCCAGTCCATGTCCCGTGCATGTTTCGGTTTCGTTTTTTTTTTTTTTTTTTTTTTTTTTTTTTTTTTTTTTTTTTTTTTTTTTTTTTTTTTTTTTTGGTATTAAAAACATGTTTTTTTTTGCTCGATGGTTCAGGATGGGTCCTCGAGGAGGAGGAGAAGGAGAGGAGAAGGAGAAGGAGGAGGAGGAGGGAGGAGGAGAGGAGGAGGAGGAGGAGGAGGAGGAGGAGGAGGGGTTCTCGCCGAGAAAAACATGCACACTTCCGAGCGATGCCAAGCCCTCGGCCCTCGGCGCGCCGCCAAGCCCTTCTCGGGGGGCGACGTGTGGCACGCTCCGATCTGACCCACGTTCGCCACCCTTCTGCCGAGGCCCGCCTCCCCTGGCTTGCTCCTTCCTCTGCTTAGGATCCTGCTTCTTCCCCTTCCCCTTCCCCTCCTCCTCCTCCTCTCCTCCTCCTCCTCCTCCTCGTTCGCCTCCCCTCCCTAGCCGCTGCAGCATCCTGCTTTCTCGACCCGCCCCCCCCCCCCCCCCCCGCCCAGGACCACGTCGCCGTGGCCCACTTCCCAGGGTGACCGACCTCCTTCCCTTCCTCGTTGTCGCCACGGGCGCGCGGCGTTTTCCTCCTTGCTGCTCCTTCTCCTCCCTCCCCCTTCTCTCCCTCCCCTCCCCTCCCTTCCCCTCCTCGCCTCTTCTCGTCTCTTCGCCTTCGCCCACCCGCCCCCTCTTCCTCCCTTCCTTCGCTCCTCCCTCCTCCCTCCTCCTCCGCCTCTTCCTCCCTGCTCCTCCTCTTCCTCCTCCTCCTCCTCCTCCTCCTCCTCTGTTTCACTAGCTTGTCCCACGACCATTCACAAACAGTAAGAGACAAAAAAACTTGAATGCGATCTGCCCTGGGGCTCTGGTCTGGGGCGTGCCGCAAGGGGCTGGATTCGCGTTGCCGCCTCGGCGCGCGTCGTCGCCGCATCCCCTCCCCATGTCCCCCGCCCGCTCCTCGGACGCAATGCAAGCTATGACTGCTCATGCATTCTGGTACCGGGGAGGGGGAGGACGAGGTGTATCATGGTGACAAATTGCTTGCCTTGAAGCACTCCTGTGCCCAATCAGCAGTCGAACGACATCGATGCCTGCGCTCTTGGAGGGGCATAGCAGTGAAGAGAACAGCTGGCAAGTAACGACAACATGTTACAGCAACGCGCGACTGATAAGCATGATGCCAGGAAGCCACATTCAATAACTCTGAGGTGCACCAGGAAGCCACATTCAGCAGTGTACCAACCAATGCTGCAAATAACAACCCGAGGCTGAAATTTAAACAAGATCCAATCACAACGACATACCTGCGAAGAAACAGCATCGACAACCGTCACTGCTGCTGGCATTTTTCGCCTCCTGCGGGGGTCCAATGCCAGGGATGGGGGCACCAGGCCGAACTCCTTGGTCTCGTACGCGAAGACGGCCGTGAACATCCAGAAACAGGCGACGATTCCTGCTGTCTGGCAAACCCGCCAGCCTCCTTGAGAACCGAGGGCTCGTATCGGCACCAACCTCAGCTGCAACGAATTCAGGAATATCGTCAGGATGGCCAGCCCCTTGCCCTGGGAGGGGGTGCAACCAGACCCTGGCGATAGACTCCCTGGAACTCCACCACCTGGCACTTGTGCAGCTGGATTCGGCGACCAGCTCGGGAGAAGTATTCTCCTGTGCCTCTACCCCGATCGTGTGCATGTAGGCGGTCTCGCGGTAGTCAGCCGCCTGCATGAGGATCTTCTCGTCGCCAACGTTGTCCAAGCCTTTGCCAGGACCGCCTCCTCGACTGTCTTTGAGCGAAGGACCAGTCGCCAAAACAAGCCTCCCTGGCTGAGGCCCTGCGGTCCCGTCGCTGCTGTCGAAGAGCACCTCTGCGATCGGCTCCCGGTCTGAAAAAGGGTTCCCACACCACGAACCAGCGGCAGGCGCCACGGGGTACTCGCCCTGAGTTTCCTGCCCGAAGGTCGTGTCACTTCATGGCCCGATTCGCCACGACCGTCTAACCTGGGCCCCGCCTGGGCTTGGCGTGACATGCGCGCTGGGGCCATGGACAGCTGGTCCGTGACGATCTTCGCGTGCAGAGCGACGTTCCTACGGAGCCGATCGAGCCAGCTGGGCTGCCTCCCCGCCACCAGCGCAGAGAGAGCGGGGAGCAGCCCGCATACACGGTTGGCGATCTCAGCGTCACCAGTGAGCGTCTCGAGCACCTGGTGCAGCTGCTCGATCTCTGCTTCACGAAGGGCGACCTCCCCTTCTGAAGCCTGCGGAACAGCCTATCAGCTGAGGCCTTTGCGCCAGCCGCGCCACGACGAGAAGTCGCCGCATAGTCCCCGCGTGGGACAGCGGCGTCCCGAGCCATCCCTCGCGCGCAAGCCTGCTTGAGCGCGAACTGACTTGAGCCAAAATGGCTACGGCTCCTCCTCCTCCTTTCCTTCCCGCAGCCCTAGGGGACCAATGTCTGAGGTGTCCACGCATGCATACGTCAGCGGTGAGATAGGCGGCAAGTGTAGCGGTGGACGAGGAGAGCAGCAATGGCCAGCATCAACCCGACTCGCAATACAAATCGAGCGGGGCGTACAGATGGGCAACTGACGCCTCCAGCCATGCATCCCCAGGAGGCGTGGGGGCACAGCGTTGTGAGGCTGCCTGCGTGATGACAGCAGCTGCGTAGACTTCGATCTGGCTGCTGTCAGTAGGGGCCATGATCGGCATGGCATTCATGCACAGGCACTGACGGTCCCCCATGGGCTCACATCTCGACGTGACCGTCGGGGACGTATCTTGCAGGGAACATAGGAACCTGACCTCGGGGACCTTCCACATGCAGGGAAGATTGGCTTGCGGAGCAGATGGGTTTAGAAAGAGCAACACCGCCAGGCCCGAGGACGCCGCGCACAGCGCGAGCGTCAGTGCCGCCCTCAAACCGGCACTGTCGAGCTCCAGCTGCTTCCACTCCGAGGGCGACCTGGCAGAAATTCCCCAAGGCTCATCGCAACTCCTTAAAGGCCTGCACTCACCGCCCTTGACTTTGCAGCGGGGGGTGGGGTCCCACGAGGAAAGGAAGAAATCCGCCACGAGTCCAATGACACGCCCAGCAAGAATGAGATCATTAATGAGCGATAGCTCCTTATGGAGTCCCTCAGTGGAATCCTGAAAAAGCTCGCGAATATTAATAGACAAAACAAAAACATTCATGCCCACCATGGCACTGGACTTCTCCGCTCTGTCCTGGATGTCACCTTGACTCCTGGGAGCTGCACGGAGGATCACTATGTATTTAGTGCCAGGGGCCACAGGCATGTGGACCTCTGCCTGCGTGGGCATCTCTTCCTGGATGCATACTGGTTGGCACGAAATTCTCGGCATGCAAGTGGGAAGGCCCTTGGAGGCAGCCGCTCCCCTCAGCCTAGGTCCCATCGTGAGGACAGGCGGGAGCTGCGCGGACTCCGCATAGTGGCCTTTCTCGCGAAGCGTGCGTGCTAGCTCCGCGTCCTCCGCCTTAGCCGCCATCAGTTGTTCGGGGCTCATCGGTGCGATGACGGCCATAAGGTCCGCCAGGCACTTCGATGAGCCATGCCGAACGTGTTTAAGCAATCTAAGATGCGTGTGGAAGTTGAGACCGCAAGCCATGCACACAGTGCCTGAGGCGTAACTGGGGGCGGGATCTAGGTGGGGGTGGCACTTCGAGCGATGGGAGGCCCAAGCGCCCTTTGTGGCCAACACCGCCCCACAGTCCAAGCAGGGATACAAGGCGAGAACCGACGGCGGACGCAGAAACGACGGGAGCGCAAGACCCTTTGTGATGCAACACTTTCGCCACCCGTCTTTGAATTCTTCATGGCGCTGATCGTCCAAAAATTTGGCCCTGGCAGCCGATTCAGCTTGCTTGCAAATTCGCTTCCAGAACTTGTTGCTGCTAGACCTCAGGAGCCACAGCCACCAAGCATCCTCCTCCCCCTCCTCCTCCTCCTCCTCCTCCTCCTCCTCCTCCTCATCCTCCCCCACATCCTCCTCCTCCTCCTCCTCCTCCTCCTCCTCATCCTCCTCCCCCATTCCAATTCCTTGTGAATAACTCCTCCCTGTCGCACCCCGAAGCCAGTCCGGTCGGCGGGCCAGGCGTTTCGCCTGATAGCTCCTTACCATTTACGAGAGCCTGAGGCTCAACAGCGGGCAACCTATTCATAGATGGAGGGCGGGTGGTTTTCAACATGTGGCAGTCGCCTCAGCACCGCGGGCATTCGTTTCAAATATGTGTAATGTTTTAACGGATTGAGGGCGGTTCCTTTTGAACATGTGGCCCTCGCGCATAGCGCTGCGCACGTTCGTTTTCAACATCCGCAGCAGTGTCACACATGGAAGGCGGGTGGTTTTCAACATGTGGCTTTCGCCTTAGCGCCGCGCGCATTCGTTTTATAAGAGTTTCGCACATGGAGGGCGGGTGGTTTTCAAAATGTGGCTTTCGCCTTAGCACCGCGCACACTAGCTTCAAACATGTGCAATACTTTCACGGATTGAGGGCGGTTCCTTTTGAGCATGTTGCCCTCGCGCATAGCGCCGCGCACAAGTGTTTTCAACACCTGCAACAGTGTCACACATATGGAGGGCTGGTGGTTTTCAAAATGTGGCTTTCGCCTTAGCGCCGCGCACATTCGTTTTATAAGAGTTTCGCACATGGAGGGCGGGTGGTTTTCAAAATGTGGCTCTCGCCTTAGAGCTGCGCGCGCTCGTTTGTAAACTTTGCAAACGCCTCATTGGTTCTCATGGTTCGCGTACCGGAATGGTGTTTTGGAGCGGTTCAGAGTTGCCTGGGCGCAACAATTACGCTGATTCGCGGTGATGAGGTCACCCGAGAATTGTGCTCTGGCGCGATTCAGGGTCGCCAAAACGCAACACACACATTGATTCGCGGCGTTGAAATCCCGAACACGGAAATTTGGCACGCTTCAGGATCTTCAAGCGGTTGTCTCCCAGCGGGGCACTTTCCCCCAGTGGAAATGCATCCTTGTAGGGGCCTGTGAAGAGGGATCCTGGAAGGAGGGTCTATTCCAACATCGTTGATGCGCCTTGGATTTGCACTGGTCCTCCTCCTCCACCTCCTTCTCCTTCGCCCTCCTCCTCCTTTTCCTTCTTCCTCCCCCTTTCCGTCCTCATCCTCCTGCATCCCTCTTCCTCCTCTTCTCCCCTCCTCCTTCTCCTCCTTCGCTCTCCATTTCTTTTCCTTATAAATAACTCCTCCCTGTCGCACCCCGAGGCCATTCGGAAGGGCGGGCCAAGCGTTTCGCCTAAGACTTCCTTGCCACTTATGATCCTGAGTCTTAGAAGCTGACAGAAGCTTCACACATGGAGCGCGGGCCGCTTCCAAAACGTGCCTCTCGCCTTAGCACTGCGCGCAGTCGTCTTAAATACGTGCGCCAATTTCGCGACTTGAGGACGGGCGGCTTTCAAAATGTGGCTCTCGCCTGTGAGAATGTGCGAAGGTTTCGCGGATTGGGGGGGGGGTGCTTTCCAAAATGTGGCTCTAGCCTTGTTGCGAGCATTCGCCGTACGACTGTGCAACAGCTTCACAGATGGAGGGCGGGTGGTTTTCAAAATGTGACTGTCGCCTCAGCGCCGCGCACAGTCGTCGTACACGTTTGCAAAAACTTCACGGATTGAGGGCGGTTCTTTTTCAAAATGTGGCTCTCACTTCAGCGCCGCGCGCACTTTTCTCACAAACTTGCAAACGTTGGAAGAATAACATGGTTAGCGTGCCATGAATGGTGTTTGGAACGATTCAGGATTGTCCGGGCGCAGCAATAACGTTGATTCGCGGTGATGAAGCCAGAGGAACGGTGTTCCTGTACGATTCAATATCGTCAAGACGGAACAGTCAGGTTGATTCGTGGCGTAAACCTCGAACATGGAGTTTTAGCACGCTTCAGGATCTTCAAACAGTTGTCTCCCAACGGGGGCACTTCGCTCAATGGATATGAACCCTTGTAGTGGCCTGTGAAAAAGGAGCTCGGAGGGAGTTTTGTTTGCTGTTGTTTCCCCCCGTTTTTTTTTTTTTTTTTTTTTTTTTTTTTTTTTTTTTTTTTTTTTTTTTTTTTTTTTTTTTTTTTTTTTATATATATATATATATATATTCAAAAAACATCGTTGATGAGTCTTGGATTTGCAATGGTCCTCCTCCTTTTTCTCCGCGTCCTCCTCCTCCTCCGTCTTGTCCTCGTCCTTGTTCTCCGCCCCCCTCCTTCTCCTCCTTCGCCATCTGCTCCTCCGCGTCCTCCTCTGTCTCTCTCGCAACGCTATGCGAGCGATCCCTTGTCCGCGGCGCGCGCCGAGCAGCGCCCCGGAGGGGGCGACCGCCGCGCGCGACTCGGCCCCCGCGGGTAGCCACACCAGCTGGACGTGTCCGTTTCGAGGGAAGCGGAAGAGAAGGAGGCCGCCTGACCTTCCTGCATGATAAATTCATGCATCAATTTATGCATGAACTCATCGCTGTTTTTACTACAAAATCCATGCATTTTTAATATGTGATCCGCACGCGGAGCATGTATTAAAAACGGCACTGTACATCCCGTGGTGCATGGAGGAAAGGGGGTTCGGGTGGAGTGCGGGGAGGGGTCCGCGACAAAAATTGTCCTAGTCGGTCGGGGCGTGGGTCTCCAGGCCGCACGAGGGGCAGCTCTTGGAGCTGTCGTAGGCGCGCGTGTAGCGTCCTCTTTCTCGTCGTAACGCTCCTCCTCCTCCTCCTCCTCCTCCTCCTCCTCCTCCTCCTCCTCATTGCGCCCCTCTTCGAGTCTGGGCTCGACCTGGCGGGGCGGCTTCTTCAGGCAGCTGCGAAGGGGAGGCGTCCATTGCGTCTTGTTGATGACCTCGTTGTGGTAGTGGCGCCGCCCTTGCTTGTCCAGGTAGCTGGTCTAGCCCGGCGGCAAAAAGGCGAACTGTTGCGCCGCGCTGTCTGGCGGCGGGGGAGACCACTGCTTATGCTTCGTGACCCTTTGGCAGCAGTGCCTCTCGCCAGTCTTGTCCATCGCGCTAGCCCATTCGTCTGGGAGGTGGGGCGGGCCCAGCTGCTCGTACTCTGGGTCCTTCTCGCAGTCTGTGTTTCTCTCGCAGTCTGGATCCTTCTCGCGCTCGTCCTGCTGCTCGAACTTCGGGTCCTTCTCGCGCCCTGGGTCCTGCCTGACGTCCTGCTGCTCGTGCTCTGGGTCCTCATCGTGCTCTGGCTCCCCGAACTCGTCCTGCTGATCGTGTTCTGGACCCCTGTGCTCGTCCTAAAATTCGTGCTCAGGGTCCTTCTTGCGGTCGTGCTGCTGCTCGTACGCTGGGTCCTTCTCGCACTCTGGGTCCTTCTCGCGCTCGCGATCCTTCTCGCACTCGTCCTGCTGCTCGTACTCTGGCCGCTTCTCGCGCCCTGGGTTCTTCTTCTCGTCCTGCTGCTCGTGCTCTGAATATTTTTCGTACTCTGGATCCCCGTGCTCGTCCTGCTGCTCGCGCTCTGGGCCCGTCCCGCGCTCGTCCTGCTGTTCGTGCTCTGGGTCCTCCTCGGGCTCGTTGTGCTGCTTGTGCTCTGGGTCCTTCTCGCGCCTGGCCTCAGCTGTCTGCTCCGGTCTTCTCGGCCAGCCGTGGCGACGATGAGAGGGGTCCCTGGCGACCTAGCCCGAAGGGCTCGGTGGGGTGGGGGGGCCGCCGAGGGGGCCCGCTGGGGGGATAGGATACTCATCTTATCATGTTCTTGTGGGCCGGGACGGGGCGCCCAAAGGGGCAGGGCCCCCTGGCCCTCCTCAGCAGCACCCGCTCGCGGGGGCCGGTCTCTTGGTTGTTCATGGCGTTCTGGGACTGCTAGCTGCTCTTGATCCGCTCGTGGCAGCTGGTCCTGATCCGCTAGCGGTCGCTGAACCTCTGCCGGTTCTTCACGCCCTCGTGGCCAGTGGGTGCGGCTCGCGATGGCGCGGCGCCTGGCGGGGAAAGCCTCGCGCGCCAACGCGGCTATCGACAGGGCGTCGTCTTTTTCCTTCAGGCCGCCCTCCTTGTAGTCCTCTTCGTCGTCTGCCTTCTCAGTCTCCCCCTCGTTTGCCTCTTCTGCCCTGCCCTGGGACGACACCACCTGCAAGTAGGCGCCCTTCCCCTCTTCCACACAAATGCCCAGCCAGCTTACTGTTCTGGTGCTCCTTGGAGTTCTTCTGGCAGTCAGAGGCCTTCGTTGATGTCGCAGCTGTCGTTCTTCTGGCGGGTCGTCGTGGCTCTCGTTGACGTCGTCGCTGTTGACCTCCGTCTCGTAACTATCGTTGTCCCAGGTGCCGGGCGCGGCGCCGTCGTCAGACCGCACATCCGAGGGAGGGGACACCACTCGGAGCCGGTCGCGCCGCTCCTCGCCTGGGGTGTAGCCGCCCTGCAAGCTGTCGGTGCCTTGGCGGCCGCAGCCGTGCTGGTGACCGGTCGAAGCGCTGGTGGTCGCTGTAGGTGTTCTGGTGGCCGTCGTAGCCGTCCTCGAAGTCGTCCTCGAAGCTGTCGTAGCCCAGGGGGCCGCCGTCGGCGACCTCGATGGTATTGCGCTTGCAGGCAGCAGGCCGCCTCTTGCGCAGCTCCTCGTGCCTTGCCGCCCCGTCGCGCCGAGGCACGAGCGCCGTCGCAACGGTGCGCCTGAACTCCTCGAAGCTCCTCGCGCAGCCCCGTCGGGGAGCGTACATCTGGCGCGGCGCCATGTGGCGCGCACCGGTCTCGGCCAGCCTGCTGTGGAGACCTGCCTGCTGGAAGTGTGCAGGGCAGTTTTTAATACTCATCGTTGTTTTCAGTACTAGACCCCTGCACTTCTAATACTCGATCCGCACGCGGAGCATGCATTAAAAACGGCACTGTACCCGCGGTACTCGAGCTCGTAGCCTTTGTTGACTGTTGGCGCCCGCGGCCTCTAGGCCACCATCGCGCGGCGGCGTGCCGTGCGGGCTGAGGCCAGCCCCCCCCCCCCCTCAGGGGCGATCGCCGGGGGATGCATTCCGCATGTGGCCTTCAGCCAAAATGTCTTACGGACCCGCGTCCTCTTTCTCCTCCTCCTCCTCCTCCTCCTCCTCCTCGTCCTCGTCCTCGTCCTTGTCCTCCTCCTCACCCTCCTCCTCCTCCTCCTTCGCCCTCTCTCGTCCTCCTCGTCCTCCTCCTCGTCGTCCTCCTCCTCCTCCTTCTCCCTCAGGGGGCCGATGCGGCCTGGTCCTCCCTGAGTCCAAGCAGGGAAGCCAGGAAGCCCAGCAGCTCGATGTCCGCGCCACCGTCCCTTCTCAGGGCGCCGACCTCTCAGAGGAGGCAGGGAGAAGGCAAGGAGGAGGAGGAAGAGGAGGAGGAGGAGGAAAAAAAGGAGGGTGAGGATGAGGAGGAGGAAGAAGAGGAGGCGGAGGCGGAGGAGGAGGATGAGGAGGAGACGGAGTAGCAGGAGGCGGATGACGATGAGGAGAAGGAAGATTAGCAGGAGGAGGATGAGGAGGAGGAGGATGAGGACGAGGAGGAGGAGGAGAACGAGGAGGAGGCGGAGGAGGAGGATGAGGCGGAGTATGATGATGCTGCTGATGATGACGATGATGATGATGATGATGATGATGATGATGATGATGATGATGATGAGGAAGAGGAGGAGGAGGAGGAGGAGGAGGAGGAGGAGGAGGAGGATAAGGAGGAAGAGGGGAGAAGGAGGAGGAGGAGGAGAAGGAGGAGGATGAGGCGGAGTATGATGATGATGCAGCTGCTGCTGCTGCTGCTGCTGCTGCTGCTGATGATGATGATGATGATGATGATGATGATGATGATGATGAGGAAGAGGAGGAGGAGAAGGAGGAGGAGGATGATAAGGAGGAAGAGGGGGACGGAGGAGGAGGATGAGGACGAGGAGGAGGAGGAGGAGGATAACGAGGAGGAGGCGGAGAAGGAGGAGGATGAGGCGGAGTATGATGATGATGCTGCTGCTGATGATGACGATGATGATGAGGAAGAGGAGGAGGAGGAGGAGGAGGAGGAGAGGAGGAGGAGGAGGAGGAGGAGGAGGAGGAGCGCAGGAGGAGGAGGAGGAGGAGGAGGAGGATAAGGAGGAAGAGGGGAGAAGGGAGGAGGAGGAGGAGAAGGAGGAGGAGGCGGAGGGGGACACTGATGATGTTGATGATGATGATGCTGATGCTGATGATGCTGATGATGCTGCTGATGATGAGGGGGAGGAAAAAGAAGAGGAGGCGGAGGAGGAGAAGGAGGAGGAAGAGAAGAAGGAGGAGGAGGAAGAGGAGACATATGAGGAGGCGGAGGAAGAAGATGAGGAGGAGGAGGAGAAGAAGGATGAGGAGGAACAGGAGGAGGCGGATGATGATGAGGAGGAGGACGAGGAGGAGGATGACGAGGAGGAGGAGGAGGCAGAGGATGAGGAGGAGGAACAGGAGGAGGATGATGATAATGATGCTGCTGATGATGATGAGGAGGAGGAAGCGGAGGATGGCTAGGAGGAGGATGAAGAGGGGAAGGAGGAGGATAAGGAGGATAAGGCTGAGGCGGATGAGGATACTGATGATGATGCTGATGCTCATGATGCTGATGATGCTGCTGCTGATGCTGCTGATGATGATGCTGCTGATGATGATGCTGATGATGATGCTGATGATGATGATGCTGATGCTGATGATGATGTTGTGGAGGATGAGGATAACGCCGGCCAGCCACAACTGGGGGAGCTGTGGTCCTTACCCCCCTGGTCCAACCCATCGCGCCGACGATCTTTCGATATTGGCGTCGCAGCAGATGAGCCCCCTCAAGGACGTTAATGACCATAGCTCCCCATGCGTGGGTCACCTAGGAAAGATGGGCAGCGAAGGGGAGGCAGGAGGGGTGATGGAGGCGGGGGGAAGACGGATGGCCGCAAGGAGAGCGATGGGGAGGGATACTCGAGGGATGAGGGATCAATGGGCGGGGATCGAGGCGGAAAGCAGGGGGATGGAGGAGACCGACGGCGACGAGGAGTAGGACCAGGAACAGAAACAGGAACACGCACAGGAACGGGAACGAGCATGACCAGGAGGAGGAGGAGTAGGAGGAGGAGGAGGAGGAGGAGGAGGAGGAGGAGGAGGAGGAAGAGGAGGAGGAGGAGGAGGAGGAGGAGGAGGAGGCGGAGGCGGAGGAAGGAGGAGGAGAGAGAGAAGGAGGAGGAGGAGGAAGAGGAGGAGAATAGGGAAGAAGAAGAGGAGGAGGAGGAGGGGAGGAGGAGGAGGCGGAGGAGAGGAGAGGAGCAGGAGGAGGCGGAGGAGGAGGAGGAGGAGGAGGAGGAGGAGGAGGAGGAGGAGGAAGAGGATGAGGAGGAGGAGGAGGAGGAGGAGGAGGAGGAGGAGGAGGAGGAGGAGGAGGAGGAGGAGGAGGTAGGGTGAGAGGGGAAGAGGAGGCGGGAGGGGGGATATAGGCGGGGGTTGCCTGGGATCAGAGCGGGGGGGCATACGCGCCATCGGGGCCACCCAATCCGACGCTGGAAATAACTGAAGCAACCATCCCACCCGACCCGCTGGGAAATATCGGAAGTAGGGTCCATCCAGTGAGCGCCGACGGAGGCATCGACCACCTGCCTCGAGGATGCTCCGCTCGAGCCCGCAGTCTCAGCCATTAGGGGGTTCGGTGCGGAAACATCTGCCACCCGCATGGTTCGGTTGCAACGGAGGCGACGAGCACCATCCCAGGGGCAACTCCGTCGGGACTGAAGTTGGAGGCACGGGCAGCCCCCCCGCAGGAAGTTCCACCCTCGCCTGCTTCGACCGCCTTCGGGCGGGGCCAGGCCGCGGAAGCATCGGCCGCCCTCTTCACAGAGGCTCCGCGCGCGAACGCGGCTAGCTCCTCACCCGCATTCGCGGGGGGGCCAACTTGGCAAATAACAGCACCATCTGGTGCCGTGCCCCGTCTCTGTGCCGCTCTGCTCGCCGCGCCAATCGCCACGTCGGCCCCTCCATTGCTGGTGGATGCGCATCGGCATGCAGACTGACCGGCGAGGGCCGCAGCACCCGCTGTCGACAGATATCAGTTGGCGCAAGAGACGCCGCGAAGGAAGGGCCGCTTTCCAGGGGGAGAACGACCTCGAACGACTCGCTGGTCGTCTGGCGGACTTCCGTGGTCAATCGAACGGGAAGGCTGGGCGCGTTGAACCGAACGACCACATGCTACCCAGGCCTGGCCTCCGCGCCCCCCAACGAGTCGGGTCCTGGATCGAAGCTCTGAACGAGGCCCCCCGCGAAAGACGGAGATGCTCGTCGCCTAACTTCGCCCCTTCTCTGATAACAAACCACTGAAGTGGGGGGCCTGACCGACATGGGCGCGCTGCGTGAGGTCGGGCCAAGATAAGAGCTGCGCGATTCTCTCAGACATTTCCACCGAAAGACAGAAGAGGCCCACTCGCATTGTTCTCACTGCGGCTGCCCAAATCCCCCACCCCTGGTTGCCAATCGCCGAGGACAAGGGCTCTGCAAACTGGAGCAACTCAGATTGCGACAGCAACCATGCGTCGTCATGCGGAAAACTCCTGCCTGAGAAAACCCGCCCGAGCTGCCATGGGGACTTCCTGCAAAACGCGATCGAAATTCCTGGTTCCCCAAAATGGCTTGGGCCTTCGAGCGAGCGGTGGACTTGAGACTGCTGGCTGTGTCGGCTGTATCGGCTCGGCCAACGCCCCCAAGAACGGGGGTGTCAACGCCATCGTCGGCCCCTGCTGAGCTCTCGGAGCCCCCCGAAGCCTCGGGCCCCCACCCGGGAGACGGACTCCCAGACGGCCCTCTCCTGCGCTTGGCCAGCAGACGGGCGGACATCTTCTGGGCCTCGGCTTCGTGCGGCCGAAGTCTCTTGCAGCTTTTGACTGCGCGCCCGCCGCCAAGTCCTTCTTGGCGCGCTCCAGCTCGCGCAGCTCGGATTCGTCGAGCTCGAGCTCGCTGGCGTCAAACCATGGGCCATCGACGATCGCGAGACCCGTGTCTTTGCCTTCGGCGAGCGCAGAAAGGTTGATTGCCAGCCTTGCAGCAGCGGGGGATGAACCCCCGGCCGCCGCCCGCGGAGCCTGCGACAGCTGCTTAGCACAAGCCGCCTCCTGTTCCTACTCGGCCTCGATCGCCGCGCGAAGCGCGCTCTCCTCTTCGGCCTTGACATCTCAGCCTCGAGCGCTCGTGGCAAGCAGGTCTCCAACCGTGCTTGGGCACGCCTGCGCGCCGCGACCTTGGTGGCGATTTCTCCGTGGAGCGAGGGGGCGCGAACGGGAACTTGCGACTGTGAAAATCGACCTCGCGCAGCTTGACCTCCATCTTCGTAAACTCCTCATATTCACCAAGCACTGCGCGTATCTGCTCGACCAGGCTGGGCGCCATTGCCTCCGACTCTGAGGAGTGTCCGCTCCCATTCCCTGAGTCCGTGTTCCAACGAACCCAGGTCTGCATCTCGAAACCCGAAGGAGCTGGGGGCGACTTGGGATTAACGCCTCTCGACCATGGGGGCAACAACGCCATTTCGTCCTGCTCGACTTTGCCGTGGTCGTAGTCCTTGCAGGCGGGCGGCCCGAGCGCCCGCCTGCGTTGAGGCCGCCTTTGGAGGGCTGTTTTGACCGCCAACGCCAGCGAACAACCGGGGCACCAAGCGATGGATTTGACATTCCACCGATACCGGCATGATTAGCATGACTAGCACACAACATACTGCTGCTTCGTCCCACCCATCCAATAGTACACAGTGAGCGACCAGCCAGGGCGAACTGGCAGACAAAGAAAAGACGCTGAACCCTGGGACGGACCTGTGAACAGCTCGGGGCAGGGCAACCTCACCGAAGGGAGAGAGCAAGCCGCGGACTAGCGGTATCCACTGGGTTCAACGAGAATCTCTAAACCTTCAGCCAAAATGGCTTCGCAGCCCCTGGTCGAGGAGGTTGCGGAGGAGGACGAGGAGGAACATTCAATTTCTTGCCAGTTCCATGCCGTGGGCCGCAGGTCACTGCGAGGAAGGGCGTGGCGGGCGGGGGCCTTGTTGGGTGGGGAGGGACGCCCTGGGTTGCCGGGGACCTCTAGGGAATGGGGGAGCACAGAGCGGAGGAAGGCGCCCAGACTGCATGTTTTTTCCCAACCATCCTGTGGTGTTGGGTCCCCCTTTTGAAGGGACACCGCCCCGCGTCTCATCCTCTTCTCTCCTCTCCTCCCTCCTCCTCCTTTTTCCTCCCATTCCCACCTCTGCTCTCCGCTTGCCGTTATCATGTCATTGTCATGTTCGTCACCATCGTCAACATTTTCTTCACCAACATCATCATAAGTATTATCATCAACGTCAAACTCATCAACATACTCATTACCACCATCAACATCACCATCATCACCACGACCATCATCATCATCATCACCATCATTACCATCATCATCATCACCACCATCATCATCATTGTCATCATAATCATCAGCATCATCGCCATCACCATCATCATCATCGCCATCATCGTCGTCATCATCAGCATCAACATCATCATCATTGCCATCATCATCATCACTACAAACATCACCCTCATCATCATCATCACCATCATCATTACCACCGTCACCATCAGCATCACCATCACCATCACCACCACCACCACCACCACCATCATCATCATCATCATCATCATCATCATCATCATCATCATCATCATCATCATTATCATCATCATCATCATCATCATCATCATCATCGTTATCACCATCGTTATCACCATCGTCATCGTCACCATCGTCACCATCGTCACCAACGTCACCATCGTCATCATCATCATCAGCATCATCATCTACATCTACATCTACATCTACATCTACATCTACATCTACATCTACATCTACATCTACATCTACATCTACATCTACATCTACATCTACATCTACATCTACATCTACATCTACATCTACATCATCATCATCATCATCATCATCATCATCATCATCATCATCATCAGCATCATCAGCATCATCATCATCATCGCCAGTCTCCATCTGCAGTCCGCCCCTCACACGCTTCGGGGCCCCATAGGGGGAGCTCCACCTAAGGATCCAACGGCAGCGCCCGCATGGCACCACCGCGCCCGTTTCGGCACCCCTCACGCGATTCGTAGCCCCATAAGGAGCTGCACCTAGGGCCCCAATGGCAACGCCCGCATGACACCACCGCACCCGTGTCGGTACACCCCTCACGCGTTCGGGGCGCCATATGGAGCTCCGAGAAAGGCCACAATGGCAGCGCCCGCATGGCACCGCCGCTCTTGGTTCGGCACACCCCTCACACGTTTCGGGGCCCCATGGGGAGCTGCACCTACGGCCCCCATGGCAGCGCCCGCATGACCCCACCGCACACGTTTCGGCGCACCCCCCATACGTTTCGGAGCTGCACCTAAGGCCCCACTGGCAACGCCCGCACGGCACTACCGCACCCGTTTCGGCTCACCCTCACACGTTTCGTGCCCCAGAATGAACTTCACCTAACGCCTCAACGGCAACGCCCGCATGGCACCACCGCACCCGTTTCGGCACACCCCTCACGCGCTTCGGGCCCCGTAAAGAGCTCCACCGAAGGCCCTGGTACCACCGCGCCTTTTTCGGCACACCCCTTATATGTTTCGGGCCCCATAAGGAGCCCCACCTAAGGCCCCATTGGCAGCGCCCGCGTAGCACCACCGCGCACGTGCCGGCACACTCCTCACACGCTTCGGGGTCCCATCAGGAGCTGCACCTAGGCCCCAATGGCAGCGCCCGCACGGCACCACCGCATCCGTTTCGGCACACCCCTCATACCTTTCGGGCCCCATGGGGAGCTCCACCGAAGGGGTACGCACCGCCGCGGTATCCAAACTGCATCTGGTTGGGTCTTTCGCCAAGGTAATTTGTGCAGGATGGGCGCCAACGCCCCCCCTCAAAAACCCGATACTCCTTTTCAACGGACTTGCGAACCCACGCCGTCCAAAGCTCCAGAACAACATCAATCGACTAATCCATCTGCTAAGCCGTAACTAAATGTCTCGCACATTCACAAGGAGTACGTGCGACGCGAAACTACAGCCAACCCGTATAACAAGGATGCGCGATGAGGGTGCAGGGGCCTTGGAGGGCCATGTTGATGTTTCCGAACGAGGCTGGCCAGCGAACGTCGCTAAGGATAGGCCGAAGGGGCAAGGATGCAAGGATACCCTTGGGAAGGATGCCCATCCTTACTATGCGGGCTGACTGCACTGCCGACGCTCGGGGAGCCGAGAAAGTGGGGGCCGACCTCTATGAAAATTACATCGGGGGTGACCTTCGCTATCTTGTTGCTGCCGCACTGGTCATACAGGGCAACCGTCAACTTTGCCTTGGTCCCTGCTTGGAGGTTGCCAAACGTCTGCCTGGCTCGAAATGTACACATGATTTCCAAAGGAGTCCACTCACGGCGTTCCGAGCACCCTATTCGACGACAAGAGGGCCTCAAGGGCTCCAACATGGAGCGACAACACTTGGAGACAACTTGGAGCAGAGACACAGTTTGGCAACCCCCTACCTTCAACTGATATGCAAGTCCAGGTCGAGTGACCCCGCTGGAGGTCCTTCGCCTTGTCCATCAGCCGGCAAAAACGCCCAAGAGCCAAATGGCTACGATGATGTGGTCGCTCTGCTCCAGCCTCCTCCCCCTCCTTCCCTCATCCTCCCTCCCTTCCTCATTCTTCCTTCTCCTCCCTCCTCCTCCTCCACCTCCTCCTCCTCCTCCTCCTCCTCCTCCTCCTCCTCGACAGCCAATTTACGCGGATCCGCACGAGCATGTTGCCCATTGCATCGCGTGCTGCCTGCGAACTGACCCAAATGCGGAAGCAATCGCACCATATCGGCTTACTGATTCGCACCCGTGTTCACGACTTATTTTGATAAACGCGTACGTACAATGGTTCATAATACAAAACACGTGGGCTAAACGAGTAACTGACAATGTAAAACTGCGAGAGCGAATCCTCCGTCCTTCTCATCCTCCCCCACTGCTCTTCTCCACCTCCTCCTCATCAGCTCACTTGATCACCGTCTCCCCCCAATGATTTCTTACTTCTTTACTCCTCCTGACTCGTCTTCCTCCCCCTTTCCCGACCTCTTCCTCCTCCTCCTCCTCCTCCTCCTCCTTCCCCTTCTCCTTCTCACAGCTCCTCCCATTTTTTGTCTCTTTAGGCTTGGCGAGGCCCTCAATGGAGCTAACAATGGCAATAAAGTGGCCAGCGTGTGAAGGCCCTCCAGGACCGTGAGACCCATCCACACGCGCTTCTACGAAGAAGGGGTGCGATGCGGCGACGCGGCCCGCATCCTGGGTGGTCCTCGCAAAAGGCAGGCGTGCAGGACACGCAGTCCCTGGTATGGAGAACGAGAAACACGATATGGGGACGCGATTGCTAATAAAGGTTCTTATAACCCTTTGGGGCGTATCATTTACCATCGTGCCATACGGACTAAGCGCTACGTAGTCGAATGTCCTTAAGGCCCCCGTATTTTTCAATGTTGGCTCCCGCGAGTGCTCTCACATTGACTTGTGGGCCCAGTGGAGCCCAGCGCGGAGGAACACCGTGGCCTGCCGCCCAGGGTGGCGGCCCGGGGACCGTGGCCGCGGGACCCAAAGGTGGCGCCAACATTCTTGGGCACTGTTGTACCCAAACAACAAAACAACGCTGGCGGAGGGGCAGGAGGTGGAGGGGGAGGAGGGGGAGGAGGAGGAGGGGGGGAGGAGGAGGAGGAGGAGGAGGAGCAGGAGGAGGAGCGAGGAGCGAGCTGATACCTCCGTGCGAATGTGATGTATCTGGGGGTCCCAGGGGCCAGGTGCTGATTACCACGAGGCCAAGCGGGTGCGTCTTGCACTGCTTGGGTTGCCTATGCCAACGTTGTGTAAAACATTGGGTGCATTGTACAATCGAGTGCCGGACTCTTGCGTTGAGGTGCTAGCTATGATCTCGTATTTGATTCAGCGAGCAGTGCCTGCACTTCTGGGTTCTTTCTAACTTATGTTATGCTAGCAACCATGGACCCCCAAAACTGCGTTTCTCGCAGTACATATTGTAGAACCCAGGTTGAGCAGCATCTGTGGTGCACTATGTGTGGTGCAAATCTATGTTGTAACATCCATGTTGTGCAATCGATATGGTGAACTCCATGTTGGCACATTTCTTCCCGAAAAAACTTGGGAATTGTCAGCTGAATTGCTCGCGCAATCATCCCACCCATCCACACACCCACCCGCAACTTGGTTTGCCAAACCCATGCGGCGGCAAGTGCGATAAGAGCTAGGTGTTGGCTGCTGTATCTCTGCGGCCGCTCTAGCCCGCGCATGGCTGGCTCTGGCTGGCGAATCGCTGCGGCCGCGCTAACGCGCGCATGCTCGCGCGCACAGCGGCCAACTAGTCTGGCGCGACCGGCGCGACCGCGGTGGCGTGGACCGCTAGGCACTTCCCAGCGGGCAGTTCAATACGAGTCGGTGGCTTGGGCGGGCGCGGTATCATGGCGACGTCGACAGCAACAGTATACACGATGACTGTACTAGTGACGATGGTGACGATGACGACGGCAAGACTAATGACGGCACCGATGCTGATCACGCCGATGACGACGCTGGTGTCCTCGCGTCGGTGATGAAAGTTTTGGAAGGAGTTTGACAAGCGCGCGGCCGACGCGCGCGAGTGGCCCGCACAGGATTGTTTGACAGGGGTCGCGCCCATCCCAGCACGCGCGCAAGGGCGTTCGAATGATGTCGGCATGCGGCGCGAGAGGCCCGTGTGGCCGAATGTGAACTGTTGGACAAACTATGGTTTCTTGAGAATCCGCACGGCGCGCAGACCTTTTCCGAAAGTGATGCTGCAAAGCTATGTGTCATCGTATGTGTTCGTGGAACTCAAGTTTGAAGTTCATCCCATTTTTTGCCCACAACAAAAAGATAAATTTCGGCATGCGTGCAACGACACGCGCGAGTGCACTTCTTCCGGTTTTGTTGCAAGGGGTTCTTGCGACAGCACGCGCGGAAAAGGGCGTTTGCACGATTTCGGCATGCGGTCGCGGGAGGCACGTTTCGTAGCATGTGATGACAATGTTGAACAACTTTTTATTTTCTAACGATCTCGCAAGAGCACGATCGCATGCTTTTTTTGGGGGGGAGCTCCCGCTGCGAAACCAGCGTTTTTTTGTGTAAAAGCTATGATGTCGGGCCGCTCGATTGTGAAACCCTTGCGGAACCAACGATTTTGGGCGAATTTCAAAATACGCAGAAGGGATTCCGTAACAAACAGCGACTATGCGCGCATGCTATCTATCTCTTGCAAAGGATGAAAAGGGGGCGATAAGGGGCTGCCTGGCATGGTATGCGTTCATATTTCGGATGGGTGATGCGGCAGAATCGCATTCAAACTGCAATGCAAAAAGCCGGTTCGTTAAGTCCGGAAGGGTGGGAGATCCTGATGCCTTCTTAGAAAAGGCGAACTAACCAATGATCACGCATGGATTGGAAATCATCCCGCCCACCAGCCAGCAACTTGGTTTGCAAAACCCATAGGGCGCAATTGTGATGCCTGCCTGGCGCTGGCTGGCACATCGCTGCGGCCGCGCTAGCGCGCATTCTCGCGCGCAGCGTGGCCAGCTAGTCTGGCGCGACTAACGCGGCCGCAGTGGCGCTGGCCGCTGGGGACTTCCCCCCAACGCATATGACAGGCCGCGCTGGCGCGCGGGCATTTCGATGCGAATCGGTGACTCGGGCGGGCGCGGTAGCATGACGACGTCGACATCCGCAGACGCGATGATGATTGCAGCGATGCTAGTAACGACGGTGACGATGGCGACGGAAGGCGAAAACCGGCGCTGATGTCGAAAACGCCGATAACGATGATGGCGTTCACGTGTCGGCGATGAAGGATTTGCAGAGAATGCGGCATGCATGCGCGCGCGGCCGACGGGCGCGAGTGGCACGCGTGGCATTATGTGACAGGTATCGTGACCACCCCCGCCGCGCGCGCATGGGCGCTCCAAT
Source organism: Prorocentrum cordatum (assembly GCA_963575745.1). Taxonomy (NCBI): domain Eukaryota; class Dinophyceae; order Prorocentrales; family Prorocentraceae; genus Prorocentrum; species Prorocentrum cordatum. Next base: position 254,648 of record CAUYUJ010014664.1, read on the forward strand.
GATTCCGACATGCGCGCGCGGGAGGCCCGTTCGGTGGCATATGCTGAAGATGTTGCAAACTCGATTGCTATTGGGGGAACTCGTACGAGCGGGCACGCACTTGTGTTTGGGGTAAAACTGTCGCTGCGCAGCCATGTGTTCTTACTTGTTTTCGGGGCACTCGATTTTGAAATCCTTGCGAAAACTAGGGTTTGTGAACACATTCGACATGCGCGCCACGACGCGCGCGTGTGCACTTCGTTCCAGTTTTTCAAGGGATGATAAGAAATGGTACTTTTGGAGAAACGAACGTGCGCGCATTAAAATTGTTGCGCGGGTGAATGGGGGAGTCGCTGCCGGCTGGGCTGGGATGGTATAGATTGGTACTTAGAATGACGATGGGGCAGGGTCATATCCTGCTCCGCTTGTAACCACCTTCTATGCGCCGCAACTTGGTTTGCAAAACCAATGGGGCGGCGACTGCGATGGCTGCTTTGCGCTGGTCGGCGCATCGCCGCAGCCGCGCTTCCGCGCGTAGGCTCGCGCGCAGAGCGACCAGCTAGTCTGGCGCGGCCTACGCGGCCGCGGTGGCGCTGACCGCTGGAGACTTTTCAATGTGTCTCACGGGCCGCGGTGACGCGCGGGCACTTCAAAGCGAGTCGGTGACTCGGGCGGGCGAGGTATCATGGCGACGTCGGCAACGGCAGACACGATGATGATTGCAGCGATGCCAATGACGACGATGACGGTTGCGACGGCAAGGCCAGTGGCGGCACCGATGCTGATCACGCCGATGACGATGATGGTGTCCACGCGTCGGCGATGAAGGTTTTGCCAGGATTTCGACACGCGCGCTCGGCCGACGGGCGCGAGAGGCCCGCATGGTATTATTTGACACGGATCGCGCCCCCGTCAGCACGCGCGCCAGGGCGTTCGAATGATTCGGACACGCGCGCGCGAGAGGCCCATTTGCTCGATTTTGATGAACAGGTTGAAAACCAATGGTTTTCGGAATTCGTAGGATCGCGCATACTTTTGTCTGTTAGTTTCTTTGTTTTTGTTGTTGTAGTTGTTGTTTTTGTTGTTGTTGCCGTTGTTGTTGTTGTTGTTGCCCGCCTTCCCGATCCGCCTGTTAGGGTTTACCCGCCCGATCTGCCCGTCTGGTTCTGCGAAATGTTTTCTGCTCCTAACCCCCCTCCTGCTACTCTATCTCTCTCTCGTGATCTATCCTCCTCCCTCCCCCTTGTCCCTTTCTTTCATTCGTCCTCTCTTCCCCTGCCGTAGGGGCTGTGTGAAATACACGTTGCAAGTAAGAAAGAGATACGATCGAAGACGAAGAGGGCGGGTATCGAGGGTTTGGGATATACGGCTTGAGTGGCACGCGGGCAGAGAACAGCGAACACTGTTAAAACGATTGCTGTTGTTGTTGATGCTACTGCTGATGCTGCTGCTGTTGTCGTTGTTGTTATTGCTGCTGTTGTTGCTGCTGCATTTTTGATTTGAAAGTTGGTTGTCTCCAGCGGAAACCATTGCATTTTTGGGTTTAAATGCTTCTCCCGGGGCTCGCACACGGCTTTTGAAAAGGAGAGCTGGGCGTCACCAAACTGGACCCCCAACCCATAACGATTCATTTCATCATCGCGCTCTCGCGCGGGACTTCTTCGCAATGAATGCCGGAATCGCGCTGTCGCGTGGCCTTCCTCACAATGTATTCAGACGCCGCGCCTCGACACTGTGGAAACACGCTCTCGCTCTGGCCTTTCTTGCGATTTATTTGGGAATCGTGCTATCGCTCGAGACGTCCTCGCGACTCATGCAGGACGCACGCTTCAGCAACCCGCCTGCTCGACCTTGCCGCCTGGGCCCGCCTCCCCGACCCGCCCGCTAGGGTCTGCCCGCCCGATCTGCCCGTCTGGTTCTGCCACGTGTTTTCTCCTCCTAGCCCCCCTCCTGTTAATCTCCCTCGTGCTCCATCCCCCTCCTTCCCCCTTGCCCCTTTCTTCTTTTCGTCCTCTTCCCTTGCCGTCGGGGCTGCATGAAATACGCGTGGCAAGTCAGACATATATACACCGAAGGGGGTACGAACGAAGACGAAGAGGACGGGTATCGAGAGTTTTGGATATACGTGTTGAATGGCACGCGAGCAGATAAGAGCGAACAGTATTAAAACGATTGTTGTTTTGTGGGTTTGTTGGTGATGGTGCTGCTGCTGATGCTGTTGTTGCTGTTGCTGTTGCTGTTGTTGTTGTTGTTGTTGTTGCTGCTGCTGTTTTTGTTTATTACTGTCGTGGTTTGACTCTCATTTCTTAAAACATTTGTTGTTTCCACCCTGGTAGCCATTGTATTCTTGAAAAAACTGCCTTTCCCAGGGCTAACACCCGGTTTTGTACAACGGAAAAATGGGTGTCACCAAATTGGGCCCCCGGCCCCCGAGTTACAACAAGAACGGCTCCCGCCAGTGACTGCCTCACGATTTATTTCAAAATCGCGCTCTCGCGCGAGACGCCTTCGCAATGTATACAGGAATCGCGCTCTCGCGTGGGATTTCCTGGGAATTTATTCAGACGCCGCGCCCTCGACACTGAGGAAGCACGCTTTCGCTGTGGCCTTTCCGGCGATTTGCTTGGGAATCGTACTATCGTTCGAGATGTCCTCGCGACTCATGCAGGACGCACGCTTCAGCAACCCGCCTGCTCGACCTGGCCGCCTGGGCCCGCCTTTCCGACCCGCCCGCTAGGGTCTGCCCGCCCGATCTGCCCGTCTGGTTCTGCCACGTGTTTTCTCCTCCTAGCCCCCCTCCTGCTAATCTCCCTCGTGCTCCATCCTTCTTCCTCCCCGTTCCATCCGTTCTCTCTTCCCCTCTTTCAGGGGCTGCGCTGAACACTCGTGGCAGGTAAAGACGATATACCCCCAAAGGGGTACGGTCGAAAACGGAGGGGGCTGGTATCGAGGGTTTGTGATACTCGTGCTGAGTGGCACGCGAGCAGGTAAGAGCGAACAGCCTTAAAATGATGGGTTGAACTGTCACTCTTGAAAAATAATTCTTGTTGATCCCCTCACCAGTGCACATGGTGTTTTCAATTCTAGTGCTCCTCCCAGGGCCCGCACCCTGCTTTTCAATCCGAAAAACCTTCCTGCTTAAACTGGGCCCCTGGCCCCCGAGTTACAACAACAATGGCTCTTGCCTTGTACTTCCTCACGACATATATCAAATCACGCTCTCGCGCGGGACTTCCTCGCAATGTATGCAGGAATCGCGCTCTCGCGTGAAATTTCCTCACCATTTATTCAGACGCCGCGCCTTCGACGCTCAGGAATCACGTTCTGTTTTTTTTTGTTTTCAAATATTCCTTTGGGAATCGCGCTATCGCTCGGAACTATTCATGCAGGACGCACGTTTCAGCAACCCGCCTGCTCGACCTTGCCGCCTGGGCCCACCTTCCCGACCCGCCCGCTAGGGTCAGCCCGCCTGATCTGCCCGTCTGGTTCAGCCACGTGTTTTCTCCTCCTAGCCCCCCTCCCTCTAATCTCTCTTGTCCTCCATCCTCCTTTCTCCCCCTTCCATCCGTCTTCTTTTCCCCTGCCGTAGGAGCTGCATGCAATACACTTTGCAAGTGAGGGAGATATATCCCCAATGGGGGTACGATCGAAGACGACGAGGGCGGGTACCGAGGGCGTGGGACATACGTGTTGAATGGCACGCGGGCCGATAGGAACGAACAGTCTTATAATGATTCTCGCTGTTGTTGTTGTGGTTGTTGAACTCTCATTAAAAAAAGATTATTACCGATCCCCCCCGCCCGGTGCACATTGTATTTTTCAATTGAAATGCCCCTCCCGCTGCTCGCACCTTTTTTTTGTATCAGGGAAAATCTTGAAGCTCAAACTGTGTTGTTGGCACTCGGTTTACAACAACAGCGGCTCCCACCTGATACTTCCTTACAATTTCTTAAAGAATGGCGCTCCCACACAAGACTTCCTCGCATTTTATTCAGGAATCGCGCTCTCGCTTGGGACTTCCTTACAATTTATGCAGGAATCGCTCTCTCGGCGCTCTGGAGTCGCGCTCTCGCTGGAGACTCGCTTGCGATTGACCCAAAAATGGCGCGATTGCGTTGGACTTTCCAACAATTTACTCAAGCGCCGCGCTCCCGACACTCAGGCACCCAGGAGTCGCGCTCACGCTTAGGACTCCCTCACAGATTACTAAAGAATCGGGATCTCGCTGCCCTTCGTGGCCCCGTTGTAATCTTTCGTGGCCCCCTCGCTTTGTTTCGTGACCCCGTTGCATCCCTTCGTGGCCCCCTCGCTGCCCTTCGTGGCCCCGTTGCAGCCTTTCGTGGCCCCCTCGCTTTGTTTCGTGGCCCCGTTGCAGCCCTTCGTGGCCCCCTCGCTGCCCCTCGTGGCCCCGTTTGCAGCCCTTCGTGGCCCCCTCTCTGCCCCTCGTGGCCCCGTTGCAGCCCTTCGTGGCCCCCATCGCTGCCCTTCGTGACCCCATATGTGTGTATGCCCTTCGTGGCCCCCGCTCGTTCGCGCCCGTCGTGGCCCCGTATCCCTTCGTGGCCCCGCTGTCGCCCTTCGTTGCCCCCTCGCTGCCCTTCGTGGCCCCGTTGCTGCCCTCAGTGGCCCCGTCCTTGCCCTCCGCGGCCCAATGTACGTATGCCCTTCGTGGCCCCCACTCGTTCGCGCCCGTCGTGGCCCCATGTGCATGACCTTCGTGGCCTCGCTGCCGCCTTTTGTGTCCCCCTCGCTGTCCTACGTGGCACAGTTGCTACCCTCAGTGGCTCCGACGTTGCCTTCTGTGGTCCCGCATTATCTGCCCTTCGTGGCCCCCGTTCGTTCGCGCTCGTGGCCCCATGCGCATTCCCTTCGTGTCCCCGCTGTCGCCCTTCGTGGCCTACTTCGTGCCCTTCGTGGCCCTGCTGCCGTTCTCTCTCTCGCTCTCGCTTTCGCTCGCCGTCGTCGTCGTCTTCATCGTCGTCGTCGCAGTCGTCGTCGTCGACGTCGTCGTCGTCGTCGTGGTCGTGGTTGGTTCCCTGTCCGTCCCTCTTGGGGTCGGGTTGCCGCCGATCAGCGCTGCCGCTGGCCAGGCCGACGGTCCGCGGCCGCCCCGCCGCTTGCCGGGGCCCGGCCTGCACGGAAGAACGCTCTACCCCCCACAAGGGGTATGTTCGAAGGCGAAGGCGTATCGAGGGTTTGGAAAAGACGCGTCAACGGATACTCGAGCAGATAAGAGCGAACAGTCTTGAAATGATTATTGCTGTTGTTGTTGTTGTTGAACATTATTAATTCTAAAGAATAATTATTGTTGGGCCCCCTGGTGCGCGCCCCCCCCGCCGCGCCTAGGCCGCAGCCACGTTTTCATCATTTTCGTGAGGAAGCCTCAGGTAATTCGAGTTGATCAAGATCCGGTTGTTTTGTTGTAATCCGTTTTCCCTTGCAAAAAACACTATAAAATGACATTTCTTGTTCTAATATAATCAAATTTCAAGAATCCCTTGCAAAAAATAAGGTAAAGTGGACATTCGCGCGCGCAAGACGAAATCCTTCCAAAAGCTTAGTGTTCGGAGCGATTTTAACATAAAAACATCAAAAAACCAATGGTTTTTCAACAAAAAAATGTCAAAATCTCATCCCGCGCGCTCTTGCGGATTCGTAGGAAACCCAACACTTTTTAAACATTTCTGTCAAACGGGCTTTTGCGAGCAACTTTTTCGAACTTCTGCGACAACGGTTGCGCACCTGCCAGGGCCATCATCCCTGTCAAATAATACCATGCGGGACACATTCGTTTTTTCTTCGCGCGCGCACGCCGAAATCTCCAAAAACCATTGGGTTCTGTGGGTGTGTACCCCACGCCAGTGTAGTAGCCACGGTCGTCCGCACGCCACGAAGTGAAGTGTCCCAACGTCATAGGGCGGGAAGCTGGGTTTGGGTGGTCGCGAAGAGTCGTTTGGATATTTGGTAGAGCTTGTAATGCCCCCCCACGAAGTGGGGGTATTGCCTGGTGTCGTATGAAAACCCTGGCACTGGGGAGAACACCACGCGTTCGGGTAAAATGATTGTTGTTGTTGTTGTTGTTGTTGTTGGAAAAGTCATTTTGCAAAACCGTGTTTGATCTGTATCTATTCGGGATACTCGAATGTGAATTCCCTGCGCAACATAAGGTTTTTGAAGGATTTGGCATGCGCGCACACTTCGTCGTAAACATTTTCTGCCGCGAAATTTGGAAACGAGTGTTATTGAAACTTTGTGGCATTTGATAAATCAATGTGCGCGCATACGGTCTTTGCAGAGGATGGGGGAGGCGGGGTCGATACCGACAGGGTTGGGGTCACTGAGGAATGATCGATGGTGCAAAATCGCATGTGCACAATCCCTTTGGCCTAAGGGGTTCCATTACGTCGGGCCTCGGGAGGATGGTGAACTTTATTTTCTGTTTAGAAACGAGAATATCGATTGCGAGCGGCGACGGGGCGGCGACGGCGACAACATAGCCGCCAGACTGGCGGTCAGGCCCAGGCGACGGGCGGGGACGAGGCGGCGACGGGGCGGCGACGGCAGCAACATAGCCGCCAGACCGGCGGTCAGGCCCAGACGACGGGAGGCGACGAGGCGACGACGGCGGCAGCATAGCCGCCAGACCCACGGTCGGAGGCCCACTTCCTTAGAGCAGAAGCGACAGACCCCTAAATACAAACACCGTTTGGGGAAACTCGGGGATGGACAGACCTCCCTTTAGTAAAACGTGGTTTAGTGAAAACAGCCGGAGGCCCAAACCTGGCGGGCGCGAGCCTGGAAAATAGCGGCCGCGGCGCCCTCTCGAGAACCGGAAAAGGACAATCCACTACTCGACGCGTCACTGTGGGGGGCTCTGTCCACCCCCGAGAAACAGCTGAACAGGCTCGGGGGGGGCGTGCCAGATTTTTTTGGCTGCTGCCCAGCTGCTGGCCATCGCTCGGACGTCCATTCCCTGTGTTTTTTTCGGTTTCGTGCGTGGTTCTTTCGCCAAGCGATCAAGGATGCTCCTCGATGGTCCTCGCCGAGGAAGAAACGCACACGTCCGAGCGATGCCAAGGCTGGTGGGCGCACGTGGGGCCCCCTCGTGCGCCGGGCGGCTGTGCCGAGGCTGCGCCCGGTGCCCGCCCGTGGGCGCGCCTCGTGCGTTTTTGGCGGGCGTGCCGAGGTGTCTCGCCGGGTGCCCGCGCGGGGGGGGGCGCCGCGGGCGCTCCGCGCGCGCCGGGCGGGTGCGCCGCAGCTTCGCCTGGTGCCCGCCCGTGGGCGCCTCGTAAGGGGGCCAGATGCGAACCCTCCCCCTCAGAAATCGTGGGGGGTAGGGGTAGGGTTCGCATGTGGCCCCCTACTCGTGTGCTGGGTGGGTGTCTCGCCCCCGGCCCCCGTCCCTGGCCCCCTCCCTCCCAGCGGCGGCGGCGGCGGTGGCGAAGACGACGTCGACGACGGCGGTGGCCGCAGCCAGGCGGCGAGGGTTGCCATTGCCATGAAGCAGACAGGTCATGAGAGAGCGGGGTCCTAGAGCCCGGGGACCTCCCGAAGACCACTTATCCGTCCTGGGCCGCTCTCTGTCGGCCCCCGAGGGGGCCGTGGAGGGCCGCGGAAGCGGCCACGAAACCTCCAGGACACCCCCTCCAGGGCCCGCGTGCTTCGTGCCCAATGCTCGCCGCGATCGCTGGCCTTCTCCGTTCGCGGCGGCGGCGGCGTGCTCGCGCGCTCGCGCGCGCCCGCGATGAGCAGACAGCACGCCCGCGCGCGGGCGCGGCCCGCCCGCGCTCCTACCAGCAGGCGGTCGCTCGCGCGCCTGCGCCGCGCAGGGGGGGGGGGGGGAGAGGAGGGCGGCGCCGCTGCCTCGAGCTCGGGGGGACGGGCAAAGAGCCCTCCATGCCTCGAGGCTCGAAGTGCGAGGGTCGACACTGAGCCGGGGCCCTCGAGCGCCCTTGGCCGCCCATCGAGCGCGGCCCCGTGGCACGGGGGGCGGGTGCCTGTCCGCCTGCGCTCCCCCCGCCGAGAGTCGAGGATCGCCGGAGGACGGGCGGGGGGGCACTTCTGGCCACGCTGGTCCTCGGCCACGACCTGGCTTCCTGACCTGGATCCGAGGAAGTGCCCGAAAACCAGAGCCCCTCTTGAACCCAAGGTGGTCCTTGATTCAGCGTCTTGGCTGCGGTCCGTCCCCCCCTCTCCCCTCCTCGCCTTAGCTTTCCATATCTCGAGGCTCGAGGTGCGAACATCGAGAACAACGCGAGGTTCTCGAGCGCTTCTGGCCCCCTTGCGGGCCTCTGGGGACTCCCAGGAGGAAGCGGAGGAGTGGAACGGAGGAAAACCAGGGGAAGGCGGTTTTGGGGGTTCGGAATCCTGTGGATCACTAGGTCGGGGGTTGGGATCCTGGCGGGGGTGGGGGTGGGTTGTGCTGTCCGCAGGATCGTGCGCGTGCGAGCAGACTCGGAGACCTCTGTTGGCGGGGTGACCTGGAGGGTGTGTCCGGCGCCGCGGCCTTGCAGGTGAGCTCTGGAACGCCGTGGGCGCTCCGGAGCGCGATGGAATCTGGAACGGTCCAGTCTCATCCTGGGCCTACCTGGCCTCGTCCTCTCCAGCCTCCCCTCCTCCTCCTCGCTCCTCTACGCTCCTCCTCCTCGCTCCTTCTCGCTCCCCTCCTCCTCCTCCGCGCTCCTCGCTCCTCCTCGCTCCTCCTCGCTCCTCCTCCTCCTCCTCCTCCTCCTCCTCCTCCTCCTCCTCGCTCCTCCTGGGCGAGTTTACGCACCCACGGGTGCGAGAGCGCTGCGGGCAGCGCAGGTGGTTCCGAAAACGGCCCAGCTTCATCAGTGGCCAGTGGAGGCTTCATCGATCGAGACGTGCTTCCCAGGCCGCGCGAAAAGACAGTCGGGGCGTTGACCTGAGGAGTCCTGAATGCAGTCGGACTTCGTTGGGCAGGACACGCGAGAGGGCACAAGACCCTTCCGAGGGCCACACTGCCACAGGAATGCAGGAGGCATGGGTCGCGAGACACAGGACACAAGGGTACCCTTGATTTGGCAGGGTCGACCTACTAATCTGGGTCGACTGTAAGGAACGAGGCCCCTTTCTTCCATAAGTTGAACTTTGACTTCCATCGAAAACCTAAGTAAAACCTGAGGCGAACTGTAAAACAACTAAGGAACACTGAGCCCGTCCCAGACGAAAAGAGTTTCTTCTTCAGCGCCCCGACTGTACCTTACAGACCACCCTTCGGGTGATGAGGAGGTTGGGGGGATGCAAGAACGCAAATTCCCCAACTAGGCTTGCCCAAGGGGTTCTTGCTTGGTTGAAGGTTGGTGCCTCGGGAGCCTACTTTGCCCGTTCCTCGGAAGTTCCCCGGGTTCCTCGAGCTCCCCAAGTTCCTCGCCCTCGGGACCTCCGATTGTTACGTTGCCCGTCCCTCGGAGGTTCCCCAGGTTCCTCGGGTTCCTCGCCCCTGGTGCCCCATATTTCCCCAATTCGGCTTGCCCGAGGGGTTCTTCCTTGGTTGCAAGTTGGTGCCTCAGGAGGCTACTTTGCCCGTTCCTCGGAGTTTCCTCGGGGTCCTCGGGTTCGTCGGGTTCCCTGGGTTCCTCGGGTTCCTCGGTCAAGCAATGCCAAGCAATGCCAAACAGTTCTTACTTGGTTAAAGGTTTATGGTTCCTATCGATACTTTGACCGTTTCTCGGAAGTTCCTCGGGGTCCTCGGGCTCCTCGGGTTCCTCGGGGTTTCTCGTGTTCCTCGGGTTCCTCGGGTTCCTCGGGTTCCCCAGGTTGCCCAGTCAAGCAACGCCAAGCACTGCCATGCGATGTCAAGCAATGCCAAGCAATGCCACAACATGCAAAGCATTGCGAAGCAATGCGAAGCAAGGCGAAGCAATGCCAAGTAATGCCAAGCAATGCCAAGCAATGCGACGCAATGCCAAGCAATGTCACACCATGCGAAACGCGAAGCAAGGCGCAGCAATGCCAAGGATGCCAAGCAAATACCGAGCAATGTGAAGCAATGCCATGAAATGCCGAGCAATGCGAAGCAATGCAAAGCAATGCCAAGCAATGCCAAACAATGCCAAACATTGCGCCCATGCAATAAGAACATTTCCCCTAATTGGGGTCGCGCCAGGTTCATGCCGGTTTTCGATTGGCGTCCGATCGGATCCGGAATACATCGATTTCTCGACCTCGTATTAACTGATCTCACTACTTACCCGCCGATCTCACTATCTTTCGGTCTCGCTGTCTATCTCTTGATCTCACGACCCCGTCGACCTCACTATCCATCTACCGATCTTACTATCTTTCATTCTCACGATCTGCCGATCGACCAACGTACACACGTATCTGTCGAATCTCGGTTATTTGCCGACCGATCATTGCAACTCCTAATCTCAAGATGTGTTTCGACCTAACGCCGATTCCCGTTTTTTTCCAGATCGAAATGCAGCTCGATGTGCATGTCGATGTTCATTCCGATGTGCACTTCTGTATTTCCAATTACCGATTTGAGTTTCGATTGCAATTGGATCCGCATTTCGATATGTATCCCAATTCAAACATACACCATGTATACATATGCACTTCAATTTACATGTTTATTTTACTTTCGATGTGTAGTTCAATGTGTATACATGTATCGGTAATTTTCGATCTGCAGATGGCTGCAAGCGGACTCGAATTTCGATGTGCAGCTCCCACGAGGCAACCACGACACAGCCCGCGGGACAACAACGGGACAACCCACAAGACAACGAAGGGATAACCCACAAGAAAATCGCGGCACAACTGTGGGACAACCACGGCGGGCTACCACGCAATCTGGGCAGAAACTTGTTGCCCGACTTGGCTCTGGCTGCGCCGACGCATCGCCGCGTTGACGCAACTTCGCCTCGCCCGCACGCGCGGCACGGACCGAAACCGACGCTGTGTTCCTGGTTGGGATCACTTCGCTCCCACACCCCCAGCTTCAAAGACGCTCACCGCGGTTGTGCTGCTAAGTGCCTCCTCGTGCTTTTCCCAACCATCCCATGGTGTTGGGTCCTCGTTTTGACTCCGCAGCGCCCCGCGCCTCGCTCCCACCTCCCGCTGCTCCCTCCTCCGGCCTCTGCCCTCCTCGTGCCCCCTGTCGGCACACCCTCACGCGCCTCGTGGCCCCATAGGCAGCTCCACTGGAGCCCCCAGGGGACGTGGCCGCATGCGGCTTTCCAGTCCATGTCAGCGCACCCCTCACGCGTTTCGTGGCCCCAGCGGGAGCTTTCCGCTCTGCCGAAGCCTCCAGGGGGTGTGGCCGCATGTGGTTTCCCAGCCAATTTGAGCACATCCCTTGCACTTTTCGTGGCCCCAGCCCCCCAAGGAGTGCGGCCGCACGGGGTCGCTTCTCCCAATTCGGGCAGGCCCCTCGCACTGCACGTCTCGTGGCCCCATAAGGAGTTCACACCGGGTTGTGGCCGCATGTGGTCTCCCAGCGCCCATGTCGGCACGCCCCTCAAACGTTTCGTAGTCCCCTAGGGAGCTCCACCGAAGCCCCCACGGGGTGTGGCCGCATGCGGTTCCCCAGCAAATTTCAGCACACCCCTCACACGTTTCGTGGCTCCACAGGGAGCTCCAGAGGAGCTCCCAGAGGGTGTGGCCGCATGTGGTCGCCCAGGCCATTTCAGCACACCCCTCACACGTTTCGTGGCCCCAGAAATAATTCGACCGAAGCGCCCACGGGGTGTGGCCGCATGCGGTTCCCCAGCCCATCTGGGCACACTCCTCACACGTTTCGTGCCCCATGAGGAACTCCCCCTACGGTCCTGGTGGATGCGTCAGAATGCGCCCCCACCGCTTATTTTGGTACACCCCTTACACGTTTCGTAGTCCCATACGGAGCTCCAGCGAAGCCCCCAGAGGGTGTGGAGGTATGCGGTTCCCCAGCCACTGTCGGCACACCCTCACACGTTTCGTGGCCCCAGCTTCCAGGGGGTGTGGCCGCATGCGGGTCCCCCGTCCACTTCGGCACGCACCTCACACGCTTCGTGGCCCCACAAGGAGCCCCACCAGAGCACACCGGGGATGTGGCCGCATGCAGTCTCCCAACCCATTTCGGCGCACCCCTCACACGTTTCGTGGCCGGAAAAGGGGCCTCACCGAAGCTCCCCCAAGGGGTGTGGCCGCATGCGGTTCCCAGCCCGTTTCGGTACTCCACCGAAGTCCCCAGGGGGTGCGGCCGCATGCTGTCTCCCAGCCAATTTCAGCACACCCCTCACACGTTTCGTGGCCCCATAGTGAGCTCCCCCTACGGCCCTGGTGGATGCGTCCACATGCGCCCCCCCACCTATTTCGGCACACTCCCACGAGGATTGTGGCCTCAGAGGGGGCTCCAACAGAGCCCCCAATGGAAAAGTCTGCATGGCGGATGTAAGCCCACTTCGGGACACCCCTCACAAAGATCGTGGCCCCACAGGGAGCTCCACCTGCGGCCCTAGAGGCAAATTTCGAACGCGCCCCCCCTCCCCCTCCCCCCCGCAAATTTCGGCACAACCCTCTTACGATCCGTGCCCCATGAGGCGCTCCACCTACGGCCCCAGCGGGACAAATTGCACGCCCCCCTCACATGTCGGCGCATCACTCACACTAGACAAGCGCGTTCCACTTCTCGCACAATAACCACTCGCAAATGGTCTGGATCCGCCATGGGCATTGTGTGATACATCACATCGAAACGCACACGTGTTTTCCCAGACGTTTGCGAGTAGGCACTTTGTGAGTAGCAGAACACGCTCGCTGACACAAGAATCGTGCATAGAGGTTCATCGCCAACGTTGCACGAAGCTGCAAGGGTTGGGCCCCTCGACGAGCTGACTTCACCGCTTTGCCCCCGCCGCAGCAATCAGCCTGGCGGTGCAAACGCCTGGTGGCTGGACCCCAATCCACAGCCACGTTCAACGATCCGTTCACCATGCCTTGCATGAGGCAGGCGGCACGATGCCGACTACCAGGCCGAGCTGTGCTGCAGAGTCCTGTGCTGTGTGGATCACTCCTCCGCGGCATCGTAGGTGCCAGCCTGCAGCCGAAAGAGGCGCAGCACCTCCCTCGCAGTCGTGGCCTCCGACACGTCCTTGTCCGCGGGGTCGCGCACGCGCACCACCCGCGGGAAGCGCAAGCCCAACCCTTTCTGGGGGCCTCGTCCTCCCGGCGGGCCCCCAGCTTCGCGGGCCCGCAGCAGGCCGCTGGCGCAGGAATGAATTGACGAGACCGTCAGGTCTGCTCCGCGGAGCTCCCAAACGGGCCCGCCCTCAATCCACTTGTCCGGCCGTGATGCCCGCGGCAACTTCTCCCAGCCAGGGGGGGCCTCGTCCCGGGCCGCGTCGGCAAAATCAGAGTGGAACTTCCTCAGCTGGGCCAGGGTCAGGCCGGTGCCTACGCGACACAAGGTCTGCATCTCGCCCTCGTCTCCAGGCACGGCCAGCAGGAAGGATCCGAACAGACCTCCTCGTTTACCACGGCCGTACCACGCGCCAACCACGACGGCGTCGATGGAGTCGCAGATCCGTTACCGTGCTCCCAGCACGTCGTGCCGTGGTATGATGCCAGGTGCAGTCTGGCAGGGCATATCTAGATTTCGCAGCAATAATCCATAGGCTGTCGAGAAGACTTAGAGATGCCGATAGAACACCCCAATAGACCCTCTACAGGCTCGGGAGAGTTTTCTCCTAACGCCGGACGCTGGGCCAACGCCGCGAGAAGATGTGGGCTTGCCCCACCTAGTTCGCACCGCACAGATTCCACGATATACTTTGCACCACGTGGATTTCACCGTATAGCTTGCGACGATGTGGGTAGCTTGAACAACATAGCTTCCACCACATGCTTTCCACCACATAGCTTACTCCGCACAACTCGCGACGATCTGGGTTTGTGAAAACGTCTCAAGTGAAACCGCGCCGAAACCAAGCCAAACCAGGCAAATTGTGAAGACGTCTCAAGCAAAACCGCGCCGACACCAAACCAAACCAAACCAAACCAAACCAAACCAAGCAAATTGCGAGGACGTCTCAAGCGAACTCGGCCCCAAACCGCGCCGAACCAGGGACCTAACCAGGCATATGTCGAGAACGTCTCAGGTGGGGCGCGGGGCCAAATCTAACCAAACCAGGGGCAAGACCAGGCACATTCTGAGGACTTCTCAAGCGAACCGCCCCGAATCAGGTTCCATCCACTCTCCTTTATAATATGAAATGAGGAGTGGGTGACCCAAAAGTACTCCCCCACAGGTGGTCCTGTAATTCGAATTTTCCGGGGGCGGGGGGGCGCTACCCCCAAATGGGCAATTTTAGTCCTATGTGTTTTTGAGTTATTGTTTTTTCCTAGCTCGTGCGCGGCCCCCCCACTTTTGGGGCATCTCCGTGCCTTCTTCAAAAGCGATCGATTTATGGCTGGGCCGCACCAGGATGTATGCGGCTGGGGCGCAACAGCATGTATGTGTCTGGGGCGCAAACTCATACATTTGTCTTGCGAATGTTCTCGGGGCAGCGGTGACGCGTTAGGAAAAACATTCTTAAGGCTGTAGGGGCCCCTCAAGAGGTGAACAACACGGAGACGCCACTTCCTATTATTATGGGACCCCGGGCCCGCAAAACTTGACCCCTGGTATCCGCGCTACCTGCGAGCCACCCTGGACTTACCAGACGCCCCTGCAAAGCGTTCCCTCAGCCTGCCGAGCTTGGCCTGGAGGCCGACTCTAAAGCGGAAAGAAGGGCGCCTAAACTGCCCCACGAGAACTCCAAGCGACCCCAGATTCCCTCGAGGCGCCCAAAGACGACCCAAATAAGACCTCCAAGAGGCCCTCTAAACGCACGGATCACGATTACCAACTCGGTTTTTGTAGGACGTTGGGATTCTCGCATCTGCGGTGTTCTGGGCGTCCGAGACTGACCAATAGGCCACCAAGATCGGCCCAAGACTAACCCAAAAGGCCTCAAGATGGCCCAAGAAAACCTCAAGACGACACAACAATCACCTAAAATTATTACAAGATGGCCCCTAGGCGGCCCCAATAAGCCCCAACACGGCCGAAGATGCCCCCCCAAACACTCCAGATCGGGACGGGTCGTTGAGGGAAACTGCGGTTGGCGACAGGACGGGCCCTGGAAGTCTCCGCAGGCCCCAAAAAGCTTTCAGGAGGCCTCCAGAGGCCCCCAAGAAGCCCCCAAGGAACCTTCGAGAGACCCCCAAGACCTCCCGCCAACGGAGGGGAGGATCCTCTGGGACACGAACTGAAAGAAGGACGAGGAATGGTCAAGAAATGGTGAGAACGACCAAGAAAAGGAGAAGGCACGGGAGAAGGAAGACACAAACAAACAGCGAAAACGACGACGGGTACAAGGAACGAAGTCGTGTGTGTGTGTGTGTGTGTGTGTGTGTGTGTGTGTGTTGCGTGCGTGCGTGCGTGCGCGAATGCAGCAACAACGCCGACAGGGCCATGCAAACATCGGGCCGAATCATACCGTCGGAATATCAGAATCGAAGCGGATCGGGCAGGCCGAAATAGATCTCGAATCAGATTGAAATGGACCCTGGCACGCCCGATCTTCGATCGCGACCGGCTGCATGAGGTCCTGGATGGGCCCTTGGACGAGTGCGGAGAGCCCACGAGTGTGCTCCTACTGCTCCTACTGCTCCTACGAGCATCGTCTCCCGCTCCTACTGCTCTGCTGCTGCTGCTGCTGCTGCTGCTGCGGCTGCTCCTCCTGTGCAGTCGGACTTCATTGGACAGGACACGCGAGAGGACAAAAGACCCTTCCGAGGGCCACACCGCCGCAGGAGTGCAGGAGGCACGGGTCGCGAGACACAGGACAAAAGGGTAACCCTTGATTTGGCAAGGTCGACCTACTCATCCGGG
>CAUYUJ010014664.1:280512-386147 GCA_963575745.1 Prorocentrum cordatum
GCACCTCCTCCCAACTGGCCGGTGCGGAGCACTGGACACGACGGTTTCGGTGGCGCCATGAGCTCCGTCTCCGCTGCCATCGGCTGAGGGTGCGCTCCAACCGCGCCCCCCAGCAGCCCCGCGTTGCGCCATTGCAGCTGGGCTGCGGATTCAAAACTGTGCACGCCTTCTCCGCCTCGTGGATTGCATTACATGCGTTTCGGCTTCTTCAGTTGCGTGCATCTGCCTGCGCAGCCTTTCTTTGCATGCGGCTGCTCCAATCTGGTCCACCCATCTGCCACGCCATGTGGTAATCCGCCCAAGCGTGTCCCAGCTTAGCGCTCGCGACGGTGTACCCACCTTGCTGCTATAGGAACAAACACGTGTGCTTGTGTTTTGTGTGTGTATATGTGTGTGCGTGCGCGCGCGCGTGTGTGTGTGTGTGTGTGTGTGTGTGTGTGTGTGTGTGTGTGTGTGTGTGTGTGTGTGTGTGTGTGCGTGTGTGTGTGTGTGTGTGTGTGTGTGTGTGTGTGTGTGTGCGTGCGTGCGTGCGTGCGTGCGTGTGTGTGTGTGTGTGTGTGTGTGTGTGTGTGTGTGTGTGTGCGTGCGTGCGTGCGTGCGTGCGTGCGTGCGTGCGTGCGTGCGTGCGTGCGTGCGTGCGTGCGTGTGTGCGTGTGTGTGTGTGTGTGTGTGTGTGTGTGTGTGTGTGTGTGGGCGTGCGTGCGTGCGTGCGTGCGTGCGTGTTTGCTTTCTCGCCTCTGCGGCGCCAGCGGGTTTCTCGGGCCCGGAGGTGGCCTCCAAAGGGCCCCACGAGAGTCCGACAAGGGCCCCAAGAGCCCCGAGAGGGTATTAATGCGCTTCCAGAAATCCTAAGCGGGTCCAAGAGCGCGGGCCGATCGGCGCAAGATCCCACGATGACCCAAAGATGACCCCAATACGGCCCAAGAAGGTGCGTCGTTGGTGACCCCAAGATGACCCAACATAGCCCAATTACCTGCAGCGGCGCACCAGAATATGGCTGAATATGCGCCCCCCGGAGGCCCCAGGAAAGGCCCAACTGAGCGTTTTCTTATCCGGCGTTTCGACATATGGCAGAAGGGGGGGAAGGGGTGTGGGGGGATGTGGCTCTGGACCTCTGCCACATGCGACTGCTTGCAACAGTGCGTCCCATGGGGGAGGCTCCGCCTGTTCGAAACAGGCGCCAAAACCTTTCTGATCCGCGGGTCGAGAGCGAGCCTCTTCTGGTCGAAGCTGAGCGGGCCGCGCACAGCTTTCATTGACAGAGGGAGGAAAACAGAACAGGCGCCAAGAACAGCCAAGCTCTGCTCTATGCGGGGGGGGGAGGGAGGGCCCGCGCCGATCGGCAACGAACAAGAACACGATCACTGAACAATCGAGCACGATGCTGTTTCGTCTGCCGGTTGGGCCTTCTCGCCTCTGCGCGCTCCGGCGCGGCTTCCTCGGACTTCGTGAGGCGGCCCCAGGAGAGCCTCGAGAGAGGCCGGAGGTGGTCCTGCCCAAGCTGGTCCAGGAGAGCCCGATCGACTTCAAATGTGGTTCAAACGTGGTTCAAGATGGCCGAATCACATTTCCTCGGGGGCTCAGCATGCAGTCAGCTCGTAACATGGGGATGCGCGATAAGGATACAAGGGGCCTTGGACGCCCATTTCGAAGCTTTTCGAGCGGGGCGCGGCCAGCGAAAGTGGCCAAGGATGGGCCGAGGGGGCAAGGATACAAGGGAACCCTTGGGAAGGTTGCCCATCCTTACTATGCGGGTCGACTGTACGCCAGAATCGTTGAACAAACGTGAGGCTTTCGATGATCATGGCGTTCTCGCCCATGCGGGCTGCAAGGGGCGCCTAGAGGAGTCCTGAGAGGGCGCCGATGTCCCACAAGAGGGCCCAAGAGGGTTCCAGGAGGGTCCCAAGAGGGCTCCAAAGCGGCCCAAGAATGGGGACCAGTGGGTGGTAGGCCCCAGCAAGGTCCCAAGAGGGCCCGAAGCCAGCCTGGTCCAAGGCGGCCCCAAGCGGAGTGGCCCCAAGCAACCCTTCAGAGCCCCACGAGTCCCCCAGGATGCTCCGACAGCTCACGGAGGGGCTTTACAAAGTTGCTTACTCGTGGTTTCGGGATTCGACGGTGAAGCTTGGGTGGGAACGTGCTCCATTTGGTGCTGAGACTGCTGTGGGAAATTACCACCCAAAAACATCCTAACGCCCACGTGCACAACACACATGACAAGGATGATATAATATGGACTGGCGGAGTGCGAGAGGCGGTCGAATACTCTGTGAGCGCCAACTTCGCGCGCTGACGTGAGCCCTCGCCCACCTGAGCGCCGACTTCCTCCAAGACCTCGGCAAATTCGGCGTACCTGGCCCCCTGAGGAGCCTCGTCCCGTGCGCAGGCCTCCTGCGGGTCGGGCGCGGCGAGCACTCCCCCCTCGAGCACGGACGCCTCGGAGCCTGGCAGCCGCTGCTGCCTCTGGCAGCTGCAGGGCCTGCCCTGGCCGTGCCAGGGGCGCAACGACGCGGTCGACCCCCAGGAGCGGGCGAGCCGGGCAGCGAGGCACCTCCGGGCCGCGGCGACCCGGGCCGACGGCAGCAGCGCGAGCACCCCGGAGGCGATGGCCAGCCCCAGCCGCTGCACGTCCGCCTGGCGCAGCGGGCGCCGGCCCTGCGCGCACGCAGCCCGGCCTCCGGCGCCCTGCGCGCGTGCGACGGCCGACGCACGCGGCGCAGGCGGGGCAGGGGGCATCCGGGCGGCCCTGCTGTGGGAGGGCGCGGGCTGTACGCCTGCACCTGCCCTGGCCAGGCCGAGGCTGGGCCCAGGGGTCGGTGTGAGTGTGCGCCCCCCGAGCTCCTGGCGCTGCAGCTTTTTCACGACGGGCGTCTTCGCCCCGTTTCTGGCCACAGGACCCTCGCAGATCGATCCGGCTCGAAAAATGACGCAGAAGGATGGGTTCCAGAGCTCTGGTCGTGAACTTCTGCGATGTTGCATTTTTCGCAACGTTGGATCTCAGGGCCCTCCTGGCTGGACCAAGAAGGCGCACGTACAACCGTGACAAAGGTTCCTTCAACTTGCCAGGATGATGATGATATCTCCTATCCCTCTCAATATTCCTAACACGACATGGTGACTGCGTCATTCGGCGGAGTAGTTTCCGATCCGCCTGATGCTGAGAACTCTGCTACTCCCAAAACAGGATCGGGAACTCCTCCGCGCCAGACCCTGTGACTCATCAAGCGGGATGCGCCCACGGGCGGAGCAGCTGGAGTGTGACCTCTATATGCTGCGAACGCCTCCGCGCTGCTGCGCTACCATTGGCCAAGGCAGACTGACAGACACTCTCGCCACGGCGAGGAGGCGGAGGAGGAGGAGAAGGAGGAGGAGGAGGAGGAGGAGGAGGAGGAGGAGGAGGAGGAGGAGGAGGAGGAGGAGAGGAGGAGGAGGAGGAGGAGGCGGAGGAGGAGGAGAGGAGGAAGGAGGAGGAGGAGGAGGAGGAGGAGGAGGAGGAGGGCACCGGCCTTGGGCCCAGGATCGGCCAAGGCCCGGCTCGGTGCAGGCCTGCGGCCCCGGCGCCCTCGGATGCCGGGGGCCCTCCGGGCCGGCGCGCGGCGGGGCGGCCCCGCCGGGGGCCACCCGTCCATGCCGCCGCGGCGCGTGGCCGTGCCGCGCGCCGCCGGCTCGCGCGCGCTGCCCGGGTGCGGCCCGTCCCGCCCAGCGGCGGGGCAGGCGGCGCCCCCGAGCACGCCGCCGAGGTGCCCGCGGAGGAGCCGAGCAGGGGATCGGCCGCAGGATTGCCTCGCCCCAGAGCTGCCTTTTTCTGGCAGAGAGAGACGTAGGACACCTGCGCCGAATGCTCGGTACATCTGCGGGGCCTTCCACGAACCTGTGGCAGGCGCGGCGAAGAATCGAGCATGGGGCAAAGCAATTCTGTGGTCGATCCCGTACTCGAGAGGGCGAGGAGGCAGCCGCGCGTGCCCGTGCCCACCTCCTGGAGCCGAAACGGCTGCGGGCCCCGCCTGCTGTCACGCAGAAACGTGCCGGCTCCAACCCAATCTCTCGGGTGCAGATCAGGACGAGGACGAGCAGGTCGCCCGTGCGGCCCGTGGCGCGGATTGCGGCCGTACCCTCGCCGAAAGAGGTGCCGCGCCTCCGTGGGCGCTGTGCTGCCAAGTGCGCAAGCGGAATCGACAGCGTGGTTGCTCAAATGTGCTGCCCCGCGAACCGATTGCACGATTCACAGCAGCAGCGACACCCAAGTAGTCAAGTTCCGCCGAGGAGGGAAGGAGACGAGGGAGGAAGAACTGGAGGACGACAACGGGGGTGGACTATCCTGCGTGACTGGACTACCCTCTTTGAGCAAATGAGGAACTAGAACAAGAGGGGTGAAACCCACAAGGTCGAAAACAGTGGAAACCACAGAGGCCAGCCTATCACAAGCGAAAGTGTGTTGACATGAAAGAATCATCTGAACATCTCTGTATCCTGGAGAACCGCAGAGAACCACATGTACACGCCGACCACATGTGACAGTACCAGAAAGCATGTGACACACGTCGACAGCGGCCGAAGGCCTCCGAGAACCACCGGGCGCCGCCAAAAAGCGGTGCAAACCTCTACCTGGAAGTCTCCAGAGCTCTCCAGAGCTCCCTGGAGGTCCCCGAAGGCTAGGCAATCGCCAAACACGTTCACAATAACATCGTCATCGCCGTCGCCGTCGCCGTCGCCATCGCCGTCGCCGTCGCCGCCGTTGTCGTCGTCGTCGTCGTCGTCGTCGTCGTCGTCGTCGTCGTTGTTTTCCTTCTACTCCTCTATTTCCTCTGCCCCTTTCTGCTCTTCCTCCCTCTCGTGATGTTTCATCCTGGTGTTCCTCGTCTTCCTCTTCGTCCTCCTCTTCCCTGTTCCTCCCCCCTCCTCTCCCCCATCCTCCTTATCCTCCTCTTCCCTCTCGTTGTCGTCCTCCTCCTTTTCCCTTCTTCTACTGTTCCTCTTCCAGCCCCTCCTCCCTCCTTCCTCCTCGTCTTTCTCCTTACCTCCTCTTTTGTCCTTCGTCCGTATAGATAACTCCTCCCTGCCGCATCACCAGATGTATCGGTAGGGCGGGCTGGGGATTTCGTCACGCCTTAGCGCTTCGAGCATTCGCAGTCAAACGCTCGCAGCAATTGCGAGGGTGGAGGGCGGTACGTTTTGAACATTGGCTCTCGGCTTAGCGCCGCGCGCATGCGTTTCAAACAATTCATTGAGGGAGGGCGGTGCGTTGTCAAAATTGGACATCTCGCCTCAGCGCCGCGCGCACCCGTCTTAAACAATGCAACGTGTTCAAAGATGGAGGGCGGTGCGTTTCCAAACTGTGGCCTCCGCTTGGAACTTCCTCGGTTACAAGGGCCAGGAGCTTGAACATGTGTAAAAGTTGCACGGTCAAGGATGACCACTCGCTAGGAGGATGCACAACCATTCCTTGTCAAGCTGGGGCTCCCGCCTGAACGGCCAGCCCATGCGTTGCTCATTTTTCAAAGGACAGCTCTCCACGGACTTCTGCGGAAGGGGGCTTGGGGCTGGAGAGTGTACTGCGGCATCAACGACGCATCCAAGGCTTCCTGTGGTCTTCCTCATCCTGTTCCTCCTGCTCCTCCTGCTCCTCCTCCTCCCCTCCTCCTCCTCCTCCTCCTCCTCCCCTCCTCCCCCTCCTCCTCCTCCTCCCTCCTCCTCCTCCTCCTCCTCCTCCCTCCTCCTCCTCCTCCCTCCTCCTCCTCCTCCTCCTCCTCCTCCTCCTCCTCCTCCTCCTCCTCCTCCTCCTCCCCCTCCCCCTCCCCCTCCCCCTCCTCCTCCTCCTCCTCCCCTCCTCCCCCTCCTTCTCCTCCTCCTCCTCCTCCTCCTCCTCCAGGCGGGCCGCGGGTCGGGGCGGCCGTGCTCTCTGGTCGGGAGCCGGCGCGCTCTCCCCAGAAGAAAAAAAAAAAACGGCAGAGCCATGAACTGTTGGCGCTCCGCGCGGGCTTCCTGGATCCGCGCTGTGGGCCCCCCGGCGGCGTGATCTCCCGAGAAGTCGGGGACCCAGACCTTCCTGGTTCCCTCCCCCCTTTGCTTGCTCTGTGCATTCCCTCTCCCTCCTTCTCGTCTGCACCCCTCTTCTCGCCTGGTCCCCTTTCAGACACGTCCTTGCCCAACCTTCCCACTTCGATCTCTTTGCGCCCCGCCCCCTGCGCACCGTAGGGACATGCTGAACGGTGCCAGCACCTGCAGCGAGAGGCCGCCATGGGCTGCAAAGTTTCAGAAAAGTATCAACATCCACACCAGCAAGGCAATCCATACACTGACAGCTCCAAGTAGTGACAACACGTGTATGGTGCCAAGGCTTTCACGCGGACTTAGAAGGTGCCAAGATGCACTCCCGCGCTGGAGCCGCAGTACCTGGGCCACGGTGCCCAGGCTCTCTTGATTCGTTGGCCCAGCCAGTGCGGTCTGGACCCAGATGGTCCCAAGCCATGTGCCACATCGGCCCACCGTACCCTACAGGGTGGTGGCTCCAGGAAGCTGGGCCCGCTAATGGGGTTAAGGCGCCCCGAAAACATTTTCTCTCAATTCTTCCTCCTCCTCCGCCTCCGCGGCCTGCTTCGCCGCCGTGCCGGCGAATGAGAAGACCACCTCCACGTCCATGGCCCGTCGGCCCGCCCCGCCCCATTGGCAGGGGGGGCGGAGAGGAGGAGGAGGAGGAGGAGGAGGAGGAGGAGGAGGAGGAGGAGGACCAGTGTAAACCCAAGAACCATCAACGATGTTGGAATAAACGCACCCTCCAAGCTCCCTCTTCGCAAGCCCCTACCACGGTTCATTTCTATTGATGGAACTGTCTTGTTGGAAGACAGCCGTTCGAAGACCCTGAAGCATGCCAATACATTGTTCTCGGGATTCCAACGCCACGGATCAACCTGACTATTGCGTGTCGACGATCCTGAAGCGTGCTAGAACGCCATTCCTGGGACTTCAACACAACGAATCAAGGTAACTGTTGCGCCCGCGAAATCCTGAATCCTTGCAGAACACCGTTTCTGGTACGTTGATGATGGGAATCCGTGAAACCCTTGCAAACATTATAAACGAATGCGGGCGGTGCTAAAGCGAGAACCACATTTTGAAAAGGAGCCACCATCGATCCGTGAAGCTCTTGCGAATGTGCGCCGCGCTAAGGCGAGAACCACATTTTGGAAAGAACCCGCC
Source organism: Prorocentrum cordatum (assembly GCA_963575745.1). Lineage (NCBI taxonomy): Eukaryota > Dinophyceae > Prorocentrales > Prorocentraceae > Prorocentrum > Prorocentrum cordatum. Next base: position 287,707 of record CAUYUJ010014664.1, read on the forward strand.
CTCCATCCGTGAAGCTCTTGCACATTCTGCAAAAACGAATGTGCGCGGCGCTACAGCGAGAACCACATTTTGAAAAGGAACCGCTTTCGATCCGTGAAACTCTGGCAATTTTTGAAAACAAATGTGCGCCGCGCTAAGGATAAGGCGAGAACCATATTTTGAAAACGACCCGCCCTCAATCCGTGAAGTTCTTATACATCTGGTCAACGAATGTACGCCGCGCAAAATCCAGCACCACAACTTGAAAAGGAGGAACCACCCTCGATCCGTGAAGCTCTTGTATTTTTCTAAAACGAATGTGCGCCGCGCTAAGGCGAGAGCCACAATTTGGAAACGACCCGCCCTCCATTTGTAAAACTGTTGTCAATGTTTAAGCTTCAGAGTCATAGATGGTGAGGAAGTCTCAAGCGAAACGCCCGGCCCGCCCTAAAAACAGGCCTCGGGATGCGACAGGAACAGCGAGGCCCCACAGGCCCCACAAGTGCCCGGTCCCACAAGTCCCAGGGGCCCCTCAGGTCCCGCAAGTCGCACAGGCTGCTGAAGTCCCACGGGTCTGACAGGCTGCTCAGGTCCCACGGGTCTGACAAGTCCCACAATTTTCACAAGTTGCTAAGGTCCCACCAGTCCCACAAGTCTCACGGGCCCCACCGGTCCCACAGGTCCAAGGGGTCGCACGCGTCGCACAGGCCACACGGGCCCCACAGGTCCCACAGGTCGCTCACGTCCCACAGCTCAAACTTGCCACACAGGTCCCGCAGGCCCCACAAATCCCACATGTCCCACAGGTCCCGCAGGTTCCAAATGCCCACAACCCACACGGGTCCCACAGCTCCTCTGCCGCCATCAGGGTTCTTTGCTAGAGCTGCCTGGGCATTCCAAGGTTTACTCACACCGAGGCCTTCCAGCGCAGACCGAATAGCCAGAACACACGGACAAAACCGAACTTGCGGTCAGAAGAGCAGCGTGGGCGGGTGGACGATGAAGCTGTGTAGACATCTTAAGTGGCCAAACCGGCCAGTTGTATAGATCTCAGGCAAAGAAGGAAATCAATGAAGGATCTCTCTCTCTCTGTCTCTCTCTCTCTCTCTCTCTCCTTCTCTCCTTCAACCGAGTAAGATGTATACGTGTATCGGCGGTGAGGTGGTGAGATCGCAGTGAAACGGAGAACCCCCACCGGGAAATCGGTTTCGGTTGTGTTCGTCTCGTGCGTGCGGGCGAGGCGAAGCTGCGTGGGCGGGCGAGATGAATGAACCCTCCTCTGGCTAGGGCGCCGCCGGGCCAAAAGACCGCCCCCTCGGGGTTTTTGGCGGTGGCCTGGGGTGTCCCAAGGGTGTCCCGCTGGTGTCCCGTCGGTGTCCCGTAGTGAGATCGATAGTGAGATCGGCAGTGAGACCGATATTGAGCTCGATATGAGCTCGATAGTGAGATCGAACGTGAGATCGATAGTGCGATCGATATTGAGATCGGTCTTAACTTCGATAGTGAAATCGATACTGAGATCGATTGTGAGGTCGATGGTGGGATCGATAGAAATAAAAAGAGATAGCGAGATCGACTGTGAGATCGATAGTGGGATAGATCGTGATGCCGATAGTGAGGTCGATCGAGTGAAATCGATAGTGAGATCGATCGTGAGACCGATCGTGAAATCGATCGAGAAGAACTTGGTGGAGGAGGAGGAGGAGGAGCTGGAGAACCAAGGGGGGGGGGGGGGAGGGCACGTGAAGGAGGCGAGAGGGAAGGAGGCACGGCAAAGGAGACAGAGAGGGCGACGGAGCGAAGAGGGAAGGCCTCCCGTCATCGCCCCTCCCTGGCGCGCTTCCGTCCGAAGGCGCGCCCCCCCGAATAGCACAGCAGGAGCTCGAACACAAGAAACCTCCCACAAGAGACCTAGCGTCGGTCGCATCATCTCTGGTCCCCACGCTTTGGCAGCTTTGATATGGGAAGACGCGTCGAGGAACTCTGCTGCGGGGAGCCCTTTCTTGCGCTGGTGCGTGCTTTGGTCCAACGCTTGTCAGGATGCCCGCAGACTCCTGGAAGGTGTCGCGGTCTCGTGGTTTTGGGCCGCACGTCTCGGTTCTTCGCTGGGGGCTCCAAGTCTCGACGGTCTGCCCGGGGCCCCGAGTTAGATTCTTCACGCGGGGCCCCAACCCGGCCGGGGGGCCCAGCTCTCCTCGCTCGGGGCCCGAAGTGCCTGCTCTGCACTCATGGCCCCGAGGCTCGATTCTTCGCCTGGGGCCTTGGGGCCCCAAATCTCGATTCTTCCTTTGAGGCCCCACGTCTCGATTCTTCACGTGGGGTCCCAAGCATCGATTCTTCACTTGGGGCCCCAAGCCTCGATGTTTCACTGGGGGCCCCACGTCTCGATTCTTCAGCTGAGGCACCAAGTCTGCACTCCTCGCTGAGATCCCCAAGTCTCGATTCTTCACTTGAGGCCCGAAGCTGTCGATTCTTCACTTGAGGCCCCGCGTCTTGATTCTTCACTTGGGAACCCAAGTCACGATTCTTGGCTTCGCGCCCCAGGTCACGATTCTTATCTTGTGTCCTCAGGTCTCTATTCTGCACTTGGAGCCCCAGATCTCGATGTTGTCGTGGAATCCCAAGTCTCGATTCTGCTCTTGAGACCCCAAGTCACGATTCGACATTTGGAACCCACCAGAAATCCAGGCATAGCCTGTGCAAGCCCTACCACAGGCCTATGCACGGGCTGTGCAGAGGCCTGCAACAGGCATATGAGTCGGCTGTGCATAGGCCTGTGGGCCCACCAGAGACCCACCATGAGCTAATTCACAGCGGATGCGTAGGCCTATGATAATCCCATGCGTAGTCAATGTAAAGGGCTATCGCAAGGCGTCGGCCCCCAGTAGGCCCACCAGAGACCCAACATATGCCCACCATACGCCCGGGCATAGCTTGTGCATGGACCGATGGTACGCGTAAGCATATGGTAGGCCTCTGCGCAGGCTATGCGTGTTCCTATCGCGGGGTGTCGGCCCTCTACAGGCCCACTTGAAGCTCACCTTCTGCCTATGTATAGCCTTTGCGTAGGCTGATGCGCAGGCTATGCGTAGGTCTAGAAAAGGCCGATGCGTAGCCTTCGCGCAGGCCTGTAGGAGGCCTTTGCGTAGGCTATGCCGAAGTTGATAACAGGCCCCCGGCTACCTGGAGTTGATGTGCAGTAGACCTGCGCGTAAGCTACCCAAAGCCTGCGGCGGATCTGTATATGGGGTACACGTAAGCCTACGACAGGCCTGTGCATAGGATGGGCATGCGCCTGCAGTAGGCCTGCGCGTGGCCTATGCGTAGGCCCGTGCACAGGCTCCCTGTAGGCTCATGTATAGGCTGTGCATAAGCCTTTAGTGGGCTCACGCATAGGCTATAGTAGGCCCCGCGGAATTGAGCCAGCAAACGCCATAACAAAAAATACACTGGTAGGCCGATGATAGGCCTATCGGGTAGGTTATGCGTAGCCTTGTAATGCGCCGATCGGTCGGCTATGCATCGGCCTACGGTAGCTCCATGCGTAAGCTCAAATCGACTCTACGGCGCATGGACCAGCAGGTCGATGCATAGTCTACCTACGGGACGACTATTGGCCCACAGGCCTAGGGTAGGCCTAGAGGCAGGCTGTGCACGGGCCCAGTGGAACATACACTAGGCAATGCATAACGTATTGTCTGGATTGTTGACTGCTCTGGCAAAGGTCCGCGCTGATGTCTTGGATCGGCGCTACTCCCTCTTCCCTGGGGCGCGCGCGGCGCGCATGGGGCGGCGACGGAGACGCCACCAGGGAAGTTCCATGCCGATCCAATATTTCCGCCCGGATATCCGACGTTTATGTGTGCCACGCTATTTCCGGAAGGAAGGAAGTGTGTCTTGGAGGAATGGGCGCCTGGAGTTCTATCACTGTTTTCGGGCCCCTGGGACCCACAACGGGCTCTGGGGCTGTCAAAGAAAGGCCCAACATGAAACGCTGGCCCTTCAGGAAAGCCCGAGGGTCTAGGACCCGCTTCCCTCGGAACCCCTTTTCTGCAGGCGAGAGAAAGGAAAAGGAGGAGTGCGGGGACAAGACAGGGCAAAGCTTTAAGAGCATTTTGACTTGTGGGTATCTCTCACGTGCTCTGAGCACGTGGCCAGCACTCGCCACCAGGGGGGAGAAGAGTTTCACGAGAGCTCCTGGCGGGGACCCTTCCAACATGAAGAGGAGCGCGTTCGTGGTAGAGCCTGTCAGTGACTTGCTTTCTGCTGTCCTTACCCATGTCCAGTCTGGGTGAATGGCAGGGCGGTCAGCAGGGCATGTCAGCAGTGCGAGCGCGCGTGCAACATCTGATGCACTCCTCCCCTTCCCCCTCCCACCAATCGTCCACCCGTGCGTGAAGCTGACCACGATTGGACGTTCATCAGGAAATCCTGAATGCACCGCAAATGCGTGCGGTCCAAGAAATAGGTTCCTGTAGTTCCACTGGGTCCTTGCTTGGGCTTCAGCCGTAGGCTCCCGGAGGTCTTGCAAGATCCCAGAGCCATAATCTGCGTCTTACGGATTTCCCCGGAAGGGTTACCCATATATGGCCAATTCTGGAATCCCCGAACCCAACCACGTTTTCATCTCTTGGGGGCGCATTTTTCACCTCCGCCGCCTTCCGCCGCCCCTCCTTTTTTTTCGATGCGACTCCCATTGCCTCGGAAATTTAGCGGGGGCTCCAGCACAATCGTGAAAACGACGCGGCGCGTTTCCAAATCGGAAACAAGGCCCTGGAAACGGACAGCGGGCGCGGAGCGGCAAGCCCGACTGGCCTCAGCCCCGCCGCGGCGGCTCCGCTGGCTTCCGCCGGCGGAGGCGGCCTGGTTTTACTTCCGCCGGCCTTCCGCCGTGGAAGAGGTGACAACTCCTTCCATCCTCCAGGGCAAGACCCTTCCTGGGATGCTTCATATATGCAACAGGCGCGGATGCTACAGTCGGGGCGTTGACCCAAGGAACCCTAAATAAGGAACGAGGCCCCTTTTTTCCCACAAGTTAAACTTCGATTTCCCATCGAAGCCCTCAGCAAAACCAGAGGCGAACTGCAACAAAAAACTAAGGAACACCGAGCCCCTCCCCAACGAAAAGGGTTCCTTCCTCAGCGCCCCGACTGTACTCTCAGTGACTTCGCAGTACCTTGTTGCCCAAAGGGCGCAAGGGCTTGGCCCCCTCCCCAGGCCCGCGACAAGTGGAAGCGCTGCAGGGAGGGCCTCCACCCCGACCGCGAGCGAAGGTCGGCCGATGTGATCTCTGAACTGCGTCCTGCAGCGACCTTTATAGCTAGACTTAAACACCAAATCTACTGGGCGGGCGTGGATCATGATTCGAGGAGGGGGGGGGATTGCAAGTCAGGTCAGGATCATCCCGCTGCAAATGCGGCACGGAAGTGTCCAGCGTAACTGAGTTGACGAAACGTCGCAATCCAGAAAGTCATCTTTGCAACGCGATGAAGGGGCGGACCTTTTCTTCTGTGCTGGGGCAGCAGCTCTGGAGATGGCAACCTCCCACTGGCAGAGACACCAACGCAAACTAATTGGATGCAGGGGGCTCGGGGGGCAGGCCGATTGAGACAAAGGCGGCCCTCCCGCGTGGCTCAGACCCGCTCCATCGGTCTTCTGCACCCCTCCCGGGGTCCGTCCCCACCGCCTCTCGAGGCGGAGCCAGCCGTGACGACCAGAAGCCACAAGGGCCCCAGAAGGGACGAACAGCAGACGGCAACCCACACACATGCACAAACTTTGGAAGGCCCACCTCCTAGCGCCCGATGCGCCGCCAAGGGGCCCCGCGCCGATCCAAGAAAATGCGCTCGGCCCTCCGAACGTTTACCGTCGGGGCGTGGAACGAGGCCAGTTTTTCCCATAAGTCGATTTCCCATCGAAATCCTGAGGTCAACCTGAGGCAAACTGCGAAACAATGAAGGCACGCGGAGCCCCTTCCCAACGTTCCTTTTTCAACGCCCCGACTGTATGTGCATGCCGCTAGTTCCTCGAGGGGAGCGCCGCCGCCGTCTCGGCTGGCCCCTCCTCCGAGAACCCGGCGGCGAGCGAGAGGGGGGGGGGAAACGAGAAAGAGAAGGCCTTCCCTCCTACTCCTCCTTCTCCTCCTCCTCCTCCTCCTCCTCCTCCTCCTCCATTCCTTCTCCTTAGAGATAAATCCTCCCTGTCGCATCCCGAGGCAAATTTTTAACGCGGGCCGGGCGTTTCGCCTGAGACTTCCTCACCATTTACGACTCTGGAGCTTAAGCAATTGCAGAAATTTCGCGAATTCTGGGCGGGTGGTTTTTAAAATGTGGCTCTCGCTTTAGCGCCGCGCACATTCGCTTTAAGACATTGCAAGAGCTTCATGGATTGAGGGTGGGTGGTTCCCAAATGTGGTTCTCGCCGTAAGCGCCGCGCACATTCGTTAAACAAATTGCAAGAGTTTAACGGATTGAGGGCGGGTCGTTTTCAAAATGTGGTTCTCGCCTTAGCGCCGCGCGCAATCGTTTTAAACATTGGCGAGAGTTTTACGGATTGAGGGCGGGTGGTTTTCAAAATGTGGCTCTCGCCTCAGCGCTGCGCACGAAAAAAAATCGCAAGAGTGTCAAGGATTGAAGGCGGTTCCTTTTAAACATGTGGCTCTCGCCTCAGCGCCGCGCACATTCGTTGAACAAATACACGCGTTTCACGGATTGAGGGCGGTTCCTGTTGAAAACGTGGTTCTCGCTTTAGCGACGCGCTCATTCGTTTTAAACATGTGGAAGAGTTTCACGAACTTGAAGCGGGTGGTTCCAAACTGTGGTTCTCGCCGTAGCACCACGCACAGTCGTTTAAACAAATTGCAGGAGTTTCACGGATTGATGGCGGGCCATTTTCAAAATGTGGTTCTCGCCTTAGCGCCGCGCACATTCGCTTTAACAAATTGAAAAGAGATTCACGGATTGAGGGCGGGTGGGTTTCAAAATGTGGCTCTCGCCTCGCGCCGCGCACATTCTGTTTTAACATGTGCAAGTTTTTTGCGGATTGAAGGCGGTTCCTTTTCAAAATGTGGCTCTCGCCTCAGCGTCGCGCACATTCGGTTTCAACATGTGCAGGTGTTTCAAGGATTGAGGGCGGTTCATTTTCAAAATGTGGCTCTCGCCTGAGCGCCGCGCGCATTCGGTGTAAACATGTGCAAGAGTTTCACATATTCCCATGATCGGCGTACCAGAAGTTGTATGTAGGAAGGATTCAGGATTATGCGGGTGCAACAATTATGTTGATTCGCGGTGTTCGAATCCCAGAAATGGCGCTCTGTCACGGTTCCGGATCGTCAGGACGCAGCAGTAAGGTTGATCCGTGGCGTGGACATCCCGATGCTGGTCTTCAAACGGTTGTCTTCCAAGGAGGCAGTTCTCTCAATGGGCATGACCCGTTGTAGGGGCCTATGAAGAGGGAGCTTGGAGGGAGGGTACTGATGACTCTTGGGTTTACACTGGTTCTCCTCCTCCTCCTCCTCCTCCTCCTCCTCCTCCCCCTGCCTCCCCCCCCTCCCCTCTCTCCCCCCTCCCTCCCCTCCTCCTCCTCCTCCTCCTCCTCCTCCTCCTCCTCCTCCTCCTCCTCCTCCTCCTCCTCCTCCTCCTCCTCCTCCTCCTCCTCCTCCTCCTCCTCCTCCTCCTCCTCCGCCGCGTTCTCCGCGTTCTCCGAAGGCGGCGAGACTTCTCAGAAGCCCTCGCGGCTCCTGGTAAATCTTCTGTGTCTTCGGGGAAGGCTTAGAGAACTCCTCCGAAAACCAGGGGGCTTCCGAGCCTTCCGAGAAGGTCCGCAAGTTCTCGCTTCCCCCTGGGGCACGCCGCCGACAAGGGAAACCAAAAGGCACCGATCCCGCCGCTCCCTGGACCTCTCTCTGGGTGCGCCCTGACCAGAGAGCCTCGACTCGAATCGTGCTGTGGCGGCGAGGGCCTCCCACGGAGGGCCCACACAGGGCAGAACGCGGCAAGGGTAGCGTTATGGGGGCACCACCCTGAAACGAAACCAGGACGTAGCCCCGTCCGACCCTCGCTGGCCGCCGGAGAAGCAGCATCCGCGGCGCCCCTTTCGGGCGGCTGCCGGCGGCACGGCGCGCCGCGGGGTACCCCCGGGGCAGGCCGCCGGGCGCAACTGCCCGCCCGCGCCCACTCTGGCCCTCTGCCAGGGTCCCTGGCTGATCAGCTGCCGCGCGCCTCTGGAGGACGCAGGGAAGGAGAAGGGGAAGGACGAGGAGGGCGAAGAGGCGGACGACGACGACGAGGAGGAGAAGGAGGAGGAGGAAGAGAAGGGACGATGGTGATGATAATGATGCTGCTGCTGATGATGAGGATGCTGATGATTATGCTGATGATGATGCTGCTGATGATGATGCTGATTGTGGTGATGATGCTGCTGCTGACGATGAGGAGGATGAACATCATGATGCTGCTGATGATGACATGATCGTGCTGATGATGCGGAGGAGGCGGTGAAGGTGGAGGGGGACGGCGAAGGAAGTAGGTGGATGACTGGCCGCGCCAGACCGCGCGGCGGCGTCCGGCGCGCGTTGCCGAACGCATCCGCTGCGCCGCGGCTCACGATGATGCTGACTCCGATGAGGATGGTAATGATGACTTGCCGTCGCTCGGACGTCCATTTCCCGTGCATTTTTCGGTTTCGTGCGTGTTTTTTTGCTCGATGGTCCAGGATGGTCCTCGATGGTTCTCGCCGAGAAAGAATGCACACGTCCGAGCGATGCCAAGATGATGGTGATGAGGCTGATGAGGATACCAGCACCCTGGGGGCTCCGCTCGGGAGCCGCGCAATCGTGGACCCCGCTCCCCTCGTATACCGTGGCCTCCGTCATGGGGCGACCTCGGCCGCTGCAGTCAGGCGCAGGCCTCCGACGTCGTGCCTTTTTCGCAGCGTGGCTCCTCGCAAACCTGGACTCCCTTCCCGGGGCCGGTGTCCCGTATAGGGTCGAGCAGCTCACTGCACTCTGAGGCCTGTAACGCCTTAGGAGCCTCCGATGGAGTTATCCATAGCAGAATTTCTTGTGAGGTGGCCTGCTTGCGAGCGATTGCCAACATTCAGACCGACCAGAACCCCCACGATGCTGGGGCCATGTGATGGCCCCAGGGAGCCCAGAAGCGCCCCAAATCGTCTGTCGTGTTCCGCGGGAGCCCACCCGCAGGCGGCAGCGAGCCTCCCACGGCGGCAGAATCTCCAGCACGGTCGCGCCAGAGGGTGGCTCGCCAGGCTTGCAAAAACAGGCAGGGGGGCAAGCAACATTAGAGTTAAAGATGTGCCAAAATAGTCAAACATAATCGACATATCGTCACCATCCTATCATTGGCAATTTTTGGAATTTCCTTATGTAGAGTCGAGGGACATGCCCGACTCAAGGCAAGGGGCGCAGCAATATCATCGATAACAGTGCGCGGTCAAGTGTAGAATTGCGCCCGAACCGTGAGCATCTGGGCCCGAGAGCCGCCTGCAACGACGTGCGTCGCAGCCCAACGTCTTCGCTTTGATCCTGAGACAAAGCACACGCGGCCTGGCCGCCGCGACGGCTGGCCAGCTCCCGCGCATACCGCCGCCGCCGCTGCTGCTGGCCGCCAGGCTGCTCACTCCGAGAGCGGCGTGCCGCCGAGGCTGCCGCCGTGCTGGCCGCCTCGCAGCCACAGCTCCAGTGCGCCGCCGCCCACGGTGGCCGCCGTCGGGTCCGTGTGGGCGAAGCGCGGGGCAGGATCAAAAAGTGTGGGTCTTGAGCCCAAGTGGCTCCAGATAAGGTTGTTGATGGTGATGGTGATGGTGATGGTGATGGTGACGCTGCTGATGATGATGATAGTGGTGGTGATGATCATGATGATGATGCTGATGTTGCTGATGATGACAAAGGAGGTTGTGATGATAGTGATGATGGTAATGGTGACAGCGAGGAGGAACGCTCTGATTGTTTTTGGTGGTGATGAAAGCGGTGATGCTGAGGATGATGATGCTGCTGCTGCTGATAATGACGAGGATGATAATGCTGATGATGATAATACTGATCATGCTGGTGGTGATGTTGATGCTGACGGTGGTGATGATTGTTGTGCTGATGATGATGATGACGGCGACGACGATGATGATGCTGATGGTGATGCTGACGGTGATGGTGACTGTGATGATGATGCTGATGGTGGTTATGATGGGTATTAGGCGATTAGGCTGCTGCTGCAGACGACGGTGATCATGCTACACTCGTATTGCTGATAGTTGTGCTGCTGCTGACGATACTGGTGATGACGACGCTGACGATAACGATGGCAATGCCGATGGTGGCGTTGTTGGTGATGGTGATGATGGTGATGATGGTGATAGTGGTGGTGATGCTGATGCTGGTGCTGATGCTACTGATGCTGCTGCTGCTAATGATGCTGGTGCCGATGATGAGGCTGACGACGATGATGACGACGACGATGCTGATGATGATGGCGATGCTGCTGATAATGCTAATGATGATGACGATGAGGATGATGATGCTGATTATGTTGGTGATAATGCTCATGATGATTCTGATGGCGATGATTGATGCTGATTTCGATGCTGATGATATTGTGGTTCATTTTGATGATTATGATAATGGTGACGACGGTGATGATGCTGCTGCTGCTGATGCTGATTGTGGTTATGATGATGCTGATGATGATGCTGCTGATGGTGATGATGATGATGGTGATGATGATGTTATGGTAGTGGCGGAGAAGGAGACGTGAGGGGAGGATGAGGACAGACGTGGAGAAGGAGGACGAGGAGCAGGAGGGGAATGATGATGATGATGATGATGATGATGATGATGATGATGATGATGATGATGATGCTGATGCTGATGCTGATGATGATGATGATTATGATTATGGTTAGTAGGAGGAGGAGGAGGAGGAGGAGGAGGAGGACGAGGAGGAGGGCAATGTAGAATACGAGGAGGAGGAGGAGAAGGAGAACGAGGAGGAGGAGGAAGAGGAGGAGGAGGAGGAGGAGGAGGAGGAGGAGGAGGAGGAGGAGGAGGAGGAGGAGGAGGAGGAGGAGGAGGAGGAGGAGGAGGAGGAGTGCAGGTACCATGAGCGGCCAGTCTCCGACGGGGCGGGACTAGCACAACAGCTATGCTTCGGTGGGCACGTCGTTGGACGCGGCCTCCACGGAAGCTGACACTCAATCGTGCGAGACATTGTATGATGAGGCGTGCGCGTGCTCGAGCCGCTTACCTCGCTCGCGAGGGCTTTGCACTGCACGCGCACGCAAACCTGCATTCGGGCACGTGGGAAACACCGGGGTGGGAGGGCGAAGGGCACGACGACGGGGAGGAGCGGGGTGGGAAGCGCACGGCAGGAGGCGCAGGACTAGCCGCACCGACGGGCCTGCGATCACGAAGGGCCTCAGAAAAGGGGGTCTCATCTCCAGCGCACGCGCGTCGAAGCAATTCGGGTAGAGGTCGGCACGCCCCCAATCATGCAGAAGTGCACTGCGAGCCTCGACAGCGATCCTATGCTCTGGGTTATCTTCATGAAGGGGTCGTTCGCCACCAGCGGCACCAGGCGGCACTTCTTCGTGAGTGGGCTGTTCGGCACCAGCGGCAGCGTCTGGAGCGACATCGTGCACTCGTTCGCCACCGGGGGCATCAAGAAACACCTCGCGACCGGGTCGGGCGCCACGCATGGCAGCAGCAGCAGGATCGGCATCGTGCACTCGGCCGCCGCCAAGGGCGACAGGATGTTTTTGCGACGGGGTCGTACACCACCAGCGGCAGCAGGAGCGACAGCGTGCACACAATCGCCACCAGGGGTCAGGGGCATCAGGCTGAATTTCGTGTTGGGGCTGTTCGCCACCAGCGGCGGCGGCATGAACGACATCGTGCGCAAAGGCGCCTCCGGGGGCGTCAGGACATTCCTCGAGATGGGGTCGTTCGCCACCAGCTGCGGCGGCAGGATCGGCGTCGTGCACTCGTGCGGCACCAGGGGCGCCTCCAGCGCCTGCGCCACCACCAGATTCAGCAACATTTCATTTGCTCGCCCCGATCGGCAGGAGCAGAGGGACACAGCACCATCGCACTCGTCATCGTGCAAACAGGTCGCCACATGGCGGCAGCAGCATGATCCGCCCAAGCGTCGAAGCAGCGGTGGAACAGCCCGTTGTCCTTCAGGAAGGCGCGCCGCATGGCCCGCCACCACTCGCGGAGCAGCTTGGTCTGAATCGACCGCGCCCGCATGGCAATGAGACGGCGCATGGCGACGTAACGGCTCAGCGACCGTGCCGCGAGGGATGGCTGCCCAGCTCCGCAGTCACTGCCACCAGATGCAGCAGGCTGGGCCGCGATGGGAGAAGGATGGAACCCGCGCACGGGTGGCACCCTTACCATGGAGACAGCAACGGGATCAGCACGAACGTACTGAGGAGAGAGAGCGCCACCGGCGGCAGCGGCATGCATTACGCGTTCAAGGACACCAGCGGCAAGCCGAGGAAGAGGCCCAGCGCCATGTTGCAGAGCGGATTGTGAACGTTTGCCATCGCCAGGGGCGGCTGGGCGAACAGCTTGGGCATCATCGCGGGCGGGGTGAGGAAGCGGTCCATCACCATGCCGCGGGACCTCTGGCTCGACATCGCCACGGAGAGCGAGCCCATGAGCGGCACCACAAAGGGGAAGTGGAACGTGCAGGAGATCGCGGGCGACACCCAAGGCATCTTGAGAGGCTGTGTGGTGAGCATCATGGGCAGGAGAAGGAAGCGGGCCAGCTCCGTGTCCTGGAACGTCTCGTTCGGCTTCGGAGGGCTGGCCCACGGCAGCGGGCAGCGGTCCAGCGCCACCATGGAGCCCAGCAGGAACATGTAGTACGGAGATACGCAGCCGCAGAGGATCGCATGTGCGGCATGGCGACGGCGCACAGCAGCGGCGGAAAGCTCAGCAGCACCTGCCATGGCATTGAAGATGTCAATCGCCACATTCGGAAATGGGCGGCGCGGCGCTGGGCCAGGTGGCCTCGAGAGAGACGGCAATGGTGACCATTCCGGCCAAGTCCGAGATCCCCGATGATGGACGGACTTGAGCCAAAATTGCTTGAGCCAAAGTGGCAACGGAATGAGGAGGAGGAGGAGGAGGAGGAGGAGGAGGAGGAGGAGGAGGAGGAGGAGGAGGAGGAGGAGGAGGAGGAGGAGGAGGAGGAGGAGTAGGGAGAGGAAGAAGAGGGGACGGGGGGGCGAGGGAGGGAGCAGGAACAAAGGGTGGGAGGAGGAAGGACAGTGGGAGGCGGACGAGGTGGCGCGGGGGGGGGGGGGGGGGCGGGGGGGGGGGTCGATGGGGGGACGGCTGCCGCAAGCGGCGTGCCGCGCACCTCACCTCTCCGCCGCGCTCGCTGGGGGGCGAGGTGCCGGGCGTCCCTCGGCGTCGCCGCTGCCGCCGCTGTCGCCGTCGCCGCCGTCCTGGTCGCCCTCCTCGCCCCCAGACGTCCAGCGTCTTGCCAAAAATCAGGACGGCCTTTCTTCGTCGTTTTCGTCCTCTGGGGGCCCTCACCAAGCTTCGGGGCCGTCCGAAAATGACTCAGGATGGAAAAGCCAGCCCCGGGGAAAGGGTCGGGACTACTTGGGACCTCGTGTTGAAAAATGTCAAGACATCGGATCTCTGGGTCCTCTTCGTCGCCGACGCCCGCCGGCTCGTTGCACCCCCCCCCCTTCCGCCCGCCCCCCCCCCTGGCCGCCCCCCGCTTCTCCTCCCACGCGCTGGGGCCATCCCCGCAAGCGCGGGGGAAGAACTTTTTCTGAACCTGCTGTTAGACCCCAAACCGACCGCGGTGGATCTGGGGTTGGTTCACCCAACCCAGCTGGCCGAACCTACGCGGGTAACATCTACGCCGGTCAACATCAGGCCACAGATAATCGTTGAAGGTCGGCCAAGCTCATTGGACCAAGCTCTCTGGCCCGAGTCCAGCCGTGGTGATGAGGGGCGCCAGTCCCCCGAAACCGCACAGATCCGGGCGCGCGCGCTGTCTAGCCGCGTTCCTTGTACATTCCCGCGAGAATTGCATATTGTGCACAGCTCCAAGACACACAACAGCGCAACACGTGCGAGCTAGATTCCTGCGGGGGTGGCCTGCCGCGAGTCTCGCTCTGCGGGCGCAACGGTTTACGCACCTGGTGGAAGTGCGTCTCCGTTCGAGGAAGCTCTGTGATTCTTGAGGAGCGCACGGGCCCTGTGACGTGGGAGATCAGTACACGCCGTTTGGAAGTGGGGAGAAGCATCGCGCAGGAAGGCGTTGATCATATCTTGGGTTTCGGCCCGCCCCCTGGCCAGACAAAACACTGGTAGACTCTTGGAATACAAAAGCGCCCAAAAGTATATTGGAGTCTGGGACCCCCACACTATATACTTTCAGCGAGCGATTGGCAGGGATAGATCCACGGCCGTCGAACAACTTCAGGTCAAATGTCGCCCGCGGGATCCCCCCCCTGGGAGAAGTGGCTGCCATCGCGGCTAGGAGGGCCTGTCGCGCTTTGTTCTCTCTCAACCGCGGCCCCACCTATACTCGGAGGAATGCACCTGATCTGCTGTTCCTCCCCCTCTACCTCCTCCTCCTCCTCCTTCGTCCTTTGTAGCCTTTTTGCTTCAAAATGAGATTCCCACCCGTGGGACAAAAAAAGCAGGGACATCTGATCCGAGGCAGTGCCAGAGCGTTTACGCTCGACAATCCTTCACCTTGCCGAGACATCACCTGGCTTCCTGGCAGCCCCTTCCGTTGCCAGCGTGCCGCCGTGGTCCCAGCGCCGTGGGCAAAGGATGTTGGTAAAGCAGATTGGATGTGCCGATTTCGGAAGTTTCGTCGTGCCAATGCTCCACGCATGAATCCAGTGGGGAGTCAACGCTCGGTGCTTTCGGTGTCACGTCCACAGCAACGCCGGCCTCCTTCGAGAGGCATCGCTGGGTCAGCCGAGCCGAGGGAGGGAGCCCGCACCAGGAGGAGCACCACCGTCGGGGACCAGGGTCAAGCTCGAGCGCCGCCCGCAGGAGCCGGAGGCCGAGAGCGCGCTCCCTAGGGCCGCTCAAGTAGACACGCGCATTCCACTATTCGCAGAGCCAGTGCTCGCAAATGGCCTGAATCCGCAACAGGGGGTTCACGATCCACTACATGGAGGCAACTTTCACCCACATTCTCTTTATTAATCTGCAGATTAATAATGGAAAAGAGAATGTGACGAAAAAGTGAAAGGAAGAAAAGGAAACAGGAAAATGATGGAAAGTGATTAATGCACGGCCAGTTTCTGGCTGATGTTCCATTACGTGCAGCACGTGTTTTTCTCTGACGTTTGCGAGTAGGCGCCTTGCGAGCAGTGGAGCGCGCTCGGGGGTCAAGGCGGTGGAGGACCAGGAATCGGCACACTGTCAGACGAGCTGTGTGAAGAGATTGTGACACACTGTCAGAAGAGCTGTGTGAAGAGATTGGTGGGCTGGTTAAAGATTTGTAGTGGTTGGAGGGTTTCAAGCGAACGAACGAACGAACGACCACCAATGCGGACAGCAGTCTGGGCCTACTTGAGACCGGGTGAATGAGGCCGCGGCCTTCAAACTACTAATGTGTATGGTCCATGGTGGGGCTTGCATGTAACACGCCATGTGAAACGGAACGGGGGGGGAGGAGGAGGGGAAGGCATCAAGCATTAAGTCGGGCGTGTCCCCCTACAGGGGGATTCTGGGCGAAAAAATAAAATACTCAAAACATACCTCCCCAAATTTACCCCCCCCCAAATTTTTTAGAAATAAAAAACGTTCCCAGACTATTTTTTTGACTATTTTTGAAAATTCCCCCTGTAGAGGGACAGGCCCGACTTACATCAAGCAGGGCAGGACCACGTCACCCCTTGCAGCGGCTCGCGTTTTTTTTTTTTTTTTTTTTTTTTTTTTTTTTTTTTTTTTTTTTTTTTTTTTTTTTTTTTTTTTTTTGTTTTTTTTTTTTTGTTGTTGTCAATTTCGGACTATTCCCCCTGTAGAGGGGCAGGCCCGACTTGCACCAAGCAGGGTAAGACCAAGTCACCCCTTGCAGCGGCTCGCGCACGGCTTGAGTCAGTTCGTCAGAGGCTATACGCAGACAGGCCCGCGGGGCACGCGGCGAGGGCGGAGAGCGCCAGGCTGCTGGCTGCGAGGGCCGTGGAGAAACCACGGCATCACCACAGTCGGCCCGCACAGTCGGGATTGATTGGAGAGGACGCGCGAGAGGACACAAGACCCCTCCGAGGGCCACATTGCCACACTAATGTAGATGAAGGGGCCCTGGGACACACAAATAAATACACACAAAAAATAGGATTCCCCATATTTTCTCATATTTTCTGGGTTTTCGTCTTCCCCCCCAACTTCCCATATTTTCCCATATTTTCTGGGAATCGACGATTCATTGTGTCTGTGTGTTCCTTTCCCTCCTGAGTAGAAAGCATGTGTCGCGAAGACACGGGACACAAGAGTACCCTTGGTCTGGCAGGGTCGGCCTACTAGTCCGGGCCGACTGCATCTTAAGGATGCGCGAGAAGGATGCAAGGGCCTTGGACGCCCATGTCGGAGCTTTTCGAGCGGGGCGCGGCCAACGAAAGTGGCCAAGGATGCACCGAGGAGGCAAGGATGCAAGGGTACCCTTGGGAAGGTTGCCCATCTTCGCTATGCGGATTGACTGTACAGGCCGCCTCAGAGGCCTTGGTGGAGCCGCAGCGAGCCTGTGGGAAATTGGAGGACGATGAACTGCGCAGCCTTTCTTCGCTGCCAGTGCCGATGCAGGTGGAGGCTCCGGCGCAGGCAGAGCTGGCAGACTGTGTCGTCGACGAGGGCAAGCTCGCCAACTGCTCCGATGCGTTAGAGGGGTGGCGGACGCCGAGAAGCTGGCCCCGCTGCTCGCCAGGTGTTCAAGACGCGTGCGTCCGACCTCATGGCGGGGCCCCCAGACAAGAAGCAGACTGCGGACGAAGTGCAGCCATCGCGGCCACCTCGGCCACCAGACTGGACCGCGGACTCGACGGACCTTGACGCCATGCGGAAGGACGTGGAGGGCTTCGTGGGCGAGGCGGCAGCTGGGGAGGTGATCAGGGCCAGACCTCGTGAACTGGCGGCTGGCGGTTTCCGACACAAGAGGCTGCTCAACCCGAACTATCGACGGCCCCCTCGTGCCAGGACCTGGCGCGGTTTCAAGGGGCGGGTATCGCCCAAAGTAGCAATGTAAGTTCCAGATCAGCTACGGCGGCCTCCCATTCCTGATTATTCACAATTGAGGTTGTCGAATTGATCGGAGGACTTCGGCCACGACTCGGAGACTACGCGAACAACGCTTTCTGTTTGCACTCCTGGCGACACCAGTAGCAGCTGCAGCTAGTCGCCATCGCACTCTAATGAAGACCTGATCCAGCAGTTGAGCTGGGCAGGAGACTCTCATGAGATGACGAGCCTGGGAGGGGTGACCACAGCGACGCTCGTGACCTGCAGCGCCAATGCCTTGGCAAAATGTCAGGGCTTTCTCGGTTGCTGGGGCTTGACAAAGGTGTTCAGGCAGATGCAGGTTTCGTCCAGGAGCGTAGGCTTCGTGCTGGTGACCCGTTCAAGTTGGCGCTGTCAAGGGCCCGCCAACGCGGGGGCAAATTTCTTGGCAAGTGTTGCCAGGTCGCGGGCACGACAGCGACGGCCACATCCAGTGGGGTAGGCCTTTGCACGCTTTCAGACAGTGCACGCGCAGCATATTCGCCCAGCACCTGCCATCCGAAGGTGAGCTTCTTGTTTAAAGAGGACGATGCTTGGGACTTTGCAGGTTCTTTTTGTTTCGTTATTCACGATTTGTGACGTGGGTCTTTCGGGCAATCAAAAGCTGTTCGCCGCCCTCATCCAGATCCTACGAGCTTCCTGTCTTCCATTCACCACTGCAAGCGATTGGAAGGTTGAAACGATCACGGTAACGTTTCTTATTTGAGACCAGGTTTCTTTGACGTGCTTCACGCTGGGATAGTGCACTGTAAAGAAAACCACGTGCAACGATTCTCCTTGCTGATTTTCATACCCTCATCATTTTGCTCGCGTTTGCCCAGAACGTTAATGTGCTAGAGGGTGCATCCGTGGGGTCCCATGGAGCAGTAGTGCTGCGTCGTGGGGATCTCGGAGGCACGAACTTTGTGCGTAGGAGGGTCAACCAAGAGTCCTTCCCAATGCCCTCCAGGGAGCAACCGTTTGTTTCAGGGGGCGTCTCCTCCTGGCCAGGTTTTATGCAATTCAGGGTGAGACGGTGGGCAATCTGGCGCGTCGCTGGTTTACGTCTGCTGAGCTTTAAAAGTGCCCGTGCCTCGCTTTTTGCAGTGCACCGCTGACGAGCGGGCTCCAAGGGCAACGAGTTGCCTGGGACTGGAGGCCAGGGCAGAACATTTACATATCAGGCCACGCACTGATCTTCCTGGACGGCGGCAGACCTTTACACAGCCGCTGCAGGACCACGAGGCGAGCCTGGGTGAGTGCGTGAGGACCGAACTCGTCCACTGGGCAACGCTCCTTCAAGGAGACGGGCCTAGAGGTGGCCCAGGCCCCGCACGCACCGCAAAAATAAACCGAGGCCTTACACCAGAGCACATGGGACTGATGGACAGGCTTCCCTGCCACCCAGGACTCGACCCTGGACGGCATGGGGTTGAGCCCCAAGGATCTCCAGGGGGCGTCGCACCGCTCGGGCAAAGGCCTGGCGGGCTGCACCCAATGGTGATGCACGACGTGCTTCTCCTCCTCCCCCCCGCTCGCACGCAACGCACACAGACGCACTCCCTCCTTCCTCCTCGAGAGAAGCAGGGCACGGGCTGCGCAACCTGGCGCGGATGGCGGGGGCGCCGTCCCGAACCTCCACACCTGATCGGCGTGCGTCCACCTGTGGGAGGCTGACAACACTGCCTCGGCGAGCCATCGCCGCCGACGCACAACATAGTCGATGGGTTCCTTGATCCGTCGCCTGTCGAGGTCGGCACGAAGAGGGGCGCACTCGAGAATGATGGCAGCATGACGGGTCAAAATCTGGCAGGCCTGAAGCACAAGCGAGTTGTGGTCACGTGCAACGTCTGGAGGGGCCTGAATCTCAGACGCACGATCATCGGCCAACTTGTCAGCCAGAGAATTCAAAATAACGTGGTCCCAATCAACAAAAATCCTGGAAACGTTCACGCTTCTTGGCGCCCTCGAGGAGGTGAGAAGGGACGTGAGACAGGCGAAAAGGGGCAGGACGAGAGTCGAGAAGCTCCCCGAGTTCCCACCACAGATCACCATCCGCCAACTTGGAGGTGTGCGAACGTCCACCTGCGAAGGCCTTGGCTATATTAGCATGGTCAGAGACCACGTGCAAATTTTGGGCTCTGTCGACGTAACGAGCACACCCCACAATAGCCGCAAGCTCTGCACGCGGAACAGTTTGCCGCTCAGAGTCGACGACTCCAGTGGCAGCACAATCCCACTCGAATTCTTCACCAGGAACCATGCGAACAAAAGCGAAGGCCACCCTTCTTAAAACAGGACTCTTCCCTAGAAGGCCCCCCGATCCGTCGGTTCCGTACAGGCCCCCAGGCAACGAACCAAGGACGAGGGGCCCCGAAAGCCGCTTGCCACGGAGCAAACGAGAAACGGGGGTCGGGGGAAGTCGGAACCAAGTCCTGGGGATAAGCCCCCTCGTCCAGATACAAGGAAAACATGAGCCTCCTGGATGGCCGCATGCCTAAGATGCTGTGGCTGAACTACATCAGGGCAAGCAGACCTGTCGTTACACATACACTGCCAGACTCGATTCACAGTGGACTCTGGGTCCCGCCTACAACGTCTACAAATAGGATCAGGGGAAAGCTGGGCGAGGTGCCGTCGCTCCTCAGTCCAGTATCCACCTGCAGCGACGAGCCTAACCATAGCTGCAACATCTCGGCGGCCTTCCTTCTCAAGAGACGCCGCAAGCTCCCAAACGTGGAACAACGAAACAGGACCCTCGATTCCTTTGCCGTCGAGATGCTCTGCGGCCTGCCGCCACTGGCGCTCGTCGATCGATTCGTCGAAGGCTTCTAAAAGGGGGCCCAGGGGTCCACGGCCCTCGGCCTGCAAAGCCCACCGCTCACCAGAGGGAGAGACACGCTCGAAGGGAGACGGACAAGACCACCCGATGGCAATGATCGAGGCCTGGAAAGCTCCCAGAGGCCCTCGGACCCAGGCCCACCCCCGACGAACCTTGTCGAGCGATGCCTGCCAGTGACGGTTGAGACGGGCCAGCAGCGATGAATTCCCAGCTAGCCTAGAGAAATATGATTTGATAATCTTACGATAATGCATCTGCGCAGGATCATGACCTAAACCAAAAGTCAACCTAATGGAAGTGGTAGCGCACACTCCTCGCTGTGGTGTCCTGCTGGCCGCTCTGGCCATGCTCCTGAGACCCTGCAGCATCGATGGGGCCACGCCCTGGATCTCTGGAGCCCACGTGGCCTTGGCGAACGCATTGGGATAGAAGAGCTTGCTGGCACTGCGATTCGTCCTAGAAAACTGGAACATCTTATCAGTAGCATGCCTATCTTTCTGAAACCTGGTCTTGCGAATAGCCACGGTGCGACGAGCGCCAAGCGAAGTGTCATGGCCCAAGTTCCTAGCGGCCAGAGAGACCTGAAAAGGAACATTGGAGATCAGAAACAAGCCCTGAGAGCGTGGAACGAAGCTCAGGCGAGGAAGCAAGCAAGTGCGATTTATCGACAGCAATCTCGCAGCGCCGCCGCTTGAGGCTAACGAGCAGGGCCCTGAGGGGCACTGGGGAAGTGGCGGCGATGCTAGTGTGAGTGCCAAAAAGTCTGGCTGAGATATCGTCCACCCACTCACGCAGGCGCAGGCCAGCTACAGAACGATAAGCAACGCCTAGAGGCTCGTGGAGGTGAGCGCGGGCTAGCGAGGTAGCCTGGCCACAGCCCGCGAGCATACCTCCATGGGCCTTGAGGCCGGTGTGCACCGCGCCTTCGATAGACAGACGGCACACCCAAATACATATCTACTGCCAGGACCAGGAGCCTCAAATGATACCCGAGCGCGACAGCTGCGTCCACTAAATCCTCAAGGCAAACCTGGTCATAATATTTCCTCATGTCAAGTAGAGGGCCACCCACTAGGAAGCCAGAATGCAGCGCAAGTTCGGTTTCGAGTTCGTCAATCCAGCCAGCGGCCTCGGCAGAGCCCCCCACCGTGGCGTCCC
This sequence comes from Prorocentrum cordatum, assembly GCA_963575745.1. Taxonomy (NCBI): domain Eukaryota; class Dinophyceae; order Prorocentrales; family Prorocentraceae; genus Prorocentrum; species Prorocentrum cordatum. The sequence continues at coordinate 308,937 of CAUYUJ010014664.1, forward strand.
ATGGACCGTGGGCTCTCTTGTCCCAACTAGAGATGAGGGGCTTGCGAATCCGAAGAAGCAAAACGTAAACCAAGCCGAGGAGCGCGATCGGTCTTTTACCCCCGTCGGGCTTCGGCAACCAAGCGATCAAGGAAAACAGCTGTTGAAATGGCAGCGTGCATTGGTCCTCGATGGAACGCAGACCATCAATCAGGTGCAACTTGGCATCGTCGCTAGCCTGCTTGGGTAGGCGCGGCTCCAAAAAGTCGATGCCTTGGCCCCTCTTGTCGGGAATGGTGGCCAGAGCGCGATTCAACATATCGAGCGAGATGGGCTCGAGCCGAGGAGATGCTCGTGCCTCGGCTCGGAGCGCAGGCAGGGGTGCTCTAGCACCGTCGTAACTATGTTGCTGCCAGATGCTGGCCCACGCTGCCGCCTCGAATTCTAACACTTGCGCCACGGTAGTGCGTGGTCCATCTTCGCCGATTTTCTCAGGAGGAAGGGGGTCAACAGGAGGCCTCAAGAGGCGGTGGGCGGGACCAGCAGAGCGATACAAGGCTTGCTTAAGCCGCGTCTGCCATGCGAGTGCGCCCTAAAAGCAGAGCGATGCGATTTATCTGCGACCACGGTGGCCTCTGCATCGTACAAAAGCAGGTCCTCATGGGTAGCAGAACTAACTAACCTAAGCCTCTCGAGCCAGACCTCGAAAAGCTGAGTCTGCTCAGGGCCCGAAGGGTCCGACGGCTCAGGGGGCACCTGCTGGGAAAACCAATCCAGGGTCGCACGGTGCTGGGCAGCGTGAACAGGCTTGGGCTGAGGCGGGGCGGGCGGGTCCGCGTCAGCGGGAACAGGCCGAATTAGCAACTTCAACTGAACGAAGACAGACTGCCACCACCTCGCACTACGATCCGCAATGCATGGCCCTTCAACCTGAGCGGCAACAAGAGGCACTTCTCTGAGCCTAGGCTGCTGGCAACGGCCAACATACTGGAACGCCGAATCCTGCGGAAGGCCCAACTTGGAGAAAGCCTCAAGCTCGACAGCGAGGACCCACCTTGATAACTGCTGGCCAAGAGCGAGAGACACGTCTGCATTGTCATGCTCTAAGCGGAGCAAGGTAGCTTGATAGTAGTTAGAGCTGGAAAACGCTGGCCACCTCCGCTGCAGCAGCTCCGCTTGCGCGAGGTGGTGGGGCCATGACATCACAGGGCCAGCTAGGTCCTTGACGGGGAGCGACTTAGGCCTCATGGCCTTCCAGACGGTGATGCCTCGAGGAGTGCTCACAACGCTGAAGCCCAAAGCACAGTGAGTGCCCCACGGCACATACACTAGTCCAGTGAAAGTACAGGCGGCAGCAAAGGGCACAGAAACTAAAGCATAGTCGATGCGACTGGTGGTGACCGTGGCGCACGTGACCGAGACCCCAGGCATGGGGACAGGGATGAGGCCGAGAGGCTCCAGCCAACCCGAGGCTTCGAGCTCCTCTTGTGGCACCTGCCAGTCGCCGACGACTAAGGCAGGAACACCAGCTGCAGACAAGTGCGCACCTAGGTCAGCGAGCAGCCTCAGGTTGTCGCCCCCAAGCTGCCCACCGGTGTGGAGGTAGACTGGCACGATGGTGAGCGAGACGTGTCGCAGCCGCAGGGTTGACGGCAGATAGCGTGAGGTCCCGACGTCTGACCATTCACCCGCTGCATGCGTCAAACCCGACAGCCCCAGGTGCGATCGAGCAATGACCATGACTCCAGAGGACGAGTCGTCAGCATCAGTGCGATGGGCCTCTTGAGCAACAACCTTCCGGCCGAGTTTGTGCAATTTCTTGACCATCGCTTGGAACTTCGCAGCGCGCTGCCTGTGCTCCACGAAGAGAATGATATCTGCGTTGGACTCTTGAACCCACCGAAGCGCGGTGGGACCCCACGCTGAGAAATTGGAATACACGAGAGATAGAGCATTGGGCTCACTCGGCGGCTCTGGCGAGCCCTTGGGCGGTCGAAGCCGCCTCTTGGCCACCTGGCCGCAGGCTCCATCAGGGGCTCGACTCTTCCTTGGCCTTGGCTGCCTTGGCCTGAGCCTTGGCCAGGAGGTCCTTCCTGAGAGCCTCGACCTTGGCTTGATTGTCGGACACCGCCTGCGCCGCCGGGGCTTGGGCCGAGCTGGCCGCCGCCGCGCCCGCCGCCGCCGCGGGGGGCCCTCCACCCGCGGTGGGGGCTGGCCGCGCGGGGGGGGCGCCTCCTTCAGCCGCAGGTGCAGGACCTGCTGGGGGAGTGGCGCAGCCACCCGCATCGGCCTGCGCTGCTCCAGGCTCAGGTGGGGCCCCGCGGGCGGCTGGCGCTGCATTCCCCATCAAGCTTCCGACGCTTTCGGAGCTCGCCCATGCGCTTGAGGTATTCAGTGTGATGAGCATTTGCTTGATCTTTGACCTGAGTGAGCGCTGCGTGAAGAAGAGCGGCCACCTTGGAGGACTGCTCCTTCTGGAACGCCGCAAACTGGCTGCGGTCCTCATCCGAGAAGGCGGGGCCTGAGAGGTCGATCTGGTCACCGAAATCGAGCGTGAGCTCATCAGCACTGTCCTTGAAGAGGTTCGAGATATTGATGACGTTAGAATTGGCCTCCTCCTTGAGAACACCTGCTGCCAGAGCTCTGGTAGCGCGTTCCAACTCCTTCTCAACACGTAAGTCATCCTCCATGAGCCGCTCGAGCGTGAGGTTGGACTCCGTGACCTGGCGGTCCAACTCCACGCGCTTCGCCGTGGCGCGCTCGAGCTTGTCCGCAACCGACTTGCGATGCTGCTGAGCAATGTTCCAAGCCGCCTGGGTGGACCGTGGTGCCTTGGCCCCAGACTCCATGGGAACGAAAGGCGCCAGCAACTTCTGGGCCTGTGCCGCAGGTAGCGCGCCAGCCATCTCCCTGACAATTGTGAGGGTGTCAGGCGGTAGGCTGACGGCGGCCTGACCCTTCCTCCACCTCCCCTTGGCATGGGCAGGGGATGCAGAGGTGTACCCGTCCTGGGGAGCTGGAGCCTGTCCTGCATGAGCACGGGGAGGGGCGCGTGCAGGGTCGCAGATGTCCTGGCACCCGACGCACAACCACTTGCGTTTGGCCAGGAGCTCGTTCCAGGTCCAGTGGCCACACGCACAGACAGTGTAGTCACCACGGCGAGCACGCTGAGCGCGAGGCTTGCCGCCGCCACGCCCTATCTGCACCCACGGCTCGTAGTGCCAACCCCCGTGGTCGGTGGCATCCTGGCCCATCTGCTAGGTACCCTGACCTGGAGCTGGCCAGGCAGGTTCGTCGTGTTGCTCCGAGGAGCCAAACAGGAAGCTGCGTCGCCTGGGGCGGCTCACGCAGCGGTGCGATGAAAGCTGGGGACTAGCCGCGGACTGGCGGTATCCACTTGTTTCCCAGGGAAACCAAAATCTTGAGCCAAAATGGCTACGGAGCGCCCGTACCTCGCTGTGCCGCTTGCTGACAGAGGAAAGTCTTGTGGTCGTGAATCAGGTTGCAGTCTAAAACAAGTTCCCTGGGCGTGCAAATGGGGCCAACCCAATCACGCAGAAGTGGTTGTCGCTCAGGCGTCTAACAACGCAGTGGCTCCGCGCTTCAGACACCACCTGCTATGCCCAACAGGAGTCGAGGCCAAGCGCCGAGAGGCGCAATGTGGAATTGGGGGTGGGGGGCGGGATCCGGTGTCGGAGGGAGCGGGGGCGATGCTGAGTTTACGATCGCCTCGAGCGCTGAGTTGATAGAGCGTCTGGAAGATCAAGGTAGGAATGCTCATGCCTGCCAATTGGTCCAGCGTAGGGTGCCTTCGCACGCAGCCTTTGATGCTGCCGCCGGCAAGCACGATTGTACAGACTTTTCTGAGTTGGCCCTGCAATGTGGTGCCAGCGCGAGGCCGACCAGTAGGATTCCAACGACAGTTTGCCGCTGGTCGGGCACCAAACCCTTGAGCGCATGCTATGTGAGTGGGTGAGCCTGTGGGCGGTGCCTGATCGTGGAAGTGAGCCTCGCACGCTCACATGGAATGTTGTCGATCCTTGCCCATTCTGGAGGAGGAAGAGGTCCGTTCTGTGCTAGGCTCGTTTAAGACAACAGCTGCTCCCGGGTGGGGTTGTTTTCGCCCCAAGTGGATTCAGGCGTTGCCGTTGGTCCTTCTCTCGTCACCCACGATAGTTCTCCAACGTTGGAAGGGCAATTCTGAGCTCGCGGACGCGTGGCTAACATTAATAGTTGTTTCTGCCCCAACCGCAAGAAGGGGTCTGACCCAATATAGGCTTGCTGCCGCTGTTTGCTCGGATCTTGTTTCGTCTCAGGCATGTAGAGATCGCCAATTGGGAGGCCGCGCTTGGAGACCCTTTCTGTTGGGAAGATGTGTCCGAAGCCTCGTGTGAGAGACCGGCGTGGATCCACACTGTGCTCGCCAGTGGGGTCCGTTTCTGGAACTTTGCAAGTGCTAGCGCGTTCAAAGATCTCCGCAACATTCCATGAGATGATTACTCGCAAAAGGACGCGACTCCCCGTCGCTCGGACGTCCATTCCCAGTGCCTTTTTCGGTTTCGTGCGTGGTTTTTTCGCAGGATGATCCAGGATGCTCCTTAATAGTCCCCGCCGAGAAAAAAGTGCACACTTCCGAGCGATACCAAGGCGATGCGCAATCAAAGACATGGATTTTCTAGCACGGTCGTGGGAACCTCTCTGCAGTTTGTACAAAAAGGCCCTCGCGGGGCCTGCCATCGAAACTTGCCCTCGGACCCCGTCTGCGCTAAGCGGGGGCGGTCCTGGCGGGCTGCTCATGTGCGGCAGTCCTGTCCAAACTGATGACCATCGCTACATACCCTGAGGCATATCGGCGTGAGGTGCAACAACATCCGCACAAAAAGAACTTGATAGACGACATTCGTCTACACAGACGACATTCGTCTACACGGTGTACGGGGAGCCCTGGTTGTGACCAGGGAGATGAAGCATGCACTCAAGAAGTTCATGATAGGCCTTGGGTCGAAAGGACTGCCTCTCTCGGGGGACCGGATAGGCCTCTTGTTTACGGATAAGGATGTTTTGGAGGGCATCGCCTGGGACAATCGCGAGCTATGGCCAGATCCAGAATGGTTTTCTGGACGGGGTTTATCGTCGGGACCTCGGAGGAGACGCAGTTGACGTCAGGTTCAAAAGGATTCGGAGCCAACTCGCGAAGATTAAGGAGGCCATGAGGAAGGGGGATCGGATCGCAGCCCTTCGAGGGCAGGGAGTTCGACGCTCGGCGGTCCACAGAGCAGGTGTTTTGTCCAAGAGCCTGTGGTGTTGCAGCACTGCTTGGGTGCCATAGGGGAGAACGCAGCAGCTGCGCATGTCCTCCTTGAATGCGGGAGGCCGCTACAGAACTAGGAGCGAACCTACGAGGGTCTCTCATGTGTGCTGAGATTGGCTGGACATCATGTTCCTTGGTCATAGCCATGGCCGGTGCCCTGAGCACGTGCGTGACGGTGATGTCCATGTGCGTGATCTCCGAGAAGATCGCAGATCATTTGATCGTCGAGGTCCGCCGCATTGCTCGGGACGAGCACGCCAGAACGCCATCACGGCCCCGTTCGTCTCATTGCACGGAATCTGCTCGGAGTGGGAGAATGCGGTAATACATGAGATGACGAGAGAAGGTCTCGGGATCTGAGAGTCTACTCGGCTAAGTTCTTGTCGGAGCTGATCAAGCCAGGAGGCAAGCGCCATGTCGACAGAGAGGGCCTCAAGGGCTTGCAAGACCCAAGAGTTCCCGTCAGAGTGGAGCCCCTAGCGCGATCCCAGAAACATTCGTCAACGCGTCGAGGCCAGCGGCCCTCGTCTTCTCACCAGCGGCGCTCGCTGAAGGGACTGCTTGCGGGAAGTCGCTGGTGCCAGGCAAGGGCTGCGAGAGCGTTCCCAGACCACAGCCATCTCTGTGCCCGTTGCGGAGCTGCGCCAATCACACCATCCCACAGACTTCTCTGCTGCGATGCTCATGCAGGACAGACGCAAGTGCTGATACCAATTGAGCTTGTGTCGGCAGTCGAGAGGCTGCATAATTCATTCCCAGCCATCCTGCGGTGTTGGGTCCTCATTTCGAAGAGACAGCGCCCCGCATGACTCACCTCTCCTCCTCCTCCTCCTCCTCCTCCTCCTCCTCCTGTCTCTGCTCCTCCCTCCCCCCCATCCTTGCACACCCTTCACACGTTTCGTGGCGCTCATAAGGGGCCCCACCGAAGGCCTACAAAGCAGCGCCCGCATGCGCCCGCCGCACCCATGTCGGCACACCCTTCGTTAGTTTTATGGCCCCATTGGGAGCTCCACCCAAGGCTTCAGTGGCTACGTTCGCATGCGCCCGCAGCACCCATGTCAGCACACCCCTCACACGTTTCGTGGCCCCCACAGAGAGCCCCACCGAAGGCCCAAAAGGCAGCGCCCGCATGCGCCCGCCGCATCCATGTAGGCACACCCCTTCACACGTTTCGTGGCCCAATACGGAGCTCCACTGGAAGCCCAAAACGCAGCGCCCGTATGCGCCCGTCGCACATGTTTCGGCACACCCCTCACACGTTTCGTGGGCCCCATAGGGTGCTCCACTGAATGCCTACAAGGCAGCGCCCGTATGCGCTCGCCGCACACATTTCGACACACCTCTCACACGCTGCGTGCCCCCCCATAGGGAGCTCCACCGAAGGCCCTAGAGGGAGCTCCACCGAAGGCACCAATGGCAGCGCCCGCATGCGCGCGCCGCACCCAAGTCGGCACACCCCTCGCACGTTTCGTGGCCCATAGGGAACTCCACCTAAGATGGTATTCACGACTGCGGTACTCACAGCTGCATATGGTTGGGTACTTCGCCAGGCTAACTCAGGCTGAAGAATAGCACGCCAACCCACCAAGAAAGATTAGCGAAAATATTGAGTCCACACCCGGGATAAACTTTCTTCATTGCGCTGAGGAATTCGGACCGCGACTTCATAGACGTGGGCGGTGCAAGAGTGGTCCGAGTTGAGGCGGTTCCCGTCTTCGTTGATTGCAGCAGCTTCCTGCCCCCTTTCCTGAATAGAGGGTGGTGGGCTGGTCGGTAGTGGTGTGCAACAGTGGGAGAGTCAGGATTGCCCGATTCAGAGGTTGAGTGCTTACAGACATGGACCCACAGCAGGCACCCAAAGACGGAGATGACTACGTGATATTCCAAGCGAGTCAGATGGTGCTGGGCTCTTGGGCCCCCCGAGTGCAAGGGCTCAGTCAGCTTCTGCAGGAGGTTGGATTGGGCCATGGGCCCCCAGTGTCAGCGAGCCCACATTTGGAACATGACAGGAATGCAAGGAGGCTTTCGATGTTGATACTTTCGTCACGTCAAGGGTCATGCCTTGATGAATGATGCATGTGGAGATCAGCTGAATCTCTTCGAGATGCAAGCAGGCCGACACGCTTGCCAAGCACGTGGCCAAATCTCAACTACCGCCAAACCTTCAGACCTTGATGTTGAGAGGTTCCGCTAGGGTCCACAAACTATTGCTCGAATGCGTGGCCAACCTCGAGGTCTGGCCCATGAGCAAGATGATGACTTCAAATATTCCTGTCTCCCTGTGCAGGAGGACGACGAAGAAGTGCTGGAAGGGGCGCTGGCACAAGAAGCGTCTAGCCCAAAACCTTGGCTCACCAGCCGTCACGCGCTAATCAGGTTTCCGGTGGAGGGAAAGACATATCCGTTAGTGTCCCAGACTCAGAGAGGGCTGGCTCAGGTGTGCCCATGCAGTTCGACGGTGCTACAGGGCAGTTTTTAATACATAGGACTTTCAAAAATATGGGATTTTAATACATGATTAATTAATGAATGAATTTATGCATGAACTCATCGTTGTTTTTAATACTAAATCCCTGCATTTCCAATACACGATCCGCACGCGGAGCATGTATACAAAAACGGCACTGTAGGCAGGATGTTGGAGATCACTCGTCATCTCAACAGCTGGCGGCACCCGCAGAGTATCAAGAAGGGTGTCAAGCTGATGCCACCTCTCTGCCTGAGTATCGCCACGAGAGGGACGATATACTATTCCAAGAAATTCGGGCGTTGGCAGAACTGGGTTTAGTGGAACCTGGTTTAGTGATCTGTACTGGGGGCGCCCCCCCGTCCCATTTCCACTCACCGGAACTGCCGTCACCCGAAAAAACACCAGCTATGGCAAACCTGGTTTAGTGATTCTGGCCAATTCAAAAGCTCTGGGGCCCTACCACTAACTGGGTCCCCTTACCTGGGGTCCTTTTTTGATTTTGATTTGCGCGCGGGTGATCGTCTGCCGACCACTCCTGCCCGTGGCGCCGAAACGACGAGCGAGGGGCCCGAAGAAGGGCCGAAAGAAGCGAGGGACGGACCAGGACCCAAACAGAGCCGAGCGAGGGACCGAACCGAACAAACAGGGACAACGAAAAATCGAAGGCCCGAGACAAGCGACCGAGCGAGCTATCGATAGGCTGGCACAGACGACGGAGAACCAGATCTCCTGCCAGCATTTGGACTCGCCCAGAGTGTCGAAGGAGTACAGCCTTACGATGGAAGGAGCTACTCTCTACGGCCAGCTGAGAGGAGAGGAATCCGAGGACGATGATGGTGACGATCATCTTTGGTGAGAGCAGTCGGAAGATTGCCCAAGTCAGGATGGTGTTTGATCCCTGGTCGACTACATATGGGACGGAGTGCTGCTGCACGGCCAACCGAGAGGAGACGGCTCCGAAAGTCGGTGTGGTGTTTGATCCCCCTGGTCGACTACACATTTACCAAATCCTGGTTTTGTGCCAGGTTCTAATCGCGGCAGGTGTCCCTTCCTGGGCCCCTGGGAGTGGCGAGTTTCTCGTCCTCGGGGTCCTGTGTGCTGGTGGCCACCCAGCCAGCTTGTGCCGAACGGCCGCTCGCATACATGTTTGCGGCTGCTCGACGGACGGTTTCCCTGTCGGCATCGGCGGACACCTGGACCTCGCGAGTGCGGCCATGTTCAGGGAGGTGTCGCCGACCCAATTCGCCGACGGCTCCGTCGGACCCCTGGGGTGCCCGATACCCTGGCGCCGGTTGGACTCCTAGGGGTAGGGTTCGCAAGCGGTCGCTGAAAACCAAACGTCCGACGTCGTGATCTGTCTGCAACGCAGCTTCGGGAGCGGCAAAGAGGGGGGTGTCCAAGAGGGGGGGGTGCAAATCATGACCGGCGGCATGTGCGCGGCCCAGCGGGGGCGCCAGGGACGTCATGAAATAAGAAGAGGCGCCATAAAATCTGGGGAAATAGCATGGCCCCCGCCATGATACCCACCCTCCCTAGTCATCACCCCCCTCTTTGCCGCCCCCGACAGCTCCCCAGACGCCGCGCCGTCCTGCACCGCGCGCGGGACGGCTTCTTTCCGGTGGGCACGAGCCGGGCGCAGGCCCCGTGCTCCCTGCCGCCCGCCGCGGCCGAGAGGCGCCCGTGCGCCGCGGTGAGCACAGGCACCTCGCCCGGGATGCCGCCTCCCAGTGGGGCGGACGGCGGCGGGCCCCGCCTTTCCGGAGAGGGCTCCCCAAGTTGAGGGGCCTGTGGGCCCGTCCCGAACCGAACCGCCTCGGCTGTTCCCTCTTTCTGCCCGTCCTTCTTCCCTCCTCCTCCTCCTCCTCCTCCTCCTCCTCCTCCTCCTCTTTCTCCTCCTGCTCCCTCCCTCCTCCTCCTCCTCCTCCTCCTCCTCCTCCTCCTCCTCCTCCACCTCCTCCTCTTCCCTCCTCCTCCTCCTCCTCCTCCTCCTCCTCCTCCCTCCTCCCTCCTCCTCCTCCTCCTCCTCCTCCTCCTCCTCCTCTCTCCTCCTCCTCCTCCTCCTCCTCCTCCTCCTCCTCCTCCTCCTCTCCTCCTCCTCCTCCTCCTCCTCCTCCTCCTCTCCTCCTCCTCCTCCCCTCCTCCTCCTCCTCCTCCTCTCCTCCTCCTCCTCCTCCTCCCTCCTCCTCCCTCCTCCTCCTCCTCCTCCTCCTCCCTCCTCCTCCTCTCCTCCTCCTCCCTCCTCCTCCTCCTCTCCTCCTCCTTCCTCCCTCCTCCTCTCCTCCTCCTCCTCCTCCTCCTCCTCCTCTCCTCCTCCTCCTCCTCCTCGTCGTCCTCCCCGCGTCCTCCCTTCGAACTCCTTTTTCCTTCTCCTCCGCCTCCCCCCCTCGTCCCCTCTCCCCCTTCCTTCGTCTTCTCCTCCTCCCCCTTCCTTCGTCTTCTCCTCCTCCTTCTTCTCCTTTTCTTTTTCTTCTTCTTCTCCTCCTCCTCCTCTTCCTCCTCTGGGCCAGCGCGCCTCCGCTATTGCAATTAATCGTCCTCGTTGTCCTCGTCGCAGGTCCAGGCGAACTGCTGGGCCATTCTCTCCTGCGTATGTCTCCGCAAACTCTTCCGCTCGTCACCGGCTCCCGGATTCCGCCGCAACTTCAGCCTGGACATCTCCATCTTGGTAACCACGATCTTGCCTGGGGCCGCGGCCAGCTGCTTTGTGTGAAAGCTTACCCTCATTGCCTCGGATTCCAGCGTAGTGTTCAGTCGGGCGTGTCCCCCTACAAGGGGATTTTGGGTGTAAAATCCGCCAGCCCCCTTGTGGGGCCACCAGGCTGTAGGCCGAAGGTTCGCAGTTTCCTGTACCAGTTGCAGCTTCCAGTTTCCACTGTTACAGTTCTGCTTCTTGCTGCTTACTTTTCCTTGTTGATGGACCGCGCGGGGGGGGGGAGGCCCAAACGGGCAGGTTTAGCACGCCCTGAGCGTGTGCTCTGAATTGCTGGAGTGGGTACAAGTTGACACCCCTCACGCAGATCGGCGGGGTCAGGGTCCAAAAACACACGGGATTTGCCACATTTCTGAAATTCGGTGGCACCCCTCACGCAGATCGGCGGGGTCAGGGTCCGAAAACAAATGGGATTTGCCACATTTCTGAAATTTGCTGGCACCCCTCACGCAGATCGGCGGGGTCAGGGTCCAAAAACACAAGGGATTTGCCACATTTTTGAAATTCGGTGGCACCCCTCACGCAGATCGGCGGAGTCAGGGTTCAAAAACAGAGGGGATTTGCCACATTTGTGAAATTCGGTGGCACCCCTCATGCAGATCGGCGGGGTCAGGTTCCAAAACGCAGGGGATTTTGGAACATTTTTGAAATGCAGTGGCACCCCTCACGCGGATCGACAGGGTCAGGGTCCAAAAACAAAGGGGATTTGCCACATTTCTGAAATTCGGTGGCACCCCTCACGCAGATCCGTAGGGTCAGGGTTCAAAAACACATGGGATTTGCTACATTTCTGAAATCCGGTGGCACCCCTCACGCAGATCCGTAGGGGCCGGCGGCATGGGGCGAAGTCCTTATGGATTACAGATACTCCTAAAATGCACTAAACATGTTCAAAATTGTCAAAAATCGTCCCCAATTTTTTTTTTGATTATTTTCGAATATTCCCCCTGTGGAGGGACAGGCCCGACTTAAGCGTAGTGGCCAACGGCCACGACGGCCGATCTCACTCTGCTTCTTGGCCTGGGGGCCCGCGCGGAAATCGACCAGGCCTGAGCAGTGCTGCAGGGCCACAGGGTCTCGAGAGGTCCGGCGGTGATTCTGACGACGCTGCGATTTCACCCACGGCAGCGGATCTCGGTGACCGCGGGTTCATAGAAGGGACAAAATTCTCCGGCCCAACGGGTCAGAGGCGTGCTAAGATCTCCGGTAATTGGTTAACGATATTTCTAGCCCGCGCGCGCGGAGCGGCCCCTGGGGGCCCCCAGACGAAAAGTACCCCGGCCAGGTCCCCCCAGAGCACTCCAGGGGAGGGCTATTCTTCGACACCCCTCACGAAGATCGTGGCCTCCGAGGGGGGAGCCGCAATTGACTCCCCCCTCCCGCCCCAAGAGGCCCCCAAGAGCCCCCCAAGAGGCCCTGGGGGCCCCCAAGACGCCGCCAAGGAGCCCCAAGAGACTCCCAAGAGGTCCCCAAGAGGCCCTAAAGAGGGCTCCAGGGCCGGCGGAATGAGCGAAGCGATTAAATACGTACACATGACAGTTCTCGGATCGGCGCACGGGTGCCGAAAGCGCCGCCAAGGGGTTCCAGCGCCGATCCGAGAAATCTGCGTTGACCTCCGAAGGTTTCTGTTCATGCCGTTTTGTCTTCCTCGAGCTCACTCTCCCTCCATGGGGAGCGTAATCACAATTATCAGTTAGTCGTTAGTCGACGCTCCCCCCGAAAATATGACGCCAATGCCGCCTGATTTGTCGACGGTGTGCGTGGACTTTGGCATGGAGACGGGACCCGTCGCTAATCCACGCGCCCTCATTCCTGCTGGCGTTTCCTCGATCCTCCTCCTCTTCCTATTCCTTTGTATCCTCCTCCTCCTCCTCCTCCTTCTCCTCCTATTCTTTTCCTCCTCCGTCCCCCTCTTCCTCTCCCCCCCGGCCTGGCTACCGGCAAGGTCACAGAGCAGCCTCTGCCTTTTTTTGGGGGGGGGGTCGGGAGACTGCGGAAGAGCTTTGGGGTTTCAGGGGGCCTTGTAAGGCTCACCTCCCCTCTTATCGTCCCCCCCCCCTCTTCAGGGCCCCAAGACGGCCCAAGAGGCTGCCAAAACGGCCCAAGAGGGACCCACGAGGGTCCCAATAGGGGGACCTCGGACTGACATGTCGCACTTTCCGCCCCAGAATGACACGTGAGACCGCCAGCAGGCCCCCGAGGGGTCCCCTAGAAGCCCCAGGAAGCCCCCATAGGCATCAACACACCCCCAAGACCGCGTCCAACAGGCTTCCGAGAGGCCTCCCAAGAGATGCCCACAGATAACCAAAAGGCCTCTGATCTGCAATCCAGAAGCCTCTGACCAGAAGGCTAACATATATACATGTACATACATACATGTACATTTGAATGTGGCTGTGCGCATACATACACATGTACACATACACATACATATACACAAGCATGAACCGATACACATATAGTTACATAACAGTGTATACACATATATCTGTATATTCATACACGCATACACACATGTACAGGTATACACTTTCTGACCGTCGCCCTACTCATTGGTTCCTCAATTCGGTATATGAGCGGGTTGGGACGGCCATTTCGCGCGGTCGTTTGGGGGCCTCTTAGGGGCCCCTTGGCGGTCTCGGCGGCCCCCAGGGGCGGTGAGTTCAAAATCTCAATTCGAGTTCCCCCTGTTGGACCCCTCTGCGGGCCCTCTTAGGCGCTTGTTGGGCCGTCTTGGGGCCCTCTTTGGACGTCTCGGGGACTTCTTGGGGGTCTCTTGTCATGATCTGGGAAGCCTGTTGGGCCGTCTGGGACGCCGTGAAGGCTGACAATTCGCATCTGCTAGACATGCATGTCTCCCCACCTGAAGGGATTGAGCCGATTTTTGCTTATGGGCGCTCTCTTGGGAAGGCTCTTAGAGGCATCTTGGGAGGTCTTGGTGGAAGCCTCTTGGGCCGTCTCGAAGCCATCTGGAACGTCTTGGAACGATCGCTCGGCGACTCGGGGCCCTCTTGGCCCGTCTTGGAGCCCCTTTGGGGCACTCTGGGGCCGTTTTGGGGCCCTCCAGGGGTGCTCGCTACCCAACCTCGCCGGCGCGCCCTATATCAAGGTAGCTCCGTTTTGTATGCGTATAGGTTCCCAGTATGTTCGCATATTTTTATGTGCATGTATGTGTACATGTATATGTACATGTATCTGTAATGTACATGTATATGTATATATACTTGCATATGCGTATGTATATGTGTGTACGTGCGTATGTACATGTCTATATATATATGTATATGTATAGATCTATGAATATATACATACATAACTATATGTAGATGTATATGTATATGTAGGTGTATACATATATGTATATGTATATGTATATATATACATATATATATGTACATGTACATGTGCATGTATATGTACATGTATATGTTTATGCATATGTATACGTATATGTATATGTATACATATGTGTTTATGTATGTATATTTCTATTTATATATATATAGATATACAGGCGTCAACTTGTATGTTTTTCTGCAAAGTGCGAGCTACATGTGCAGCCAATTGTCCGTCCACGCCGCTTCTCTGCCCACCGTCTTCCCCAAATCACCGCCAGCCTCATGCGCAGCCATCGGGGCCACCCGCGCACAACTCAGTGTGCACCGACCAGGCTGTACTGACATCGTCTCGGCCGACATGGCGCTAGATCGGGCTCGACGCAACTGCGGGACAACAGCTGCTGGAAGACACGCTCAGGCACTGGTTTGGGGGACAGGGGGAAGGGAACAAGAGGGGCTACGCAATGCAACACACGCCAGTTTTCGGCGGGCGCGGCAGCACTGGGCCAGCGATGCGCGGACGAGAGGCCCAATACAGTATGGGGTGGGGAGAAGAATATGCAAATGTACGACAGCAGGAATAATCCAATACCTGTGATCGGAAGCAAGCATCCCTATAAACCCTCAGGGCCGCATGTCGGAATCCAGATCGAGAACAGGAGGGGGATGACGGTGTTGAAAAAATCTGGATGAAGGAAACGGTATCGGCGTACACGGTGCCGATACGATTGAAACGGCCGAGGGCAGGCGATTCTTCAGATGAGCGGCAGTGCTCCCGGCGGCCCCAGCTCACATCGGCGCCGCACCGATGCGCTCCGAGGAAGTAGACGCTCTGGGGCGGCTCAAACCAGGCAGCCCCAGCGGACCTACGCCTGCACCGCGCGCCCCCGTGGCGAGCGCGCGGGACGAGGCAGACAACGGCAAGCCACCCCCGCTGCTGCTGACGCGCTCTTCCAGGATCACGAGGCTCAGGCGGGGATGCCGGCCAGCGGGGTGCCTGCGGCATCTGCGCGTCTCTGGATGGTCTAGGCGGCCTGCCTGTAGGCAAGCGCCTTCGCCACTAGAGACCGATCACTGGCTCGAGCTCCCAAGTGATGCAACATCGTCGCCTGACCAGCAAGGTCGTTGCAGATCCTCTGCGCGTCCAAGCCGTGCATGGAAAGCGCCCTAACCTCCGCCAGCACGTTGAGGTACGCGACGCTCCTGGCCACCGTGGCCGCCGAAGGGGGGCCAACTGGAGCTGGTACTTCTGCGGCGTCGTGTGCTGGACGCTCGGCGTGTGTTGGCGCAGCAGCGTGACCGGGTACCTCAGCTTCGCGCTGTATCGGTACTCCAACGTGGACTGGCACGTAAGCGTGAAATGGTACAACAGCGTGAACGGGTACCGCAACCTCAACGTGTGCAGGTAGGTCCGCTTGTGCTGGTACTTTGGCGTGAGCTGGTACGGCAACGTGAGCTGAAGCTTCAGCCTGGAAAGCTGCTTCGCCCTGAGTACTTCACATTCTTCTTCGTCTTGCATTGATTCGTCAATCCGTACTGGCGGTCCACCTTGCGCGCTTTCTGGCGAGCGTCGAGGCCGCGACCGTCAAGCACAGTCATCGAGCCGACGGGCAGGCTCATGGAGCCGGCCGGCAGGATGGCGTCCGTCCACCACGCCGTCAACAATCCGCATCGCCAAGAGCAGGCGAGAGGAAGCCCGACTCCATCGCAGTCGGATCCCCGCGGATTCGGAGGTCCGCCCCGTCCACTGTCGAGATGCGGCGCGCCTTCGGGAGACGAGAACCGTCCTGCACGAGCACTCGCGGGGGCGGCTGTGCGCCCCAGGGAGCGCCGTCCAGCGCAACCTGGGTGAACGCCTCCGTGCGCTCCCGTCAGGCTCCGAGATCAAATCCATGGGAGGTCCGACCTGCTTCTCCTCCTCGTCCTCCAGGAGGAGGAGGAGGAGGAGGAGGAGGAGGAGGAGGAGGAGGAGGAGGAGGAGGAGGAGGAGGGGGAGGAGGAGGGGGAGGAGGAGGAGGGGGAGGACGAGGAGGAGAGGAGGAGGAGGAGAGGAGGAGGAGGAGGAGGAGGAGGAGGAGGAGGAGGAGGAGGAGGAGGAGGAGGCTCGACCTCCTCGCCGGGCGGTCGCTCTGTGAAGTCCTCCTCGGGGGCGGGCGGGGCCTGCGGCGTCATCGGGGCCGCCACAGCGTGGGCGACTCGTGAGGAGGTGCCGCGGGAGCGAGGGCGTCCGCGCAGCCGAGAGGTCGTCCGCACGGGAGGAGGTTCGAGCACGCCGCGAGGAGCAACAGGGGAGAGCTGGGGACCCGCGCCGCCTCGAGGGCCACCAGAGGTGACGTCGCCTGCTGCGGCTGCCTGGGCGGCGGCTGCTGCTCCGTCGGCTGGGCCTATGTCAGGGCCTCCGTCGGGCTGGCCGCCCTCGGTCATCCTCGGTGCCTTCGATTTCGTCGGTCACCTCGCCCCGATAGCCTGCGCCGCCCTGGCCATCGTCAGCTCCTTCTTGATCGCGTCGATCTTGGCAGCCAGTTGGGCGGAGGCCAGGAGCTCGAGCGGAGGCGGCGAGAATGGCAGATGCGGGCGCGTGCGCTTCAAGCGCAGCCGCGCACGCGCCCGTTCCTCCGCCACCAATAGCCCCTTCTCCGCGATAACATCCTGACAGTACTCGGCGTTTCGGGTTTCAGGGCGCCCCCTGTATCGCCCCAATACGGCCCTCGAAGCCCCCAAGAGTGCCCCACACGTAGAAACTCGAACTGACATTTCGAGCCCTCTTCCCAATATGTCAACAAACACCGCCAAGAGGCCCCCAGAGGCCCCTCATAACTCCCAGCAAGGCCCTGATATACACCCGAGAGGCCCCCGAGAGGGCTCCAAGAGGCCCCCGAGAGGCTTCCCAAGATACCCCAAAGTGTCTGTAAGAGGCCTCTCCATGGAGAGTCCGGCGCGAGGACGTCGACGATCTCGCGCTAGCTGTGCTTGGAGCCGACGAGCTCGTTGAGCGCTGGCTTCCGTGCATTCCCTTTCCTGGCGGCGGCTTGCCGATCGAGTTGCCGAAAGGCGTGATCAGAGCATGGGCCCTCCCACTCTCTGGGAAGAGGTGCTGCAAGGCCTTGCCCGCCTGGCCGAATGTGAATTCACCGCCGATGATGGTAGCCGCACGGCGCTGCGCCCCCGGACCGACCAGCGACATCTCGAGGAGATCACGGCCTCTTTGAGCTCCGGTTGGCGCTTGCTCCGAGCTGGCGATGCGCCGGCTCGGCCCGCTGTTGCCTGAGCACGACTGCCTTCATGCTTTCTCAGGCGTGCGTGGTGTGTCTGCAACTTCTGCTCTCCATATCAGCCCGCTCCTGTCCCACTGCCTGGCGCGACGGGTCGATCGATAGTTAAGTACGTAGTGCCCCGCAGTTGCAGGTAAGAGTGAGGGGGCGGGCGTGGGGTGGGTCGCAGATGGGGTGGGTCGTGCAGGCCAGGACGATGACAACAATGAAACAACAACACCAATAATCCTCACCGCGAGAGCCCACTGCAGGCACGCACCCATGGATGGTGTACGGCCGTTCGCACCCTCACTATATATATATATATATATATTCACTATATATATACACATATATTTATATGATAGTGTGAACCCGTGGATTAAATCCACGTGGCTGCGTGAGGCGAAATTTGCCGACGCGCACTTCTGTCTCCGGCGCGCAAATGCCAGCAAGCTGCGGCGTGCGATCGACAAGCAACGTGACATCGATGATTTCGCCAGTTCAGGCCCTCTTGGGGGTCCTTCTGGGGCTCTTTTGGGGCGTCTTAGGCCTTCTGGGGCCGTCTTGACAGCATCTTCGGCCATCTTGGGGCTCTCGTGGGCAGATCCAGGGTCCTCTTGGCCTGTCTTGGGGGCCTCTTGGGGGCTTGTTGGGCCGTCTTGGGGGCCTCTTGGGAATTTACTGGGCCGTCGTGGGGGCCTCTTGGGCCCCCCTTGGGCCCCCTCCTGGGTTGTCTTGGGGCTCTCTTGGGCGCCTCTTGAGCCGTCTCGGGGCGATCCTGGAGGCCTCTTGGGCCGTCTTGCGGGTCCAGACGGTTAAGGACGCGAGAATCTCAGTATCCGTAGGAAGCCCACAGGACATCTACGATTTCGGCCTTTTGGGGCTTTCTGCGGTGTCCCCTCGGAGCCATCCTGGGGCGTCTTGGCGGCCCCTCGGGCCGTCTTGGGAACATCTTGGGCCGTCTGAGGGCCGTCTCGGGTCATCTCGGGGCTGTCTTTGGTCATCTCGGAGCCTCCTTGGGCCGTCTCGAGGCTCGTCTGGGCAGCTCCGGTGTCGTTCCGGGGCCCTCTGGGGGCCCTCCAGCGCCGTTTCGGGGCTCCTTGGCGGCCCTGGGGGCTGGGGGGCCCCCCGAACCCGCAAGGCATTCTACAGTTTTTGCGCTGGATGTGCCTGTGCACAATTGTGCATCTGTACGTTTCTTCTTCTTCTTCTTCTTCTTCTTCTTATTACTATTATTACTATTATTATTATTATTTTTGTTATTATTATTGTTATTATCATTATTATCATCATTATTATTATTGTTATTATTACTCTTATTATCATAATTAGAATTCGTATTATACTTATAATAACAAGAATGATTATTATTCGTTTTTTTTTTTTGTTTCTTCTTCTTCTTCTTATTATTATTAGTATTATTATTAATATTAGTATTACCATTATACATTTATGTATGTATATTACCTCAGCTGTGTCGGTATTCTGGATGTCCGTGTGCTGGTCTTCGTCTTCGGCGCCGCCCCCTGCAGGCCTCCGAGGACGTCTGAGCGCCGCCCCGCTGAGCGGCAGGGGTGGTCCTGCCTGCCTGCGCCAGGTCGCGGCTGCCCGCCTGGGATGCTAGAGGATCGCAGCTGTCAGGTCCGAGCAAGGGCCGAGCTTTGCCATCTTAGACCTGCAGGGGGAGGATGGGGCGTGAAAGACCGCCCTTCCACTCCGTCGGCAGGAAGGTTCAGCGCGGCGCGCCCATGCCGCGGGCAACAGCGCTGAGCCGCAGCGGCCGGGGGTCGGGCGCCGGCGTTGTCCGCGCCGGCGAGTGGACCCGCGTCCGCTGCAGGAGCGCGAAAAAAAAAGGGCGCCATCAAGGGAGGTCCTCAATCCTCCCGCTCGGCACCATCAGCTGTTAGACATCAGTCAACTCCTAGCAGTCGGCATCGTCCAGGGATCGCCAGCGCAGAACGTCGCGTAGGCGTTGAAGCCAGTCGGATCGACTAGCTCCGCTACCATTGCCGGAAACGTCTTCGTCTCGTCAATGGCGATAAGAGCATTGGCGTCCTTAGCCGAGGCCCTCGTCACAATCCGAAGGCGGTTCGCTGTGGCCCACGCTCTACGGTGCTGGCTATAACACCAGAGCGGGAGAACAGGTAACTTGTTCCCGTGTTACCCTGGTAACTTGAATTACTATGAGATCCAATTGCAGGCTCGGCGTCAGAAGGGGCCCTTCTATTCCAGAGCCACAGGGGGTAACGGAATAGTGAGAGAGAGAGAGAGAGAGAGAGAGAGAGAGAAATAGAGATGGCATGAAGGAGGTTGGCACACTCACACTGGAGGGTCTTTCGCTTCTCCTGGGCCCTCCTCCCCTTCTGGGCGGCAGACGGACAATGAGCCTGGGGCGAAGGGGTTCGCCTCCTCTTCCCCCTGGCGCGCACCTGGGGGCGGGCCCGATCCTTACCGTTCGCTGGCAGGCCGAAGAGCTGCACGTTGAAGTGTAGCACAAATCCCGCCAGCACTTTGGGGCGTAGTTGGTTAAGAGCGCTCCCCCCTCCACTTTGGACGCCCGAGATGGGTACGGAAAGAATGGGTACAATGCCCAGCAAAAGTTCCTGTTCATTCTGAACAGGTATCGCTGTCGGTGTCGCCGCGGCCTGTGTCCATTTGAAACAGAAGGCCGCCTGCCCAACAGCGGCCGCTGTTGGTTTGGGACAACATTTGTTGTTGGGCATTGTGCCCATTCTTTCCGTGCCCATTGCGGGCGTCCAAATCCACGACCCCAAAAAACACCCCTTCCCTGCCCGACCGGCGACAAACTCGGGTCAATGCCCCCCGGCCCGCCATCCCTGTCAAAAAACCGAGGGCGAAGTGCGCACTGCAGCAAAGCAACACTTGGGCCGTGCGCGGGGGCGCCCCGTGCTCACTTCGCGCCTTAGCTTTTGACGGAGACGGCGGGGGTCCCCTCGTACCGTCGGGGCGCTGAAGAAGGAGCCCTTCTCGTTGGGGAGGGGCTCGGTGCTCCTTGATTATTTCGCAGCTTGCCTTCGGTTTTTTCCCCAGTTTTTCCGAAGGGAAATAATGGAAAAAGGGCCTCGTTCCTTGTTTAGCGTTCCTGAGGTCCACGCCCCAGCTTTATTGTTTGCTCTCTAGAAGTCCACCATCCCTGTCAAAACACTCTGCGCAGAACGCTGTGCGCCAAGATCTGGACCGTGCGCGGGCGCTCCGTGACCACTCTGCGCGCTGTGATCACTCAGCGGGGGTGCCCTCGTCTTATCCTCTCTGTGCAAGCCCACAGCCCCAGTCAAAACTCAATGCAAACCGCACTGGTTTCGAATTCTGTCTGGGCGCGCGCCTTCAAGGGCGAATGCCCTGTGACCTGGTGCTGGTGCTTGGGGCTCCACCCTTCTCACTGAATGCCCGCAGGAGGCATCTCAAGCGACTCCGAGAGGCATCCAAGAGGCCTCTAGCTCACTGAGGCTCCCCGAAGTATCCGACGTATGCCGCGCTCCCCCGATTAGGGCGGCTCCCCTAGGCATCGTCCCTGGATGGACTGGTGAGGATATTTTTTTTGATCTGCGGCCCGCAAGGAAAAGTCCAGAGGGCGGTATGAGGCAAAGGGGCGCGATGCCAGAAGATTACCATGCAAAACCACTGAACGGATGCCAGCGGTAGAGCAGCTGCCACAGGTGGACAACCAACGAACACAAGCCAGACCCGCAGGTGGGGAACCTGACCGACTGGTGAGGATACGCGAAGCGTTAAGAATTTGAGACACAAGCTGATGGCAGCCGTCTGGCTGACCCCTTCTGTGACAACCGACGAAGACACGACATGTCCTCCTCCTCCTCCTCCTCCTCCTCCTCCTCCTCCTCTCCTCCTCCTCTTCTTATCTTCCTCCTTCTCCTCTCACCGAGGGCTCAACGACTTGTGCGGTTCTGCGGCTCGCGCTGGAGCTCGCGCGGCATCTCCAGACCTGCCTGGACATCCCTGGACTGACCTCGACATGTTCGGATCTGCAGCGGTCTACGTCGGCATCTGCCCAAGTCTTCTGTGGCCTGACACCCGCAGGCCGATCGGAGAAGAGTCGTCCGGCCCACAGGGATGGTTTGCCTCCGTGGCAGGCCGTGGGGACGTGCTCCGCCCGCGGCGTCGGCTCCGTCTCCCTCCCCCAGGCCCCCTGACGTCGTGATCTGTTCACAACGTCGATCCCTAGAGGTCTGGACCCCTTCCCTGGGGCAGGTCTTTCATGCATCGTGTTTTGACGGTCCCGAGGCCTGGTAAGGGGGCCCAGAGGCTGAAGATAGAGAAACGCCTCCCGTCATGTTGTTTTCGCAGCGCGAGGGGGTCTGGGTCCTCCTCCCTGCTCCCATCTCCTCGTTCCTCCCTCCTCACTCTTCTCTCGTCGCTCCCCCCTCCTTCCTCCTCGCTCCTCCCTCCTCCTTCCTCGCTCCTCCCTCCTCACTCTCCCTCCTCCCTTCTCCCTCCTCCCTTCTCCCTGGCTCCATCCTTCTCCACCTCCACCCCCCTACATCCCTCCCTCCTCGCGCGTGGCCGCGCTTTATCCCTCCCTCCTCCTTCCTTCCTCTTTCCCCTCCTCAGGCCTGGATTGAAGGGGCTCGCCCGCAAACCGTACATCTGGGACAAGAACGCGTACAATTCTTTCTTCATCTCGGAATCAAACCCATCCGGGTCGGGCGCTTCGGTCAGCTCGCCGCTGGTGATGATCGCAATCTCCCTTCTTAACTTTGACCGGCACATTTCTTCTATGAATGTCTGCGTAGCAAGTTTAGCAACTTCAACTTCCAACCCTGCCACGTCGATGCACGTTGAAGAACGGATCCACGGTGGGGCAATCTGTAAGCGGCGAACCCTTGCATACAACAATCTAGCGTCGCGAACTCTTGCCGTACGGACGGACTCCAGCATAGCAGAATGCAATGTGAAGGAATCTGGTGATAACGTCAGTCGATCCATCTCTCTGAGCAGTGGCAACGACAGTTCTCCCCAACCCCCGAGGGTGAGAGCCCGCACCGCGGCATTGAATATGGCGGCTGCAGACACACCGTCGTCGCCTTTGGACTCCTCAAGCAGCCGAAGGGCAAGCTCCCACTCGCCGCACCTAGGAGAAGAAAACCAGCATACATATAAACTTATGAAGGGAAACTGGGACACACAAATAAAGACACACAAATAACATGATTCCCCATATTTTCCAATATTTACTGGGTTTTTGTCTTCCTCCCCACTTCCCATATTTTCCCATATTTTCTGGGGAATCGGCGATTAATTGTGTCTGTGTGTTTTTTCCCCTTCCAGAACTTAGAAGAGCCGCGCGGATTTCTGGGATCGACGCCAGACCCCCCCTCCCATGCCGCGCGGAGCGCGACGAGGAGGGGGATCAGGCGCATACCCAGGAACTCCGCGCGGACCTCCTCGCGTGCTATGCAAATTTCAGCTCCCCGACCTCGTGCACGATGTGATCGCTGCCGAAAAAGCATCCGAATGCGCCTTGGGCGCATCTTCCGCGTGCCAATCGTGCGCACGCACGAACTGAATCGACTCATTGAACAACTGTGGTATCCAACCCTGATATGCTGCTATCTGCTCGCATGCACTGATCGCCGCATCGCATGTGTCGGCATCTAGGCCCACCGTGCGCGAATCTACGAATACTCTGAGCGTCATCTCCGGTACGCGGGCGGCATCGCAGGCGCGCGCGGCATCGCGGAAGGCAGCCGCGCTGGGCGACATGGCGGACGCCCTCATCTCCCCGAGGAAGCGCACCGCCCTGGCCCAGTCGCCGCTCTCCCGGCAGGCCTGGATCGCCGCGCTGTAGCAGGCCGCGTCTGGCTGCACGTGCGTGCCCTGCATGCGCTCGAAGACCTCCAGGGCCCAGCGCGCCACGCCCGCGGCGCTGCAGAGGCGCATCGCGGCAGCGTGCGCCAGCAGATCTGCCGGGGAGCCTGGCGCGCCCTCGCCGCCCAGCCCCAGCAAGGCCAGCGCCTCTCGGGCGAGCTCGACGGCGACGAGGTCCTGCTCCTCTTCGGCCGAGGCTGGCGGCCACTGCAAGGGAATTGCTGGCCGATTAGAGACTCCAACCAAGGCTACCCTCTGCTTCCTCCACTCCACCTCGTCCAACCGAGGTCCTGAGTAGAAGGCGTGCCTGCGGTTACTGCCGACGCGCGCCTGGATGGCGTGCTCGAACCACTCCGTGCTTGGCGCGGGATCTTCTCGCAGCAGTTGCATCGCAAGTCTCCACTGCCACGCCTGCTGACTGGCCGGGGAGCAAATGTGGGCGAAGGCCAGCCGCTGTTCCTCCCCAGACATCCACGAGACAATTTTTGGAGACATGGGGCCCCAGACATCTCGATCCCTTCATGGGGCCCGGTTCTTCGCTCTGAGTTGCCTGTTGATGGCCTCAGGGCCCGAAACTGGCCCCCCGATGCTCGAAATAGGGAGACGCTGGCGGTGTTGGTCCCTGTCCTCCTTCTCAACCACTTTTCCTTATCGGTAATCCGTCGCTGCCCCAGATGTGTCGGTAGTGCGCGCACTTGCCACAGCTACAAAGATGGAGGTGGTGGCTCTTTTCATAATGGAGCTCTCACCCTATCGCCGACCGCTTTCGTATCGAAAGCTTCCGACAACTACCATGAAGGGGTGCCGGTTTTCAAGATGGGGCTCTCGCCTCAGCGCCGCGCGCAGTCGTCTTAACAGTTTTCGGCAGCTACAAATGTGGAGGGCGACTCCTTGTCATAATGGATCTCTCGCCTTAGAGATGCGCACATGTGCCTCCTAAATTTGCAATCGTTACAGGGATGGAGGACGTTCTTTTTATACTTTTGTTGTTGCTGTTGTTGTTGTTGTTGCTGTTGTCGTTATCATTATTATTGCTGCTGTTGTAGTTGTTGTAGTTGTTGTAGTTGTAGTAGTAGTAGTAGTAGTAGTAGTTGTTGTTGTTATTGTCGTTGTTGTTGTTATTGTTGTTGTTATTGTTGTTGTCGTTGTTGTTGTTGTTGTTGTTGTTGTTGTTGTTGTTGTTGATTTTGTTTTTGTTTTTGTTGTTGTTGTTGTTGCTGTTGTTGTTGTTTTCTTCTTTTCTGTATAAAGCTAGAGAAGGGGGCTTCTGCTTGAGGCTCGCTTATACTTAAAGACCATGTGCTAGAAGCTATGTAATCATCGGATCCTTTTTCAACCTTGAAATCTCGCTTGGAATTCCCTCGAAGTTTATGTCAACACGAAATACGTGTAAGCTTCTGCAACAATTGCGCAGATGGGGGGCCCATTATTATTACTATTAAAAAAAACGGGGATCTGGCAGGACACCTCGTTCAGCTGCGATCATACCTTTTCGATTCGATTTCTTTATTGCTCGGTAAAGCGATGGAAGGCGCTTCCTTTCTAAAATGGGTCTCTCGCCAGAATGGCAGACCTGTCGGATTCTGGTCTTGCAGGGACTTCTGATGAGGGGACATGGATGGGTTCGGGAGGGTGCGTTTTAGCGTCGCTGATGCATCTTGGGGTTGCTCTGGTCCTCTCTTTCCTCCTCCTCGGGGCGGGGGGAGAAGAGCGAGAAGAGGGCCTGAGCGCAGGCCCGCAGGAGATCTCCACTGTCCTTCTCGACGCTGTTGTCACCAACCTGGAAGAGCAGCCCGAGTGCCTCCCGCCACTTGCCGCCCACCGCGTCGCGGACCGACTGCACGTCGACGGGGTGGGCTCGGGACTCCCACGGCCGGCAAGCCCGAACATCTGGCGGGTCCGAACAAGGCTCGAGACGGCCGATCTGCTTCAATTGCGGGCTCCACGGGGGGCCAGGGGCGCACTACCCCAGGTCAGCACAAACCTGGGTCGGCCAAGGCTCTGTCGCGAAGCCTGGCAGGCCGCCCTTCTAGCTCCCGAGCTGGGGGAATCGGCTCCACGTGGCTCCCAAACCCGGGTCAGCCAGAAGGGATTGGCTGACCCCCGTTGGCGCTGCCCGCCGTCACGTGGGCCCCCGATGGGCGGGGAGGGCGGGGCGTCTGGGCCCGGGGCCTGCCAAAAGGACGGCTCAGGATGAGAACCCGTCGGGGCCTGTCAGAGGTGCTCCTGGGCTAAGGTGTCCTCAGGAGGGGGGGAGAGGGCGGGGGCAGGTGGATTCCTGAACACTCCTCGCGAGGCCCCGGGGGACCCTAGGGCTCTCAATCGGCGCGAAAGGCTGGGGACACCTTTGGCCAGAACGCGAGGTCTGGGGGCCCATGTGCCCAGATATCCGACGTCTTGACTTTTTCAGTACAGGGTCCCCGGACATTCCGACCCTTTCTCAACGACAAGCTTTTCGTCTCGAGCGTTTTTTGAACGGCCCAGGGGCCTCGTGAGGACCTCCAAAGGCCGAGAACGGTGAAACCTCCCCCGTCGTCATTGCTTGGCGACGCGAGGTCTTCTGGAAAGGTTCCAGGGCCCATGCCTCTCATACGCAAGGAGCCATCGAATGTTTGGGAAGGTCCCGAAGCCAATCTCGGGCCTCTCTGGGGCATCCAGGATCTCCTGGAGCTCGGATAACCTCAAGGGTCCTTGGGGAACTTCGGGAGGACCCCCAAAAAGCTTGACAGAATTGCCATGGCCCCCGCCGGCCCCCTATGACCGCTGGACCCCGCGGCCGCGAGAACTCTTCTTCCCTCCTCCTGACCCTGCTCTTCCTGTTGCCGCTGATAATCCCGCTCCATTCTCTCGTCGTTGTCGTCCTCCCCCTATCTCATCCTAGTCCTCCTTTTCCCTCCTCCTCCTGCTCCTCCTTTATCCTTCTCCTCCTGTTCCTCATCCCCTCATCATCTTTCTCCCCAGCCTTCCTCTTTTTCTTATTATTCTTTCTCCTCCTCCTCCTCCTCCCTTATCCTTCCTGCTATTTGTAAGCGCGCCCGCGTATCGAAGTCGCCTATGACTCGACTTGCCAGGCCGACAGCCCCGCAGCATACTGAATCTAACAGCGCGGTCCACTCGCTGCAAGGGAACTGCGCCGTCAGCTGTCGTAGCTAAGCCATGTGGGCTCATTTGGGACATATGCCAGCCAAACCTGATGCACTTTTGTAACGTCAGGACGCTTCCATTGTCCTCAGTCAAGAAGGCGGCGCGCGGTCATCCGATGTGCAACGTAACTCGTAAGATCCCATGGAACAATACTTGTCAACTGTGCTACTGCTCAAGTCGAGATGAATGAACAATTCTGTGCGCCATCAAGAGAATGGCGCAGCGCAGTGACTTTTTGAAGAGATACCGCAAACATCGACACGTTCATCTACCCCTCATCCGGAGCATGCGCGACGCGGCAGCGCGGTGAACACCCTGGTAGCGTTGCGGGCCTCATGGCGATGATGCGCCGTCCTGATTGTATGGGTAGGCTGGCTTCGCGTCTCCGTGTGACATTGCTTTTACTGTGGCAGGCGGATTCGACTGGCGTTCCAGTGCGTAGTCAGCAGCGGGTCGCCGCACTGCGCGCTTGAGAAAGCTGGCGGAGACGTTGCTTCTGGACGCATGCCTTTGTGTGAATGGTCAGCGCCCGCTGCTTGGCAGAAAGAAAGCATGCCGTGTCTTAAAATAAGTCTGAGAATAGAGAAGGAAGGTAGGAACACCTCTGGCGAGGTGGATGACCTGACTTGAATCAGGCCTCGTTCGCGCAACGATTAAGCCAACGGCACGGGAAAAGATGCTCGACTTTTGCCGGCACCGCGCGGCAAGAGAGAACCGATCGTGCCGATGCGACGTCGCGCCGAGGTGTTGCCGAAACGCGTCGGGTGATTGCAGCGCCAGCGGTGCAAAACTTATGACGGGGCGTGCGGGCACCCCGACAGATTGCGCGGATAGAGTGAGGTTCTGCGCCGAAGGCCGCGGACGCCCGCCAGCACCCGCTGCAGGAGGAGGGGCGCGCCCTCGAGCCGTGGACGCCTCGACCCTTCGACGCCCCCCGACCCCTCGGCCCCTCGACCCTGCGGCCCCCTCGACCCCTTCGCCCCTTCGCCCCTCGACCCTTCGACCCCTCGAAGCCTCGACCCTGCGACCCCAGGGCGCGCGCCAGCGATGCGCCAGGTGCGCATGGGTGGACGGGCAGGGCGGTGACCGCTGTGTCGCCCGGAAGCAGTGCGCGTCCAATCGTGCGCCCGCTGCGTGTCGCAGCCAAGCCTCGTGCTTGCGCGCGGTGCCGTGCGCGCGGCGACTGCAAGGTGGAAGCGCCCATGTCGCAGGGGCAGTCTTCGCGGCCGTTGCTCTAATCAGGCTGCACTCGTGCTGCGAGCGGGGCGCGGCGCATTGCGCGCTCGACTTACAACGGCCCGCGAGTTCTCGCGTTCAACGAGGCCTGCCCCAGGAGTGGTTGTGCAAGACGGAGGCAGATACACGGATCTAGACGTTCTCCAGACTCCTCAACTCTAGGTTTAAGTCGGGCATGTCTCTCTACAGGAGGAACATTCAAGAATAGTAAAAAAAACATGGGGACGACTTTTCGACAATTTTCCCATTATGTTTGGACATGTTTGGCTATCTTTAATGTTTCTTCCAAAATCCGCCTGTAGGGGGAGATGCCCGACCTAACTCTAGGTGCAAGGGGTTGCGCCGCCGCCAACGTCAACGTGCCCGCGCAGAGGCAGCTCGCCGGAGCGAAATCATCCGAATCCACTTGGAATGAGGCCGCACGCGCATAATCAGAGAGAGGGGGCCGAACGGTCCTTCATTGTCCCTGGGTGCGTGGCAGAAGTGGGGATCCGTGGTGAGGATTCTGCTTGTTGCGTTGTTCTTGAACTCTCACTACTGAAGAATAATTATTGTTGATCCCCCTCTCCGGTGTACATGATTTTTTTTTCAATTGAAGTGCCCCTCCTGGCGCTCGCACCCGGTTTTTTACAAAACAAATCTTCCTCCTCAAACTGTGCCCCTGGCCCCAATTTACAACAACAACGGCTCCCGCTTGATACTTCCTCGAAATTACTCCGTTCCCCCGCTCCCGCTTGAGACTTCCTCGCAATTTACTCAAGAATCGCGCTCCCGCCTGAGACTTCCTCGTAATTTACTCAGGCGCCGCGTTCTTGCCATTCAGGAATCGCGTGTTCGCTGGGAACTTCCTCAAATTTCCTTAGGAGTCGCTCTCTCGCTGGAAACTTCCTGGCTAATCACGCAGAACTCACGATCGATCCACCCGCTCGGCCCGCCCGTCAGGGTTATGCCCTTCGTGCCCCTCGCTCGCGCCCTTTGTGCCTCATGGCTGCCCTTCGTGGCCCCTCCTTTTGTGGCCCAGTCGCTGCCCTTCGTGGCCCCGATACTGGCCTCAGTGGCCCATCGCTGCCCTTTGTGGCCCATGTATACGCCCTTTGTGGCCCCCAATCGCTCGTGCCCTCAGTGGCCCCATTGCTGCCCTTCGTGGTCTCGCTGCTGCTGCCCTCCCAGTGGCCCCCTCGTTGCCCGTTGTGGCCCATATATACGCCTTTCGTGGCCCCCAGTCGCTCGTGCCCTCAGTGGCCCCATTGCTGCCCTTCGTGGCCCCAGTGTAGCCCCGTGTGCCTCCCCTCTGCTGCCCTTAGTGGGCCCTCGCTGCCCTTTATGGCCTATATAATTCGCCCTTCGTGGCCCCCAGTCGCTCGTGCCCTCAGTGGCCCCATGGCTGACCTTCGTGGCCGCGGCGTAGACCCTCTGTGGCCCATATATATATATATATATATATATATATATATACACATATATATATATATATATATACGCCCGTCGTGGCCCTGCTGCCGCTCTCAGTGGCCCCCTCGCTGCCCTCTGTGGCCCACATATGTGCCCCTCCGTGGCCCCTTCGCTGCCCTTTGTGGCCCATTTAAATGCCCCTTGCCGCCCAAAAAATATTCAACCGCTTGTTTTCCTGCTCTTAGCCGGCCGCCTGTCAGTCCCATTCGTGCCTCATCCTTGACCTCCAAGTATCTCTCACTCTCTCTCTCTCTCTCTCTTCATTCCTGTCACCCCTATTTCCCTGTTTTGGGGGCTGCGCCGCGCCAACTACACGTGCCAAGTAATGAAGATGTACCCGCACGCCCTCGCCTGTGACTTCCCCACAATTCATTCAGGACTCACGCTTTGATCCGCCCGCTGGACCCGCCCGTTCGGGCCGCCCGCCTGACTTGCCTGTGACGGCAGGCCTGGCGGCTCGCTTGGGAGATCGCTGGGTGCTTTCATGTCCCGCACGCCCGACCCGCCCGTTAGGGTCCGCCCATGGGTCTGCAGGCCCCGCCCGCCCGACCCGCCCGTTGGGGACCGTTGCCCGACCCAACCGTCCAGGTCTGCCGCTTGTTTTCCAGATCCTCTCTTAAGCCCCCCACCTTCTAATCTCTCTCGTCCGCAGTTCTGCTCCCTCCTTCTTGTCCCTGGCCTCCCTCCCTTCCCCCACTCCTTCCCTCCTCGCTTTCTCTCTCTCTCTCTGTCTTTCCGTTTCTCTTTCTGTCGCTCTCTCTCTCTCTCTCCTTTCTCACTCCTCTTGTTCTTTTAGGGGCTGCGCCCAATACACGTGGCAGGTCAGGACAATGTGCCCCCCCCCAGAGGGGGTACGATCGAAGACGAAGAGGGCGGGTATCGGGGGTTTGGAATATACGTGGTGATGTACGCGCGAGCAGATAAGAGCGAAGTCTTAAAATGATTGTTGTTGCTGTTGCTGTTGCTGTTGCTGTTGTTGTTGTTGTTGTTGTTGTTGCTGTTGCTGTTGCTGTTGCTGTTGCTGTTGCTGTTGCTGTTGCTGCTGCTGCTGCTGCTGCTGCTGTTGTTGTTGTTGTTGTTGTTGTTGTTGTTGTTGTTGTTGTTGTTGTTGTTGAACATTATTACTTCTAAAGAATAATTATTGTTGGGGCCCCTGGTGCATGGCCCCCCCGCCGCGCCTAGGCCGCAGCCACATTTTCATCATTTTCGTGAGGAAGTCTCAGGCAAAACGGGTTGGTCCGGATCCGGTTGTGTTGTTACGATCGGTTTTCCCTTGCAAAAAATAAGCTAAAGTGGACATTTCTTGTTCTAACATAACCAAACTTCAAGAATCCCTTGCAAAAAATAAGGTAAAGTGGACATTCGCGCGCGCAAGACGAAATCCTTCCAAAACCTTAGTTTTCGTAGCGATTTTAACATAAAAACATCAAAAAACCAATGGTTTTTCAAAAAAAAATTGTCAAAATTTCATCCCGCGCGCTCTTGCGGATTCGTAGGAAACCCAACACTTTTTAAACATTTCTGTCAAACGGGCTTTTGCGAGCAACTTTTTCGAACTTCTGCAACAACGGTTGCGCACCTGCCAGGGCCATCATCCCTGTCAAATAATACCATGCGGGACACATTCGTTTTTTCTTCGCGCGCGCACGCCGTCGTCGTCGGCCGCGGGGCCCTGAATAGTAGCCACGGTCGTCCGCATGCCACGAAGTGAAGTGTCCGAACGTCATAGGGCGGGAAGCTGGGTGTGGGTGGTGGCGAAGAGTCGTTTGGAAATTTGGTAGAGCTTGAACCGGCCCCCCCACAAAGTGGGGGTATTGCCCGCCTCCTATGAAAACCCTGGCACTGGTGAGAACGGAGTGTCCCCACGTGCTAGTAATTGTTGTTGTTGTTGTTGTTGTTGTTGTTGTTGTTGTTGTTGTTGTTGTTGTTGTTGTTGAACATTATTAATTCTAAAGAATAATTATTGTTGGGCCCCCTGGTGCGCGCCCCCCCCGCCGCGCCTAGGCCGCAGCCACGTTTTCATCATTTTCGTGAGGAAGCCTCAGGTAATTCGAGGTGATCAAGATCCGGTTGTTTTGTTGTAATCCGCTTTCCCTTGCAAAAAACACTATAAAATGAATTTCTTGTTCAAATATAATCAAATTTCAAGAATCCCTTGTAAAAAATAAGGTAAAGTGGACATTCGCGCGCGCAAGACGAAATCCTTCCAAAAGCTTAGTGTTCGGAGCGATTTTAACATAAAAACATCAAAAAACCAATGGTTTTTCAACAAAAAAATGTCAAAATCTCATCCCGCGCGCTCTTGCGGATTCGTAGGAAACCCAACACTTTTTAAACATTTCTGTCAAACGGGCTTTTGCGAGCAACTTTTTCGAACTTCTGCGACAACGGTTGCGCACCTGCCAGGGCCATCATCCCTGTCAAATAATACCATGCGGGACACATTCGTTTTTTCTTCGCGCGCGCACGCCGAAATCTCCAAAAACCATTGGGTTCTGTGGGTGTGTACCCCACGCCAGTGTAGTAGCCACGGTCGTCCGCACGCCACGAAGTGAAGTGTCCCAACGTCATAGGGCGGGAAGCTGGGTTTGGGTGGTCGCGAAGAGTCGTTTGGATATTTGGTAGAGCTTGTAATGCCCCCCCACGAAGTGGGGGTATTGCCTGGTGTCGTATGAAAACCCTGGCACTGGGGAGAACACCACGCGTTCGGGTAAAATGATTGTTGTTGTTGTTGTTGTTGTTGTTGTTGTTGTTGTTGTTGTTGTTGTTGTTGTTGAATTCTCATTTCTGAAGAACAATTACTGCTTTTCTCAATCAAAGTGTGCCCCTCGACGCTCGCACCCTGTTTTTTGACAGGGAAAGTCTTCCTGCCCAAACTGGGCCCCTGGCCCCCCGGGTTACAACAACAACGGCTCCCGCCTGAGACTTCCTTACAATTTAGCCAGGGCCCCCGCTCCCGCCCGAGACCCCCTCGCATTTTATTCAAAAATCGCGCTCTCGCTTGGGACTTCCTTACAATGTATTAAGGAATCGCTCTCCCGGCGCTCTGGAATCGCGCTCTCGCTGGAGACTTGCTTGCAACTTACTGAAGAATGGCCTTGCGTTGGAATTTCCTGCAATTTGCCCAAGCGCCGCGCTCCCGACACCCAGGCACCCAGGCGTCGCGCCCGTTGTGGCCCCATGTGCATGCCGTTCGTGGCCCCGCTGTCGACATTTGTGTCCCCCTCAATGTCCTACGTGGCCCAGTTGCTACCCTCAATGGCCCCATAGTTGCCTTCTGTGGCCCCGCATTATCTGCACTTCGTGGCCCCCGCTCGTTCGCGCTCTTCGTGGCCCCATATGCATTCCCTTCGTGTCCCCGCTGTCGCCCTTCGTGGCCTACTTCGTGCCCTTCGTGGCCCTGCTGTCGTTCTCTCTCGCTCTCGCTTTCGCTCGTCGTCGCCGTCGTCGTCGTCGTCGTCGTCGTCGTCGTCGTCGTCGTCGACGTCGTCGTCGTCGTCGTCGTCGTCGTCGGTCCCCTGTCCGTCCCTCTTGGGGTCGGGTCGACGGTCCGCGGCCGCCCCGCCGATCAGCGCTGCCGCTGGCCAGGCCGACGGTCCGCGGCCGCCCCGCCGCTTGCCGGGGCCCGGCCTGCAGGGAAGAAAGGTATACCCCCCAAAAAGGGTTCGATCGAAGACGAAGAGGGCGGGTATCGAGGGTTTGGGAAAGACGCGTTATTGGACACTCGAGCATATAAGGGCGAACAATCTGAACATTATTATTGTTGTTGTTGTTGTTGTTGTTGTTGTTGCTTGTTGTCGTCGTCCCACCCGCGACCCGCCCGCGACCCACCCTGCGACACACCCCGCGACCCACCCCGCGACCCATCTGCGATCCACCAACGACCCACCCGCGACCCATCCGCGACCCACCCGCGACCCGTCCCGCGACCCATCCGCGACCCACCCGCGACCCACCAACGTCCCACATGCGACCCACCTGCGACCCACCCCGCGACCCACCCGCTGCCCATTTGCGACCCAACAGCGACCCACCCGCGACCCACCCCGCGACCCACCCCCGACCCACCAACGACCCACCCGCGACACCACCCCGCGACCCACCCCGCGACCCGCGACCCACCCGCGACCCACCCCGCGACCCCCGCGACCCACCCAAACCCACCCGCGACCCACCCCGCGACCCACCCGCGACCCACCCGCGACCCAAGAACGACCCACCCGCGACCCACCCGCTGCCCATTTGCGACCCACCCGCGACATACCCACATTGATTTAACGAGAGAATCGGCGCCTGCGGCGGGCTCGTTGTATAATTTGTGAAACGTCGGCTCCTGCGGCGGGCTTCTCCAGAGTCTCGCAAACTGCCGACGTCCCCCACCGCCCCCTCTCTCTTGTCCGCATCTGCGGGGTGCTACGTATATGTATGCAGGTGTGCGTATGTGAACATATGTATATACATATATCATTGGGCATATGCGTATGTATGTATGTATGTATGTATGTATGTATGTATGTATATATATATGCATAGGTATGTCCATGTATGTGTCGTTAGGTACGTATTTGCATGCGCACATACACACATCACATACACAGACACACATGCACACAAACACAACCACACAACCAGCCAACCACACACAAACACACAACCACACAACCACACAAACACACGCACACACACGCACACACACACGCAACCATACATTTTTAACGTCGGCAGCTCGGCAGAGGGACTGCTCTGGCGATGTGACACACACAAACACATAAACACACATACACACAAACACACCCAACCAAACACACACAAACACACCCACACAAGCACACAAACACACACATACACAGACACACACACACAAACACACACATGCACGCACTCACACACACACACACACGCACGCACATGCACACACAAGCGCACACACATACATGCGCGCACACAAACGCACACACACACACACACGCACACACACATACACAAACACACACAAGCACACACAAACGCACACATGCACACTCATACACACCCACAGACAAACACACACACACCATGCATTTATGCATGCATGTATGTATGTATGTATGTATGTATGTATGTATGTATGTGCGTGTATGCTTATATGTCTGTATGCATGTATGCATTGATGTGTGTGTATATATATATATATATGTGTGTGTGTCGGGGTATGTGCATACTCATACACACATATCTATATAAATACATCTACGTACCTATCGGTTTGTATGTAATAATACGTAGCACCCCGCATATGCGGATAAGAGAGAGGGGGCGGTGGGGGACGTTGGCAATTTGCGAGACTCTGGAGAAGCCCGCCGCGGGCGCCGACGTTTCACAAATTATACAACGAGCCCGCCGCAGGCGCCGATTCTCTCGTTAAACCAATGTGGGTAGGTCGCGGGTGGGTCGCAAATTGGTCGCGGGTGGGTCGTGGGTGGGTCGCTGTTGGGTCGCGGGTGGGTCGCGGGGTGGGTCGCGGGTGGATCGCGGGTGGGTCGCGGGTGGGTCGCGGGTGGGTCGCGGGTGGGTCGCGGGGTGGGTCGCGGATGGATCGCGGGGTGGGTCGCGGGTGGGTCGCGGGTGGGTCGCGGATGGGTCGCGGGGTGGGTCGCGGGTGGGTCGCGTGTTGGGTCACGGGTGGGTCGCGGGGTGGGTCGCGGTGTGGGTCGCGGGGTGGGTCGCGGGGTGGGTCGCGGGGTGGGTCGCGGGTGGGTCGCGGGTGGGCCGACGACAACAGACAACAACAACAGCAACAACACCAGCAACAACAACATCACTCATCTTAAGACTGTTCGCTCCTATCTGCTCACGTGCCATTCAATACGTATATCCCAAACCCTCGGTACCTGCCCTCGTCGTCTTCGATCGTGTCCCATTGGGGGTATATCTTCCTTACCTGCCACGTGTATTTAGTGCAGTCCCTCAAACAAGGGGAGGACGGGTGGAGGGGGAGGGATAATTATGGAGCACGAGAGAAATTAGCAGGAGGGGGGCAAGGAGCAGAAAACAAGTGGTATAACTAGATGGGCAGATCGGGTGGGCAGACCCATAGCGGCAGGTCGGGAAGGCGGGCCCAGGCGACGAGGTCGAGCAGGCGGGTTGCTGAAGCATGGGTCCTGCATGAAGCGCGAGGAAGTCTCGAGCGATAGCACGATTCCCAAGTAAATCGTGAGAAAAGCCAGCGTGGGCCACGAAGCGCATAACATCCGAGGCCACTGAGGGCAGCGACGGGGCCGCTGAGGGCAGCACCTGGGCCACGAAGGGCAGCGAGGGGGCCACAAAGGGCGACAGCGGGGCCACGAAGGGCATGCATATGGGGCCACGACGGGCGCGAGCGAGCGGGGGCCACGAAGGGCATTCGTATACGGGGCCACAAAGGGCGACAGCGGTGCCTCTGAGGGCAGCAAAGGGGCCACGAAGGGCAGCGAGGGTACCACGAAGGGCGAGAGCGGGGCTACGAAGGGCATGCGTATGGGGCCACGACGGGCGCGTGCGAGCGGGGGCCACGAAGGGCATATAATGCGGGGCCACAAAGGGCAGCGACGGGGCCACTGAGGGCAGCAATGGGGCCACGAAGGGCAGCGAGCGAAGGCGGGCGAAAGACAGCGAGCGGCGACTGCAGTCATTAACGGGCTGGTCGGGCGGGCAGGCCCCGAGGGGCGTCTCGTTGAAGCGTGAGTCCTGCTTGCACCGCCAGGCAATATGTAGCGGGAGCGCGATTCCTGAGTGTCGAGGACCAGCATCTGAATAGATTGTGAGGAAATATCAAGCGAAGCGGCTCGATGGTAAGTTGCGAGGAAATCCCAAGCGAGAACGCGATCCTGCAATAAATTGTCAAGGAATATCAGCCGGGAGCCGCGATTCGGTGGTAAATTGCCAGGAAATCCTAAACGAGAGCGCGATTCTTCAATACATTGTGAGGAAGCATCCGGCGGGCACCGTTGTTGTTGTAAAGCGGGGGCCAACGACACAGTTTGAGCCTCAAAACTTTCCCTGATGAAAAACAGGGTGCGAACCCCGGGAGGGGCACATCAAGTGAACAAAACTACAATGTGCACCGGGCGGGGGGGCACTTCAGAAATGAGAGTTCGACAACAACAGCAACAGCAACAGCAACAACAACACCAACAACAATAACAACACCACCAGCAACATCAACAACACCACCACCAACAACACCAACAACAACAACGCAACAAACATAATCCTCATCACGGATCCCCACTTCAGCTACGCACCCAGGGACAATGAATGACATGTGTATATATATATATATATATATATATATATATATACATATGCATATATATATACACATATAGGATCGCCTCCCCCCCTAGCGACCTCCCCAACCACCAACACCACAAAACCTTCACTGGTCGCTTGCTCGTCGTTGTCCTGCTTCTCCTCCTGCTCCTTCTTCTCCTCCTCCACCGTTCCTCCTCCCCTTCCTCCTCCTCCCTCTCCTCCTCCGGCTGCAGCACAACAGGTCTGATCCTCCTCCTCCTCCTCCTCCTCCTCCTCCTCCTCCTCCTCCTCCTCCTCTTCGTAGCAACACGAAAATAAGAATAGACAGCGTCTTGCGCCCTCAGTGCAAGGATACGCTTTTTTTCGGGTACGGGAAGCAAGGGAACACTTAGTTTCTTTTTCGGGCGGGGGGGGGGGGGAGGGGGTGCAGGCCCCAATGCTCGCCGCGGCCTCCCTCCCAGCACCCTTCTCTGCGCCTCCCAGGCCAACAAACCGAAACATTCACAATAGTTGGCGCCCTCGATGCAAGGACACGCTTTGTATTTTTGCAGGTGCAACAAAGAAGCACTGCGTGTGTGTATATATATATATATACATGCGTGTATACACATTTTTGGTGGGTTTTGGAGGCCCCAATGCTCGCCGCGGCCTCCCTCCCGGCACTCCTCCCTGAGCCTGCAAAACCAAACAGCCCCAAAAGCTTAGCATACAGTGTTTCCTTGCTTCCCAAACCTAAGCAACAAAGCAAACCAGACACATACACAGCATTTCCTTGCACCGAGGGCGCCAAACGCTGTGCACTTTTTTGTTCTGGGAAGGACAGAGAGGGGGTGCTGGGAGGGATGCGACTGGGGGGGGACGACGACGACGCAACACTTGATCTCAAGGAAGCCGCGAGGGGCCATGCAGCGGGCTAGCGGCTAATCGGGGGCACAGGGACAGCGTTCTGATTTTGGAAACAAGGAAGCATTATTTCTGATTTTGCAGGCTCAGTGGGGTGTGCTGGGAGGGAGGCCGTGGCGAGCAATGGGCCCCCAGACAAAAAAAAACAAGCATACGCAATGTTTCCTTGTTGCACATCTGGAAAAGCAGCACAAACACACATACACAGTGTTTCCTTGCACGGAGGGCATCGACTACTGTTGTTTTTGTTTCTGTTTTTTTTTGGGGGGGGGGGGGTCTGGAAGGCGCAGAGAAGGGTGCTGGGAGGGAGGCCGCGGCGAGCGTTGGGGCAAACAAACCAAACAAACCAAACCAACAACAACACCAACAACAACAACACCAACACCAACAGCAACAACAACAACAACAGCAGCAGCAACAACAACAACAGCAACAGCAACAACAACAACAACTACTACGAAGTGTTTCCTTGCTTCCCATACCACAGAGCCAAAACAACCAACGTACACAACGTTTCCTTGCACCGAGGGCGCCAGACGCTGTCTATTCTGGGTTTCGTGTTGCTGCGAAGAGAGGGAGCAGGAGGAGGAGGAGGAGGAGGAGGAGGAGGAGGAGGAGGAGGAGAGGAGGAGGAGGAGGTGGAGGCGGAGGAGAACGAGGAGAAGACCTGTTGTGCTGCAGTTGGAGGAAGAGGAAGAGGAGGAGGAACGGGGGAGGAGGAGAAGGAGGAGGACGAGGAGAAAGAGAACAAAAAGGACGACGACGAGCAAGCGATCAGTGAAGGTTTTGTTTTTTGGGTGGTTGTGTGGAGGGGCTGGGGGAAAATCATGTGTATATATACAGCTATAAAGATACCAAACTTTAAAACGACACATCGATATATTCAGACATACAAGCATTCAGCTGTTGCCTCTTTATGGTCAGCATGGTGATGTTGGATTGTTTATCTAGTGCTTGAATGGTTCTCTTGAGGTCCATCGCGGTGCTGGTCCACTTCTAAATGCCATTGAACTTTTGATGCGATGTGAACTTCGCAATATTCCGGGACCTTCAGCTTCCGAGCAATCCATTGTATTCCCTCTTCATCGCGGGCGCGAGTATTGATGGTGCGCGGGGTGATTCGGACGTCACCCAGGGGCGACGCAACACTGATACCACGCGCTGCGATTCCAATGTCGTCTATTTTTCATATAAGCGATGGCTCAATTGTCCAAGTGTTAGAGCTTGAATCGGAATGCCTTTTGCTGCCGCTGGACATTGTACAAGCAGCCTTCCATCTCCGTCCTCATGTAGTCCATGAGTGTCGCCGCAGTGTCGAGGAGGGTTGGTCATGAAGTTCGCCTCTGCGGCCGTCGAAAGAAATCGACCCTGGGGCCTTCTGCATGGTGGACGGGGCGGCCCAGCTGGATACAGAGCGTTCGGATTTCTATTTCCTAGAGAGCGCCAGACTTTATCCTCGGGATGTTCACACGAATGGCTTGATGACTCCCCTCCCTTCTCCAACGCGGAGTGACCACGTAAAGTGTCGACTGTACTTTGGGAGACGTGTGGCTCGAGAGGGTGGGGCGCAGCCCTCATTGGTTGCCATAGAACCTCCAATTCAACTGAGGGTTTGGTGTTCTCAACGGTGTCACATTACTGTGCGGTTTGCGCAATGGTTGTCCCGTGGCCAGCATTCCTCCTCCTCCTTCTCCACAGCACCCTCCCTCTGCCTCCCCCTGCCTTCCCCTCCTCCTTTCCCCTTTCTCCTCAACCACTTCCGCATCCCACTTCCCGACGGCGGAGAAGTTGCGACGTCGCGAAAAATCACGACCACGGAATCCGAGCACTCGGCCCCGCTTTAATCACAAAACCCGTCGGGCCAGATCGATCCGTGAAGGCTGCCCCGAGCCTCCGAACCCCAGGCGAAAGGGAGACGCGCCGCGACGGGGCGCCTCTGCGACGCACGCGGGCCCCGGGGACCGCCGACCCCCTCCCGCAGACACCCGACGCTGTTCTTGCAGGAGCTGGCTCCCCAGAAATCTGGACCTCTTCCCGTGGACGGGCTCCTCATCCTGAGCCGTTGATTGGCGGCCTCTCGGGAGGCTGAAACTTGCCCAAAGCCTCCTCGGCCGTGACCTCCCGAACACGGCGCGAGGAAGCCAGGGCTGCGGCCGCGGACTCCCGAACCCCCGGATCAGGCGACGGGCGACTGCCAAGGACAACGGCTGGCGACCCCGCCGGGTCGAGGACGACCGCGGGCGACCCCGCCGGGTCGAGGACGACCGCGGGCGACCTCGTCCTCGCCGCGGCGGGGCGGGAACGGCGGAGGCCGCCGCCTCGGCCTGCGGCGGCGACGCCGCCGCGGAGCGGGCGGCGCGCGGCGGCCCGGCGTCACCGCGTCCAGGTCGGTAGAGGCCGCCCCCGCCGCGGCCCAAGGCGGCGCCAGGCGCCGCCGCTGCAAGGTCGGCCCACCGCGGCGAGGGGCGGCCGCCGCCGCCGAGGCCGGCGGCGGCCAGCGCCGCGGTCGCGCCCGCGGCCCGCCGCGGCCAGCAGCCCTTCGGCGCGGCGCTCGCGCGGCGCCGCGCCGTCGCGGGCCCAGGGGCCGGGCGGGGGCGGGTGCTCCCCATCATGGCTCGAGAGAGGGAAATGATGATGATGAGGCTGATGATGATGCTGCTGCTGCTGATGATGATGATGACGCTGATGCTGATGCTGATGCTGATGTTGATGATGATAATGGGGATGCTTATGATGATGATGGGGATGATGATGATGCTGATGATGATGAGGATGATGATGCGGATGTTGTTGATGATGATGGTGGTGATTATGAGGATTGTGATGCTGAGGATGCTGATGCTGATGATGATTATGAGGATTGAGGTGATGCTAATTATGATGATGCGGATGACGATGATGCTGACGGTGATGATGACGATGGTGATGCTGATGCTAATGTTGATGATGTCGGCGATGCCGCTGCTGATGATGGTGGTGATCGTGATTAGGTGCTTGTGATGCTGCTGCTCATGATGATGGAACTACTACTGGATATGATAACGGTAATGGAGGTGGTGGTTATAATGAGGATATCCGCCAACACAAACTCCAATTCATCAGGATACTGAACTGCTCTACTCTGCCCTGCCCCATCCTACTTTGATATACCGTCTCCTACTCTATTGTCCTTTACTCTACTCTACTCCTGCTCCGCTCTACCCTAATCGACTCATCCTCTCCTCTTCTCTCCCTTCCCTCCTCTACTCTTCTCTGCTCTCCTCTACCTACCCTGCTCTGCCCAATCCTATTCTACCCTACTCTATTCTATTCTATTATATTCTCATCTGCTCTACCCTATTTTACTATACTCTGCCCAATCCGACACTACCCTACCTTAATCTATCCACTCTACCCTGCTCCTGCTATACTCTCTGTTCCGCCTACACCACTCTACTCCAATCTACTCAACTCTGCACTGGTACTCTCTACTCCACTCTACTCCGCTCTACTCTACTTCAAATTCTTTTCCGCCCGAATCTACTGTTCCATCTACCCTGCTCTACTTAACCCTGTTTTTCTCTACGCTGCCCTACCCTACCGTAGCCTACTCGTGCCCTACTCTGCTCTGCTCTAATCTGCTCTACTCACCTGCTCTTCTCTACTCTAGTGTGCCCTGCTCTACTCTACCCGCTTGACTTCCGAAATTGACGACTGTTGGGCGATGGTTGTGGCGCCAATGGAAGTGTAATCGCAGAGGAAGCCGTCTGGATACAGAGGAAGCCATGCGGATAGCAGAGGACGCCATGCGGGTACAGAGGAAAGCATGCGGATAGTTTGACGATCGCTCGCTCGCAAATCATGCGCCGAAAAGCGCGTGGATAGATCTACCATGCAGAATACTGGACAACACCTCTCGCCCAAGCGCCGCAATCCTGAACGCTTGCCAGTTCATTAGCAGCGTGCTTCTGCATTTGGCCACCCCATTCGTTTCTAGGGCCCCCTACCTGCCTCGCGTACTTGCACGTGATGGGAGCAAAAGTCCCAAGGCAAAAGGTTCGACACTTCAGCATGTCGTCTTCGGGCGCTCTCACCACCCTGCTGCAAGCGAGCAATTGCTGGCGCAACCATTTCTGTGACATTAGCTGCCTGCCAGCCCTGGCCAGAATCACCTTGCTGGACACGCGCGATATGACGGAAGGCTTACTGCGCACCCCAAACATCTGCAATGGGAGCCATTCAGCTTAACGGACCTCAGCGACATTGAGCCACGCAGACGTAAGCACGTGGAGAAGCCGGCAGACGATGACGGCCTCGAACGCGTCAATCTTCCTCGCGAGCGTCAGCTGCGCGTGCTTCCAGAACAATGGCAGAAGTCGCCCCGGGCCCTCCCGATTCCGCGCTGCAGGTGTTTTTTGGCGCTGCCATCAGGTCTGATGTAGACGCCGAAATATGCATCACCTCCGCGCTCGGGATTGGCTCGCCCGAAGGCGTGCCCAAGCTGTAAATTCGACCGACAGAAATCAGCTGAAACTTGGACCTGTGGAAGGACATGCTGTATTGGGCGCCCGCGTTGGCCGCGGCGTCCAACAGCTCCTGCAAGTGACTCTCGTTGGCTCCAATGAGTAAAGTATCATCTGCATAAATGAAGCGATTTAGCAAACCATCGTCCGTGTTCTTCTGGGTCTCCGCAGTCGGCGATGTCGTCGCATCTCGGGCGACCACCGCTGCCAACATGACCAGCAAGAAGGGCGAAAATGGGCACCCTTGTGCGAATGCCGGACAGCTGGGTTCGCTCGATAGACCCCCCCGCGGGGCAGACAACGGCACGGCGGCGGTCCTGGTGGATCTGCTTCATCCTCAGGATCTTCGGTGGCAGGCCGAAGGGCCTGAGCGCGACGGTGAGCGCGTCGTCGTTGATGGAGTCGCAGAGCTTGCCCCGGTCCAGCGCGACCATGCCCGCCTTGCCACCTTGGTGCGCCTGTTCTGCGTCCACGCGTCTCCTGGCGGCGAATGCAGCGTCCTTAGTGCGCCTCCCTGGCCTGGAGTCGAACCGCGTCTTTGTCAGCCTTTCCTCGGTGCCGCCGCGCTTCAGTCGCCTCGGAAGAATTGAAGCCGAGCTTGTGCGCCGCGCAGACAAGACGAATTGGCCCGTAGTTGTCGCATTCCTGCATGCCCCCTCTCGTGTGTATAGATGCGACTATGGCTTTATGCCGATCTGAAGGCGTCAGCTCTGCGACCTGGCAGCTGTTGCGCAAACCAACGAGCCATTGAATCCCGCGCAGCGTGCTGCCGGCGGCTTTCAGGACCTGTGCGGGAATATCATCTGGACCAGAGGCCTTGCCAGCCTTGAGCCCCTGCAGACCATCAGAGACCATCTCCGCGCTGATGGCTCCCAAACTGATCGGGGGCTCTGGCCCGAGAGGGGGGCCGTCGACGAGGCCGGCCCTCCAGATTTTTGGCCATTGTGTCTGCCCACGATCCGCTCTCGGCGAGGTTGCCCTCCCGTCGCGTAGTTTGCCGCCGTCTGCGTGCTTGGGCCTTCTCGCCCTCCTGATCTGCTTCCAGATGCCATTGCTGAGATGCCCTTCGGCCCATTTCGCCCTCTCCATCTTGGCTTGCTTCTGAGCGCGTCCGTGCAAATCTCGCTCGAGAATGTGGTCGCCAGCTTCTCTCGCCTGCCGTCGTTTATCCTGGAAACCCCAAATGGCATCGGAAATCCATGGCTTGTTCGGTTGTTTCTGCCTATCTGGCAGGGCGGCCGCGGCCGCGGCCGTGGCGGCCTTCCCCGTCCGCCACCCTCGGCGGCCTCCTCCCAGACGCTGTTGTCGTCCAGGTTCTGAACGAAGCGTTTGCGAAACCATCGCGGATATCTGGCTGCTTCAGCGCTTCTGCATTTTTTCGCGGGGGTTTCGGCGGGGCCCCGGTGGTCGTGGTCTCGACGGGGCGTGGTCTGGCGCCGACGCGGCGTTCCGGACTGCTGCCGGACTGCGGATGTCGGGGAGCGCGTCGCGGCCGCGCGCAAGAAAACCGATCATGTGAAAAGCGCGATCTGTGGCCTTTCCTGTCTTCGAGCTACCAGGCTCCGCCAGCGTCGCCTTCTCGCTCGGCCCCCCCAGGCGCGAGAGCGTTGCCATCGAGAAGAACTTTGCTTAGGCTTCCACGACCAGATCCATGT
Organism: Prorocentrum cordatum; assembly: GCA_963575745.1. Classification (NCBI taxonomy): domain Eukaryota; class Dinophyceae; order Prorocentrales; family Prorocentraceae; genus Prorocentrum; species Prorocentrum cordatum. The sequence continues at coordinate 352,010 of CAUYUJ010014664.1, forward strand.
TCGAGGCGTCAGCTGTCGACGCCGCGCGCTTCCCAGATGTGCGCGGTCCCGCCATTCCCTCTTAGTCGGGCGCGCCGGGTCCAAGGCGGGCGTTTTGACCTTCCCGGGGAAGCTTGGCGACGTTCGCGGAGAAAGCCCTGAAATAATAATCCAGATCGCAGAAGAATCGACATCTCTCGTCTAGTCGCCGCGCGTTGCGTGGAGCGCGCGCGGCGAGATGAATAACTTGCCCCCGCGCTCGAAGCCATTTTCCGCCGCGATTTCACCGCAGAAACACACCGAGGATATACAATTAAACCAAATCCCGCCCAGCTTCTGGCATCGGAGTCGCCCCCGAACAAAATGACCATACAACCGACGACAAAACGCGCGCTGCTCGATTCAACCCACGTTTCTTGTAATGACAAAACTTCCAACAACAATTTTCACACTTGCAGTATCAATTCATGAAGCTTCAAATCTGCGAGGCCCTTTGCGTTTCAAGATCCACGCGCCAGCGTAGAGGTCAAAAGTAAATCCGTTGAAGGGCCACCATCAGCACAGTGAAGTCCCACAACTAAGCTATTGTTGGTGCGGGGTGGAATTGTGTCTGCGTGCCCTTGGCCACGTCACTTTGACGGGCCTTTGCCCGCCCCCTTCGCCATCCCCTCCCTGCTCCTGGCCAGGCGATCGCGCGCGCTCTGGAGGATGGCGCGGAGCTGTGGAGACTGTTGGGGATCATTCCACTTCTCCCAGTCGTCGCTGATCCAATCAACGTCGAACTTTTTGCTGGTGACGTTGGGCTTCGCCACTGGCTCGCCCTTAACCTTCAAGGCGCGCGTGTCTTTGCCCACCCTGACTGGGGACGCTGCGAACTTCCACTCGACGAGCTGGTTCCGAAGCGGGCGGACAACAAAAACCATGCGCGCCCGCTTCTCGACGGGGGCCTCGATGTCGCACCACAGGCGCTCGGACCCCTGCTTCCCGCGTTCTCCTCCACCACCTTCTCTCTCATCGCCTTCGGGCCCATGGGCGCACCGACCGCGCTCGCGAACTTCACGAATGCGATCCCTTTGAACTCCTCCCCTTCCCAATCCTTCTTATACACATCAAGGGATTGGACCAGCTTGCGCATCCAGCCCGACATGTACTGCTTGAGAACCCCCGTGACCACCGGGCACGACTCTGCCGCCATTGCGCTCGCCGGGTGACGGCTCGGAGCAACGCCGAACTTGAGCAAATACTCTTCGACCATATGCGCGACCTCCTCCTCTGTGGTGACTTTGCCGATTGCCTTCGCCCTCTTCTTCATATCCTCCTGAGCCACCATCTCCCCCTTCATGCTCTTCACGTCCTCCTCGATGCTGCTGACCGTCATCTTTGCCGCGAGCGCGGCCTGGTTCGCGGACCTTGCCTCGTCGCGCGCCTCCTGAAATATCATAACGCTCTTGCGCATCATACCCTTCATCTCTTTCATGTCCTTCATCATTACCTTCAACGTGCTTTCCATGTTCATGTTCTTATCCTGGTCCACCTCCACCTCCTCCACTCTTTCGCAATCGCCTTGCCCGGGGATGCGAAGCGCGCCTGCTTCTGCACCCCGCCAGCGGGAGAACGGTCCATGCGATCCATCGACGTCTTGTACAAGTGCTGATGTGTTCGGCAAAGTTTGATGATAGTAACTTGAACCAGCCACGGAATACCTTGAGCCTTGAGCCGAAATGGAGGGGGGGAGCAGTGGACCGGTTCTCTATGGCTTGAGCTAGGACCCCTCTTGGCAGCCAATTTGGATACAACAGATGATGATGTTGATTGTGTCGATGAAGGTCAATATCATGACGATGCTGATGGTGATGGTCGCACTTTCCCCAGTGCGCAAATTATCCTCTGGTGAGCGCCGCTCTCACGGCTCTCCTCTTCTCGGCGATAGCACAGGCGCGGGCGAGGAGGAGGGCGCAGATGCACTCGGTCTCCCACCTGTCCTGCGCCCAGTGGGCGTTGGAATTAGAATAAAGAAAGCCATGCGCAAATAACGAACTATGCAATCCCCGGACGCCCGAACAACTCGGCAACGTGCACAAGACTTTACGTGAGTAGGGACCGACCGTCCCGACATTCCTATTGGCCTACAACAACATTTTCATCAAACCCAACCATGCTCTAATCAAAAGCATTGTGTTTTTAGAGCATAAGCCCGATGTAACAAAACAAGATAGTCACAGCCATACGTATTCCAATAACATTTCGTGCAAACCACACAGGGTTCTTAGAACATTCTCTGGTGGGCCTTTCGGCAGGCCAGGACGCTTCGCCACTGCTTAATTTCCCTTCAAGAGAGTAGTCGTGCCAAGTGCGGGGGAGATGAGGGAGGACGAGGGACGAAAGATTCACAACATCAGGGCACTCAACATAATGAAGAAGCGTGCCTGCTCCCGCAGCGCAGCGCCCGTGCGAACAAGAGGGCCGCACCCCGCCGTCGGAACATCAGAAACCGAACGGGTCGAGCTGACTGGAATTGGCATCGAATCGGATCGATCGACTAGGGACGGGCCCGGGCTGGTCGGGCGTCCAGTCCAAGAACTGAATGGGCGGCAGCAGCCGGCTGACTCCTGGGCGCGGGCTCCCGCGCGTGCCTGGCGGAGCCAGCGCGCTGCAGTCATCGCGCTACCATAAGAAACGCCGAGTAGGGAACGACATTGGCTTGTCTGGCCAAGGCGAGCCTCGGCCACGAATAGGTTCGCCGACCAAGATCTGAGGAACGCCTCGACAATCGGAGCCCCTGAGCTCAGAGTGGTCCTCATTTCAGCGTCTCGACAGTACTTCCGAAAGGGCCGCCATGCCCAATATCATCGGCATCTCAAGACGTCTGTCGTCGCGTAAAAGTTCAGAGTGTGTGCTCTTCCAAATGCCCATCTTCAGAAGCCGCTTCCTGGCACTGGGGCTGTCAGCTGCGCGCAAGAGTGGCCCTAGGCAAAAGTGACCTCTGGTGCGTGGTTTCAGGGGGCTGCGGAGCGGCCCAAGCCCCTCGGGCCTTTTCTCCTCCTCCTTCTCCTCCTCCTCCTCCTCCTCCTCCTCCTCCTCCTACTCCTCTCTTTCTCCTCTTCCTCCTCTTCCTCCTTCTCCCCCTCCCTCCTCCTTCTCCTCTTCCTCCTCCTCCTCCTCCTCTCCTTCTCCTCTTCCTCCTCCTCCTCCTCCTCCTCCTCCGCTCCTCCTCCTCTTCCTCCTCCTCCTTCTCCTCCTCCTCCTCCTCCCCCTCCCTCCTCCTCCTCCTCCTCCTCCTCCTCCTCCTCCTCCTCCTCCTCCTCCTCCTCCTCCTCTTCCTCTTCCTCTTCCTCTTCCCTCCTCCTCCTCCTCCTCTCCTCTCCTCCTCCTCCTCCTCCTCCTCCTCCTCCTCCTCCTCCTCCTCCTCCCTCCTCCTCCTCCTCCTCCTCCTCCTCCTCTCCTCCTCCTCCTCCTCCTCCTCCCCCTCCTCCCCCGCGAGCTGTCAATCAACGGCCCTCGGTGAAGAACGGATCTCGGGGATGGGGGCAAGAGCTCGGTGGTCAACGCATGGAAGAAGGCAGGATGCTGGAAATTTCGGTCTGGCGCCACGAGGAAGCAGTGGCGGGGGGTCGTTCTGCGTGCTCTAAGGTTCTCGACAGCTTTCAGCACGTTTCCTTAGACACGTTCGGGAGGGGCCCCTCCGACCAGCTGAGCCTCGATCGCCAGAAACTGTGGCCGCCTGGTTTTGCAGAACGGGCACTAGAAGTCACAGCTGCGGCCGCAACAGAACTTGAGGGCCTCTCGAAGGACCCCGATCTCCTCTTTCACCTCCTCGTCCTCGTCTTCTTCTGGCGCCACTCTCATTGCGTGAAACGTTACAAATGCTGAAGCGTGCGTGCAAATCGATCGTATGCAAGGGCCCAACCATAAGTAAGTGTGAATAACTCAAGGCAGATACAACGAAACATATGAATCTCCGTACAAGGCCACGGAACGTGTGAGAGGTTCCCCCCCCGATCCGGGCCAAGAGGCCTCCAAGAGGCCACAAGAGGCCCCCAAACCACCCGCAAGAGGCTCTCAAGAGGCCCCCGAGAGCGCTCCGAGGAGATCCGAAGAAGCATCCTTGAGAACTCTGACCCACAACCCAGGCATGGTGGCGGAAGGGGCCGAAGGCCATTCGATAGATCAGATCCGACGTGGCGAACAAAGTGCGGCATCGCAGAACTCACGATTGGAGCCCCAGGCCCTATCTTTCTGCGTAACCTTTCGAACAAGATCGATCTGTGAAGGTCCCGGGGCCCGAAATGGGGCGAAAACGCCCGTTGTGAAACAAGCGCAACGACAGGATCTCAGGGTAGGTGGGGGTTGTGAGAAGCGAGGGTCTCAACCGATACCCACCTAATAGTAACGTCGTATATGTTCAGTGGCATCCCACAATTTATCCAATACTATGGTATAGGTCGGTAGATAAGAGAAGGTCAGATGTGAGAATATGCGCCATCGAAGGGTGTGGACGTCTCCTTTTCCGTGACTCTGGTGCGATAGTGCGTCACGGATGGCGCAGTCATACTGAACGACGTCGCTTGAGCCCAAGCGGCGTCGGACGTAGGCTTAGGTCGGGCCTGTCTTCCTACAGGCCGATTTTCGAGGAACAATTAAAAATAGTCCAAACATGTTCAAACATTGTCAGAACATATGAGAAACCTAGTCCCCAGACTAGTCTTGGACCATCTCTGAACAGTCCTCCTGCAGAGGGGCAGGCCCGACTCAAACGTAGGCACGGCGCTCGCTGTGCTCGCCTGCTGACCCTCCGCTCGAAGCGGGGCTCCCCCGGCATGCCGCCAAGGCACCCTCGACGGAGATCACTGAAGGGGCCCAAGGACACACAAATAAAAACACACAAATAAAAGGATTCCCAATATTTTCTCATATTTTCTGGGTTTTTGTCATCCCCACCACTTCCCATATTTTCCTATATTTTCCGAGGGATCGACGATTAATTGTGTCTGTGTGCTTTTTCCCCTCCTGAATCACAAAGGCGCGGGCCCTGGTGGCGCGGGCGCGGCCGCGGGCGCGCCCCCGCCGTCGGTCGGGCGCTGTCGGGCCGGCAGGGCGCGCGGGGGAGGGGGCAGGGGTGCAAGTGCACCCGAGAGAACTCCAATCAGTGGATGACTTGAACATTCGTGCTATGGATCTTGAGATGGATTGTGAGATCGAGAATGAGATCGATAGTGGAATCGATAGTGAGGATGATTGTAAGGTCGATCGTGAGACCGAGAGTGAAATCGATTCAATGAGATCGATAGTGAGATCGATCGCGACATCGCTCATGCGATCAAAGGAATAGTCGGGGAGACGTAAGACTCGGGTTGGGGGGATTCGGGTTGGCCTCATGGGGCCATCATAAAAATGGCGCGACACGGTCTGGAATTTGACGGGGGCTCCCACTGCAGGCATCCTAGGACAACGGGACCGTCAAGATTCAGGACGGGCTCGTCAACAAACCTAGGCGAACCCGAGTCCCGGCGTACTCGAGTCGTACGTTTCCCGAAAGAGGGAGGGAGGGACTCTCTGGGACTCCCCTGAGATCCTGGCGCTGCAAGCTTTCCACCACGGGCGCTTTCTCGCCCTGTTCCGGGCCACGGGAACCTCGCGGATCGATCCGGCTTGGCAAATGGCGCAGAACGATGGGGTCCAGGGCTCCGGTAGAAAGGGGGATGGAAGAACAAAGCCAGGCGCAAACGCAAACTTTTGGCGGTCCGCGCGGATTTCCTGGATCAGCCCTGGGTCCCCCTCCCTGGCGTGCGGAGCGCGCGCGCGCGCGCCAGGGGCGGCGCCTGAAGCGCCGCCAAGGGGTCCCGGCGCAGATTCAAGAGATCCGCGCGGAGCGCCGCAAGTTTGTGTATTCCGTTGCTCTTCTTCGAGGGCAGAGGGAGGGAGGGACCCCGTGGGACCCTGTATGGAGTGGGACCTCTGTCTGGTCCCAGCTGCCCAGACCCCCTCGCGTCGTGAACAAATCACGACGGGAGGTTTTCCGCAAACGCCGGCCTCCAGGGGCCTTTACCGGGCCCCGGGGCCGTCCAGAAACGACTCAGGATGAAAGACCGGTCCCAGAGAAGGGGTCCGGACCTGCGGGGGTCGACGTTTTGACAAGAATCACGGTGTCGGGGGTCTGGGGAGGGGGGGACTCTGTGGGACTCTACATGGCCGCTGTCGGGAACCCCTGGACCCAAACATGCTTCGATCTCTTGGGGGCGCAACTTTTTAGTTTCCCGCCGGCTTCCGCCCTGCTTCCGCTGGCAGAGGCGGCCCCTCGCTTCACTTTCGCCGCCGTCCGCCGAGGAAGCGACAGCAGCTCGTCCAGCCCGCGAAGGCGCAGCCTGTTCTGCAACGCCTCGTATGGAGGGGGACTTCTGCCGGACTCTTCGAACCAGATGTCCAGCGCCTCGCAGTGGCCCTCCAGGGCGCCGAGGCCAGTCTCGTCCATCTGTTCGATCGAGGCCGCGGCCGGCGAGCTCGCAGGGAGAGCATCGATAGTGCTGGTGCCCCGTTGTTGGGCTCTCCAGTTCTCGAGCTCCTGAATCTGGCTGCGAACTCGGCTATCGGCGCCTGCGGGGCCGAACTGAGGCAGCAGCTCCACGGGGGTCGGGCGTCAGAGGTAGGCCCGCCCGAGGCAGATCGGAGCCCCTCAGGATCCGGTCTGATGCGCTTGACCTCCGGGTCGTCCTCGGACCGGGAAGGTCTCTTTGAGGAGGCCTGGGGACCTCCCGCCGTGGCCGCCACCTGGGAGCCAGAGTCCGATCCCGCTGGAGTCGTGCTAGGCTGAGGCACAAGGGGGGTCGGCTTTGCAGCTGGCTCTCATGGCAGACCGGCAGAGCCGGGGTCGGCACCGTCCTGGCGGCAGATCACCGCAAGGTTCACTGGGGGCTGAGCTGCTGGCTCGTGCTCCGGCACGGGTATCAGTCGCGTCGCTGGTCCTGGGGCCCAGGCCTATCGGGCCCTGGACCTCTGTCCTGCTGCTGGGGCCGCAATCAGAAGCCCTGGAAAGAGAACTGGTGGGCCGATGCCTGTTTGAGCCACGCTGTCCGCGGTCGCTGGAGTCGGCGCCGGGGTAAGGAGAGCGCTGGGGTCGGAAGCTGGAGTAAGATCCCTTGGGGCCTCATAGTGGGAGCCTAAATATGACTTTCGTGGGGGGCTGCGGAGACCTGAGACCTCGTCAGAGCCAACTGGAAGGACTAATACTCCAGGACGTCCCGGTAGCATGTAATCAGAATTTGTTTTGCCCCCAATGATTCGGACTGCGTAGCCAGCCGTATTCGCTCGCAACTTCACTTCCGCAAACGGCTCCGTACACGCGCCCGTGCCGTAGTTTCTTGGTGGTATACCGCAGCCCCTGGCCCCACCCGCCTGTCCCGTTGTGGCCCGTGGGGTTTGCCCTCCGTCTTTGGCGCCCGTCTTCAGATCGATGCCCAATCCCCAGGTCGGTAGGTCCTATCCCTGTGCCAGGCCTAGCCAAACGCGTGCTGCAACTTCCTTCGAGTGTCTCCTTCCATCGCAAGCTGTCGAGCACAAGTCCTAATCTCGTGTCGATGCCTAAAACGCCGCCGCCGCACTGTCGAGATCTGCGCTTGGCTCCTCTTGGTCGTGGAGCCTTATTCGGTCCTCGCAGAGCAACTCCTGGGGCGCCCGAGGGTTCTGTCCGAGCGCGAGCTGGAGCGGTGAGTCTCCGACCCGGCTCAAGCACGCGGTCTTCCGTGCAGCCCGTTCGCAGGCCGCTAGTTCCTGGTCGTCAGGGCACTCTAAGATCGCGTCGTCCACGCAGAGCTGGAGCCGCTCCTGCCACCCTTGATTCGCCCTCTCTGTCTCGCCGTTTCGCCGCGGGCTGTCCGCTGAATTCAGCCCCGAACTCGCCGCCCCCGTCGGAGATGAGGACCTCGGGGGGCCCGTGGTGTCTTATCCGATCCCGAACGAATGTTTTCCACGCAGCAACTGGTTGAAAACATCTCCCGGGGTCCGCGGCCCCCGCCCGCCGCGTCGACGTTCCTAAGCGCGCAGCGTCCAAGAAAGCGTACTCACGGTGTTGATACGCCACCAAGAAGATCCACTCCGAACAACTTGTTGAGGGAGAAAGTCTGAGCAGCAGTAGCCTTCCCCTGAGGCATGGGCTTGCCAGCGCTCTCACAAGACTGACGCGCTAACTGACGCTGGACATATCGCCATATCTCTGTCCGAACATGAGCACCCCTGAGGATGCGCAGCAGATCCGTCGTGGAGGGGTGGCCCGAATTGACGTGGGCTTACTCCGCCTGTCGAATATGTTCCTGAGTCAGCGGACAGTCCTGCCCCTCCTCCTCTTCGTCCTCTGTGCTCTCCTGGTCGGAGACCCCCGCCTGGGGTTGGGGGTTTCGGTCGCTCCTTCCGTCGTGGCGCCAGCGCCCCGCTTGGGAAGCTCTCGTCAGCTCCGTGCCGTTGCGACTCGGCCGAGCGGTGGGCCGCATGAGCGATGGCCCTGCAGGACTTGCTAGGATAGCAGGCCGCACGCCGAGGCAGACCACCTCCCCCACACACCAGTTGGTCGTGGTCCCAGGCGCATTATTTCCCCATATCCTAAGGATTGGGGTTCTTGTTATTACTCTGACGCCTCCCACTCCTCCTCCTCCTTCTTCCTCCCGCTCGCGCCTCCCTCCTCCCAATGATAATCACCAGATAAGACAAGACAAGATAAGATACTACAAGATAAGATAAGATAGCACAAGATATGATAAGAAGAGATTTCAAGATAAGATAAGATACGTTAAGCTCACACTCACACTCTCTCATGATCACAAAACGCTGCCAGGGGCATCATTTGGGAGCCCCAAGGGGGAGCCACCCTGGCTGATCTCACGAGCCCGTTCGCGCCGATTTTGGTGGGACGTCTCAGCTAGAATTGCCGTTTGGCGCCCCCAACATGTATCTCTTGAGAGCCTCATGGTCACAAAACGCTGCCAGGGGCATCATTTGGGAGCCCCAAGGGGGAGCCACCCTGGCTGATCTCACGAGCCCGTTCGCGCCGATTTTGGTGGGACGTCTCAGCTAGAATTGCCGTTTGGCGCCCCCAACATGTATCTCTTGAGAGCCTCATGGTCACAAAACGCTGCCAGGGGCATCATTTGGGAGCCCCAAGGGGGAGCCACCCTGGCTGATCTCACGAGCCCGTTCGCGCCGATTTTGGTGGGACGTCTCAGCTAGAATTGCCGTTTGGCGCCCCCAACATGTATCTCTTGAGAGCCTCATGGTCACAAAACGCTGCCAGGGGCATCATTTGGGAGCCCCAAGGGGGAGCCACCCTGGCTGATCTCACGAGCCCGTTCGCGCCGATTTTGGTGGGACGTCTCAGCTAGAATTGCCGTTTGGCGCCCCCAACATGTATCTCTTGAGAGCCTCATGGTCACAAAACGCTGCCAGGGGCATCATTTGGGAGCCCCAAGGGGGAGCCACCCTGGCTGATCTCACGAGCCCGTTCGCGCCGATTTTGGTGGGACGTCTCAGCTAGAATTGCCGTTTGGCGCCCCCAACATGTATCTCTTGAGAGCCTCATGGTCACAAAACGCTGCCAGGGGCATCATTTGGGAGCCCCAAGGGGGAGCCACCCTGGCTGATCTCACGAGCCCGTTCGCGCCGATTTTGGTGGGACGTCTCAGCTAGAATTGCCGTTTGGCGCCCCCAACATGTATCTCTTGAGAGCCTCATGGTCGCAAAACGCTGCCAGGGGCATCATTGGGAGCCCCAAGGGGGAGCCACCCTGGCTGATCTCACGAGCCCGTTCGCGCCGATTTTGGTGGGACGCCTCAGCTAGAATTGCCGTTTGGCGTCCCCAACATGTATCTCTTGAGAGCCTCATGGTCGCAAAACGCTGCCAGGGGCATCATTTGGGAGCCCCAAGGGGGAGCCACCCTGGCTGATCTCACGAGCCCGTGACGAGAGAGAGAGAGAGAGATAGAGAGAGCAAGAGAGAGAGAGAGAGAGAGAGAGAGAGGAAGCGAGAGAGAGGGAATGGAGAGAGAGAGAGAGAGAGAGAGCGGAGAGAGAGAGAGGGGGAGTTGAGAGAGGAGACAGGCGAGAGAAAGAGAGAAGAGAGAAGAGAGAGATAGAGAGAGAGAGAGAGAGAGAGAGAGAGAGAGAGAGAGAGAGAAGAGAGAAGAGAGAAGAGAGAGAGAGAGAGAGAGAGATAGAAGAGAGAGAGAGGAGAGAGAGAGAGAGAGAGAGAGAGAGAGAGAGAGAGAGAGAGAGAAGAGAGAAGAGAGAAGAGAGAGAGAGAGATAGAGATAGAAGAGAGAGAGAGAGAGAGAGAGAGAGAGAGAGAGAGAGAGAGAGAGAGAGGGAGGGGGGGGGGAGAAAAGAGAGAGAGAGGAGAGAGAGAGAGAGAGAAGAGAGATAGAGAGAGAGAGATAGAGGAAATAGAGAGAGAGATCGGACAAGTAGGCGACCAGGGTCCGTCCGCGAGGCGCACTGCGGTGCGACAACTCGCAAGCACTATTAGCGGCGGTGCAGCCTTAAGATACGAGGGCGGGCTACAAAACCCCCACCCCCGGCGCAGTGCGACTGACGCTACAGACGGCGGACAGACGATGAAGATCTCACCTGACAGACCGCGTGAGGTAAAAGGCCCCAACAAGAAAGGCGACGTGCTGGCACGTGGCTAGGCTGCTTGGCGGACCGCCAGTTGGGCGCTTGGCCGCTAAGCGGCGCGCAGTGACGGGGCACCCCCCGCCCCCACGCCCTGACACCGTGGACGCGGAGCCGCACGTACACACGGGCAGGCAGAAAGGAGGGGATCAGCGCGGGGCACCAGGTGGAGCGCCTCGGAACGATGACAACATAGCTTGGATGTTGAGTGACGGCACGACACCATCGGGCGAGGTCGTGAGCAGCTCGGCGAAGGCTCGCCCAGCGCTGTGGAGGCGCTGGAGTAGAGGACCTTGACGAGCTTGGGCAGCGGCGAGGTCCGCGGCGAGAGCTAAGCACCTCTGCTGAAGGGCAGCCATAGCCAGTGACAGCTCGGTTTCACGGTCGGTGAGAGGTGGCTGCTCAGTGACATCCGCCGAGGATCTCGAGACAGAGGCGAGGTCCTCGGTACGCCTGTCCAGGTGGGCTAGCGGCGTGCGGGACCCTGAACGCTGACGTCCGTCACCGTTAAAAGGTGGCTGGAGGGGCCGGCGCGACCCCAGGGCTGGAGCCGCTAGGGCCGCGCCCCGAGAGGTCAGGGAAGCCGCTTCCTCTCGCTCAGCAACGGAGGAAGCGTGGGTGGGGCACGAGGGCCTGTCTGGTTTAGTACCCTGCGGGGGGGCTGAAGCCGCCCCCGCGGGTCGCTGACGATGGGAAGGTGACGTGGTATGCACGGTGGGGCCAGTCGTGATGCCGTGCAAGGCCGCTGAGGTCGGTCGCGTAGAGGGTTGGTGGCTCGGTGGGGCGGCATGGTCGGCAGCGTGTGGTGTCGGCGGTGCGTCCTCAGTGCCACCCAATCCTCGGGGGGCACTCGGGTCGTGGTCGGCGTCTTGGCGGTGACCGATATCGTCGTATGTGGGCGTTTACGCTCTTGGGGACGGCGTCGCAGTAGGGTTTGCGAGGTTTCCCGACGGGGCGGGGTTTTCGTTGGCTGGTCCGTCGTCCAAAGCGTCCGATCCCCCACCGAGGCTGAAAAGGTCATCGTCCTGTTCATCAGCGACTTGAAAAGGAACGGCGTTGTCATGTGGGTGGGCTGACGCACTCAATGGCGGAGTCGGGGGCGCCGTGCGGGTGCCCGCCGGGGCAGGGTTGGCGCTGGCTGACTCGTCGCCCAGGAAGTCCAAAACTCCACCAAAGCCGAACGGGTCGTCCTCCTGTTCGTCGAATAACACCCGTTGGGCCTCGGCCCAGAGCTCGTCGGGGTTTTGTGGGATGTCTGGTCCAGCCGCGGGTGGAGCCTGGTCAGACATCAGGGGATTTGGTTCCATTTTGTTTAGTTCTGCAGCAGTGAACCCAGCCCTGCGGTGTGGGAGAGGAAGTGTACGATGTCTCCGCTCGTAGATGGCAACGGCGACTCCATGGAGCACGGTCGCTTGGCGGTGTCGTGCTTTGGCAGCTTCACCGATGTCGTCTGGAAGGTTATGAGTACGTGCCGCCGCTGTGGCGAGGGCGTCAGCCTGACGATTGAACTCCTCCGCGATGGGCCCGATGAGCCCGAGGTCAATGCCCGTGTCGCCCTGGTGGCTAGCGACTTTCTCTACGCGGAACATGTTTGGCTTGGCCATGACACATCGGTGGACCTTTTCCCAGAACTCCACGTGCGTGCCCTGCGGAGGTGAGTGTCCGTCGATGATCCATTGGAAGCCGTCGACCACCGCCTGGTTGTCCACGAAGACGTGTACGGGCCGTTCAGCACATGCCGTGAGGTGGACAATGGCGAGGGTCTCCGCAAGCTGTGCGTTTTGCGTGATGCCGTGAACGCGCGCACTGTAGTTCATGCGGTGGTCGATGCCGTAGTAGACGCCGTAGCCCGCTCTTGCAAGCAAAGGGATGGCTTGGTTGGTGCATGCACCGTCCGTGGCAGCGTAGACCCATGTCCAACCAGTGTCGTGGTCAAGGTTAGTGGTGTAGGAGTCCTGGGCTGAAGCCGCAGGATCTCCCTCAGGCGGGGGCCGCGGTATGGGTTGAGGTAGCGGGTCCCTCGCGAGGTCGGCTTGCAGATCGAGGAGGGCTGGGTCCTCATCGAAGAGCCCGCAATGTCTTGTGTGCGGAGGAAGACGGGCCCACTGCTCGTCACTGATGAGGGTGGTGAGAGGGACTCTTTCACGGGCCCAGCACTTGCAGTCACGCACAGGGTGCTCCTGAGTTTCCTCTTCCTCATCACAGTAACGGCAAATAGGGCTGGGATCAGCGGACGTATTTGATCGAGAACGTCGCTGTTGGGTGTGGTCCCCGCCCGACAGGTAGTTTAAGAGGAGCGCCAGCTGCCATGCGTTGCATTTGGCAGCTCCCTTGGTGCGGGCGAGCCACGTGCTGGCGAAAAGGTCGAGGCCCTGTCTGACCGAAGCAAGGTGTCCAAGGTCATGACGCCGTGGCTTGATTTTTCTCAGAAAGGCTCTGCGTTGCGAGGCGCGCAGCATGTGAAGGAAGGCGTTTTGGGGAAGGTTCAGCCAACTGATCTGACAGCCCCAGTCGTCGTACCTGGTGCCAAATGTGGGCCAAGTCCAACGGAGCTGCTGAAGCGTCTGAACAAGTCGTCCAACAGGTCCTCCGCCAAAAAGGGTCTGGACATGGTGTTGGAGATCCCTGACGAGGCCGCAGAGAGTGGCGTCGCGGTTGACCTGTCGCCGCAGGCACAGGAAGACTTCACGCTGCATAATGGCGTCAATCTCCAGGGCGTGTCCTGGGACGCACACGGCCATGAGAGTCCAAAACTCGAACCACCTGTTTCCCTTGGGGCGGATAGCCGCCTTAAGGGCATGGTTGTAGGCAGTTTTGACGGGGCCTGATGGGGCTTGAATGTCGGTGCCCGTGGTACAGACGCTGGCAGCTAGGGAACGGGCGTGCCGCGCCTTAATAAGCATCGGTGATGGGAGCTTGCCAATGCGCGGCAGGCGACTAGTCGCCCTGCGAACACGGGCGTCAGCGGTGGCCGTGAGGTTGAGCGCGGCTGGAGCCGGCGCTGCCTCGGCGATGATGTAACTTCCGACGAGCTTGAAGGAGTCGACCACGCGTAAGGGCCGTTCCGCCAAGGTGAGCTGGGTAACGGCGGTGTGAAGCTCGTCAGTAAGCGCCCACCCCGCCACTTTTCCAGGATGAATGCGTTGACCAGAAAATCAATCAAACTTGGCGGTTTCATCAAGAGATTTCTGCAACTCGGGCGCGGTGTGGGTAGTGGAGTTGCTGTCGTCAACAAAAGTAGTGCTGAGTGACCGCGGCACGTAACGGTGCTGTCTCTTGGTCCAGACGCACATGAGCAGCTTAATGTCGTCCAGGGACCAAGAGCTTCCCTGGAGGTGACCGTTTGTCCTGTCCAGTTCCTTAGAGTACGCACCGTTCATGCGGATGTAACGTTTGTGGCGCCTGTAGAAGTTTCTGCGGACAGTAACGATGTCTTGGGGACACCCCGCGTGAAGCGTGAGGTTAAGGCATATGTCCGTGATGAGATAGTCGAAACACTTCTGACGGTCCAGGGCAGCTCCAGCCAAGGGAAGGAGAAGGGCTCTGGCGTGTTCGATGCGAAGGGCGAGAGAAGTGCTGACGTCCCCAATGGTAGCTTTGGAACAGCGCCAAAACTCGTGGCGTGGGTCCATCCTTTCCGCCAGTCCGTGAGGCTGCGGTAAGCTGGTGCTTCCCACGCGTACATCCAAACGGAAAGCACCGAGAGAAGTCGTTGGTCCGTTGGGAGTTCGCCTCGGCCTTTTCGGAGGCACGGGTTTGGGACGTGGAGGAGGGGTTCTGGGATGGTGCCAGTGCGTTGCATAGCTCGTAGAACACTGGCGAAGAGGCGAAGAATGTCGTCGGGAAGCTCCTTTGCCTCCTTAGTAGTCCAACCGTCCAGACCCCCCGCGCGTCTCGGTGAACGGGTGCGAATGAAGTGGATGAGTGGGTCGTCGGTGAGGTGGAAAGGGGGTAGCTGGTGATGGCGTAGGCAGCTCCTGTCGGTACTCGTCGTAGAAGTCGGCCCACGTCGGCATGGCTTCGGCATCATGTCCCGCACGTGCGCGGTACCTGCCCAAGATGGGTTCCCAGGTGTCGACCATGAGCTTCAGCATGTCCTTGGTGTTAGCAACAATGGCGTTGGCAGGGAGGATGTCGGGGACTTGCGCAGGTGGTGGTTCACGTGTGTGGTCTTCGTCGCTGTCCGTGTCGGGCGAACTACCGTCGCCGGGGCTGAAGCCGCCAGCTTCGGTGTCAGCGTCGCTGTCGTCCGTGCAAGCTTCGTCAGGTTTGAAGGCGTTGGTGTCGCAGTGGAGTTGCGTATCGTCAGGAGTGGTAGGCGTGCGGAGATACACCGTGGGCGAGCTATCAGCAGCTCGTGCGTATATGGCCGCCTTTCGCCCGCTTGGCTCACGGACGCCCTCGGCCCATATCCTGATGCGTTCCGCCTTGGCACGGTTCGCGCGTCGCGCCAGCTCTAAGTCGAGATGTTGGATCAAAACGTCAAGGTGCTCCCCGTGCGGCACTGGCTCGTCTGGGGCCCAGGCCTCGGGGAATTCCAGGAGAACCGTGGGGCGCAGCTTGTCGCATAAGAGGCGGGCCGCGGCCCACGTGCAGTCGATGCGCTGCGCGAGGTACGGCGGGATAGCACGGCAATCTAGATGGTGGTGCTGTCCGATGAAACGGAGCTCGCAGAGTTGCCGATGGAGCTTGCGCAGTCGGTTCATGTGAATCGTAGAAGCTCCGTAGGTGGGGAACGCGCGGGGGACAACCGGTCGATCCTCGAACGTAGGCGTGAGCCCGTGCATGGTGGGGGGCTTCTTTTTTGGTTGGTGGGGCGGTGGAGGTGGCAGATCTCGTAGACGGGTGAGATGGTACTCATGACTGGCCTCGTTAGCCAGGGTGAACATGCGCTCCACGTCGTCTCGTGCGTCGGCCTGCTCCATGCGGTCCTGGTACCGCCCAGCGATGAGGGTCCCAATTGCTTGCAGCTCGTGCCCCTCATGAACTCCATCGTCGGGCGGGTAGGGCGTAGGGGCAAGAAGACGTCGGGCCGTATGGTCGAGGCGACTGAGGTCAAGCGTGACCTGCAGGCCAACGTGAGACTTCGCAGGCAAGTCGCGAAGGTCGCAGAAGTCGGTGACAAGGGATCGCGCCGCCTGGTTGGCAATGATATAATCGATGCGCGAAGTGCGGGGGCACTTGGTGACGCGGTCCCAATCAGGGATATTGCCATAGGTGTGCATGGTGTGTCTGGTGTGCCCTCAGCGACGTTGGACCATCCGTGCTGCAACATGTGCAGAAGGTGTGGATTGTCGTCAATGTTCGTGTTGGCGTCCATGCAGATGAAGTAGGTTGCTGAGCCGACCCTAGCGGCGGCACAGTCAGCGAGCCGAAAGAGAGCTGTGCTGTCTCCTCCAGCAATCCCGTAAAGGCTCGCTATGTAGATCCCCGCGGGCCAATGGTTATTTCGTCGCCGCCTACGGCGGTGTTGAGTGCAGAGTGGGAGAAAGACCTCATGCCATCTTTTCTTGGCCTTGAGGGCGGCGATACAGGGCGCATTGTCGTCGACAGTGGAGTCGACGATGGCATCCTTGGAGAGAATGGCGACCCCTCCCGAGGCGCCAGTGTTGCCCACAACGGTGTGATCAGTGCCGCCGTGGGCAGCTCTGCGCTGGGCTCGCGCCAGATCAAGGTCAGGCCCAAGACTGGCGTGGTATCCACCGTGGAGAGGATTTGCGGCGCTGGTAGCGATGGCTTGCCTAGTCGGCTTGGCATGTCGGGTCTCCTGCAGTGCTATGACAGCGGCGTTGTGGTCGACACCAAGGGCGGTGATGGTTGGCCAGTTCGCTGAGAGACTGGTGATGTTAAGGCTGACGAAGTGTATG
The DNA here is from genome assembly GCA_963575745.1 of Prorocentrum cordatum. Lineage (NCBI taxonomy): Eukaryota > Dinophyceae > Prorocentrales > Prorocentraceae > Prorocentrum > Prorocentrum cordatum. Next base: position 368,506 of record CAUYUJ010014664.1, read on the forward strand.
GAGCGACCTGGCCCGTCTCCATCGGTGGAACTGGGGTTTGCGCGCCCCGCACGGTGAAGGTCAGCTTGGCCCTCGCCCCAGTAGGAGGCTTGGCCACAGTAGGAGCTCATGGCGTTACTATGGGCTAGCTTGATCGGGGCTGAAGCCGCCGTCAGGCCATCCATATAGGCGGGACACGGTCGGCACTGCGCCAGGGGGGGGTCATAAATATTAGTAAAAATGTCACGAAAATTCCTCCTCGCTCCTGTACTATAGGGGACGAGGGGAGGAGAAGTGAGACGGCAGCAGTGGGAGAGGGAGGCGACTCCTCGATCCATCCTGCCGAACACAAAGACAAAAGCGAGACAGCGGCGGCGGCCAGGCGCGGCGGCGGCACAACGCACGCGCATGTACTGCGCACGCGCCACCGCTGGTCCCTCCTGCGGTAACACGCCCGCCCCGTCAGTGTCTTGATGAGCAGCATCTGGTGGAACGGCTCCAGCAGCACGATCGGAGGCCTGACGCTGGGCCTCGTCCATGCCCGCTGCCGTGAGGCCCACGTTGCGGACAGGGCTGATTCCCCGCGGGGCCGCAGCTGCGGCGGCAGCAGCCGAGGTGGCGGGGGCACCGCCCCGACTCTGAGGTGAGAGCGGTGAGCCCCCGCCAAAACCCGCCACAAGGTTCTTGACACGGTACTTGTTCTTGAACGGGTCGAAGGTTGGCGCCTCGTCGATGGGGACGATCACGCGGGTGAGCAGCTGCGGCTCGTGGTCCGTGGACGGCGTCGGCTCGAGGTCAACCTGGCTAGGGTCGATGACGCTGGCTCCGAAGCGTGGCACCACTTCGGGGGGTGGGCCATCGGCCTGAGTCTCGCGAGGCGGCGAGCTCGTGGAGCTCCCTGGGGCCTTGCGTGAACTGTGGCGGCTGCAGGTCCTGCTGCGCGGGACGCGCCCGCCCGTGTGACGGTCGCATGGCGAAGTCGCTTGGGCATTAGCGCGCTCAGAATCCGCCCTGCTCGGGGATCGGATCGGCGCCGCGCAGGGTGATGGGCTGGGCTGGCGAGAGGCGCTTGTGCCGCCTTCCGCCGTGGCTGTGGCCTGGTCAGGGTCGGCCGCGTCTGGGCGGGGGCTGACGTGGTGGGCGCTTCCCTCGCTGTGCCTCGGGGAGGCGCTGCGATGCGCCTGGATGCGCGTGAGGACGAGCGGGGTGAGCGGCTGCCTCTCCCGCACAGGGGGGGCAGGTTTGGCCTGGGCAGGGCGCAGTGCTGCAGCTACGTTTGGCGGGGGCGTGTGCTGGCGCGGTTGCCAAGCGCGCACGTTCGCATCGCGCCATCCTTCGGGGCGCCCAGCCCTGCCACGGTTTGTTGCAGCCCCCTGGGCTGAAACCGCAGGGGTTATCACTGCAGGCTGGTTGCTGGAGGGGCCCCCATGTCGGCCTGAGTAAAGGCCCCAGGCGCGCGTGGACCCTGGCACTGGCGAGGTGGCCCTTAGGGCATGTAGGGGTGCACGCGAGTAGCCGATGGCCGCTGGGTGAACCCTGGCGTTGGGGGCTTGGCCGTAGCTGGAGGCGGCTGCTCCAGCAGCCGCAGGCATGGCAACTATGGGACCACGGTGGTAGGCGGCAACCCCGTCGTAGGCCGTGTTACCGCCTGTCGGGACTCGCGCAGGGGAGCGGTAGCGTGGTGTGCCCAGCTGTCCTGCGTCGCGTTGGTCCCGCTGCTGAATGCGCTGCTGGTGCTGTTGGTGACGCTGCCAGTCGGCTCTCGAGAGGGGACGGGTGTCGGGGAGGATGGTGGGCACATCGGGCCGCTGCCAGCCCCGATAGACGTGCTCGAAGGCGTGGTCAGGGTAGGTCCCCCCTACGGGTGAGTATCGTCGCACATGCTCCGTGTAGTCGATGTTCTGCGGCTCTGAGATCGCCGTAATGTTGATGGCCCGCTGGTGCGCTGGTCCATAGAGGCAGAAACTACCACGGTTGCTGCGGTCGTGGTTTAGCTCAGCTTCGGTCGTGGCACGGCTCGCCATGGCGTCACAGAGTCGCATATCGTAGTCGAGAGCTTGAGGCCCAGGACCACCCTCGGCGTCCCAGTACAGTACCACATCTCGCCAGCGGGTGCGGGTCATGTGGGTGCGCTCGGCGATCAACTCGCAGACGGTCCTGACCGTGACACGATCCCTGTACATGTTGGTTATGGCTAGGGAGAAGGGTCGGCGGACCGTCTTGTTGAAGGTGAGTTCCTCCTTGAGGGCCTGATGGGGCTGAAGAGCACATAGCCTTCCCTCCAAAGCGGTTGGTCGGGGGAAGGTTCTTCGGGCATCCCCGTTCCTGTGAATCCAGGTGGCCGCGTTGTGCCGTCAGGCAATCCCTGCCTGGGGACGCGCCGCGGCTGTGGTGGGAGGTACCATTGGCCCTGGTAGCCTGCTTGCCCTGGTTGTGGAGGTTCTCCCCCGGGGCCTGAAGGCGCTCGGGGGGGTTCCTTGAGGTCGTGGAGGGCTGGCGCGTTGCCGAATTGGCGGGCAAGGATGGGCGGCGGCATCCCTGTGGCACGGACGTCGAGCTGGTTGTGTGGCCTGGGGGGGTGGGGACACCTGCTGGACAGGCAGCATGTGTCGGAGTCCCTCTTATTGGTGCTGTATGCACACGTCCAACTGTTGCACGAGTAGTCCGTGGACCAGTCCATAAGTGCACGCAGTCCGCTGCGGCCGCAGTCTGGGCACGTTGGTTGGCCCGAGGTGCCAAGCTGTGTGTTGCGGCGAGCCGCGCAATATTGGCAGCATTGGAATCGACACTGTAGGCAAGACCAGCGTCCTGGTAAGGCGGTAGCGCATGCTCGTTTGTGCCTGGGTCGTCTGGGTGGGGTCTCGGGCGATCCCACAAGGGCCAGACGTCAGCAAACCAGGATTGGCCTGTAGTGCGGACTACCTCGGCGGGGAGGCGTGCGTCCTCGGCATGGCACCTGATCCACTGGGCCCCATATCCGCTGGTACCATGACGGTGCGCCAGGAGTCGTCCCCCTTAACGTGGACTTGGGTCGGTGCCCAGAGCTTAGTAGTGGTGTCGCCGTGATCATGGTGGAGGATGACCCAGCCGTCACGCCCGTCCACCGTAGGGTCAATGACGCGGTAGCCCATGACTGTCGTCCCCCACGGTAGTAGGCGCCATCGTGGTGATCACCAGGGTCGAGCCAGACCTCGATGCCAGGGGCGTTGACACGGGACCGCACATCACGCACGTGGTAGGCGAGGACGTGGTAGGCAGTCGGCTCCTCCTCCGTCACAATGTGCTCCCACGTCTCGAGGCCGCTGTTGTCGGAGGTGGAGTTCCCGTCGCTCTGTCGTGACGAGCGAGAGGCAGATCGTCGCGCACGGGCGCGGCCTCGGGCGAGGGCGGCGGCCGCGCTGATGAGGGAAGGCGTACGGCGTTCGTCGACTCCAGATGACGTCGATGAGGGGTCTGGACTGTGGGCTAAGGCTGTGCCTGACTTGTGCGTGCGTGGTGGGTCCGTCGCGGCCCCAGGGCTGGAGCCGCTGGGGCGCGACCCGTATGCGTCAGGGTGCCCCCGTACGGGGACAGCTTGCAAGCCCGTGTACACCAGGTCGATGAGTGGTTTCGGGTCCAGCTGGAGTATGTGGAGCGAGACGCGCGGTCGAGGCTGATTAGGGTCGTCCCTGGTGGCTGCTTCCGTGTCGTAGTGCTGTTTGGCCCATGCTCGCGCCGCTTCTGGCGAGTATAGCGCCTGCGGTGGTGGCCATGCTGCCGCGATGGTTGATCTGCGCCTAGTGCTAGCTTCCTGGTCGTGAGCGTCAGCCGCCTCACGGAGATCTGGATGATCGTAGCCAGCAATGTGGAGGGCGTGCGCGCAGTCACCCATGCCATAGGCGCGTGGAAGGGCACGGCACCTGGAAGCAGCTTCTGTGGGGGCACACCAGTCCATGCGGATGAGGAGGCTCAGGACCCGAGGGTAAATGAGGCGCGCTCCGTGAGCCTCCCCTTTCACGTAGTTGTGCCTGTTTTCCCCGCGCGGTGGTTGGGTTGCTTCGCACATCCAGAGTGCGATGGGTCCCCACGCGAGGGTGTCGTCTTCGAGGCTGTAGGGCGGGTGGGGCGGTATCGCGTACCACGCGGCCAGCGAAGGGTGCACGCTCACGTACGTACGGCCAACGTTGGTGCCAGTTCGACCCTTCGTTTCACGGCGGGGGCCTGGCAAGAGGTGCCCTCCACAGGCAGCAAGACGGGCCGCAAGGTCGCCGCGGGTCCCATGCCAGAAAACAGTGGGCGCGTCGGTGGTGGGTTGACGGAGGTCCCACGTGAGGTCTGGGAAAATTGTCTCGCCCGAGTTGCCGCCCGAGTCTTCCAGCACCCAAGTGAGGCGGTTCGGTGGCCTCTGCATGATGTCCGTCCACGGCCCCAGCACTTGGAGTGTTGGGTCGTGAGTGAATCGAGGGTGGTCGTGGATTCGTAGAGCGTCTTTGATGTCCTCAGTGGACACGCCACTGTTCCCTAGCGCGAAGCCGTTTTGGTACAGGGCGTTAAGTATGCTCTTCGGCGGCTCGGGGACCGCTGGGTCACGCTGGATGGTGTTGCGTGAGTTGCGTGTCGGTGGCTGGAGGGCAGTGTAAGGCGTACCAGGGCCTGAAGGCGCCTGGGGCCTGTCAGGTGATGCATAGCGTGCTCGCCGTCGTGGTGGTTGGGTGTCCTCGTCGGGGGAGGGGGAGGAACCACGAGCGTCAGCATGTCGGAAGATGGACCACGGGCTGCCATGGGTGCGTTCTCTCGTTTCCCTTGGCTCGGTGTCGCTGCCGTGTGCTGTGGCATCCTCGTTGGTCGGTAGGTTACCGAATGTCGTGCCGTTCTTGGAGCCGTCTCGTGGCGTCGGGCTGGTCGATCTTGGTGTGACAGACGAGGCTCGCGATACGGCGGCTGTGACTTCCGCGATGGCGGCGGTAGTGGCGGTGGTGACGTCGGCGACTGCGGCGGCAACAGCTGCGGCGTAGTGTTCCTGTAGCAACGGATGTCGGAGTGCGTGCACCTGCTGGTCGTCGTGTTCGTCGGCGAGCGTGCACGGCATTTTGTGTGTGGCCTCGTCCTTCGGCTTCCTGCTCGGTTGGCAACAGCGGAGGCACCAGTGGGCAGTGGATGAGTCCAGGGCCCGCGCACATATGCGGGCGCCTACGTGTCCGACAGCTCCCTGGGCAAGGAGTTTGGCACCGACGAGTAGAAGACCACAAACAACTCCACCCGTGGCTATTGCCCCTAGCTTGCCGCTGGCCCATGTAAGGACGCCCCCGAAGCCGCTCCCGACTGCAGTGGCTCCGCCCGAGACACCATCTCTGAGTTTGTCGCTGGTCCATTTGAGAGTGGCCCTCAATGTGACGTGACATAGTATGTCGTTTTGCGTCGGAATATAGTGGACACCGATGGGCCTGGTGCGGTCGCTTGGCGTCGTCGTCGTTGTCGGTAGCTGGGGTCTCGGCTCGGGGTCGGCAAGTATCCATCGATCTGGTCCTTGTACGGCATTGCTATCACGATGGCGTACGTGGCCACCAGGAGGCAGATGAGGCAGCCACAATGTCGTGATGCCGCTGAGCTGTGCTGGGGCTCGTGGGGACCGCTGGCCTCTGGGTGATCATCATCGATGGGGTCGTTGTCGATGTCGGCCTGCCAGTGGTCGATGGCACTGGGGTTGGAGTCAGTCACGTTGTCACCTCCTGCGGTCTGGGGATGTCCAGGTCTAGCCAGTGGTGCAGCGGGGCTGAAGCCGCCACTGCACGGCCTGGCATGAGCTGGCGAGGCAGTGGAATGGCTAGTCACATCAGCGGCAGTGACGCCTTCAGCGTCGTTAGGCCGCGCAGAAGGGTCGGCCTGATCTGAGGTGTGGGGCGCACTGCGTTGCACGGGGCGAGCCCAGAGTGAGGCTCACTGTCGCGGTCACGCTGAGCCGAGTCGCCTGATGGTATCGTGCCGTCTCGATCCTGGATATCGATGTCGCCCTGGCTATCCTCCGACGCGTGGAACGAGTCCATGGATGTATTGCCGATATCGCTGGCCGCGATGTGCTGGAGCAGCCATGATACGGGATCTTCTGCGGCCTGATCGGTGCCGTCCGTCGGCGCCGCAGCGAGCCCCGCCTCGACGAGCGGCAGCATGTCTGGCGGTTGGTGCAGGATAACATCAGCGAGGTACGCCATGGCGTCATGGTCGGGTGGAGGGAGACCTCTTGGCAGCAGAGCATGGGCCCGTGAGAGGTATGGCGGCAAAGGTGCCATGAAAGCCTCAGGGCCAACGAGCGTGGCACGAGCGCCCTGGTACTCCAGAAGGAGGCCGAAATAGCGGGTGGCGTACTCACGGCTGCTCTGGATCCGAGTGAGGTTGCGGTTGATGCGCTGCCTGTCGGGGCCCGCTCTGTGCCAGATGTCCTCGCACATGTCGACCGCGGTGCGATGACGCAGGGCGTCGGTGGTGTCCTCGGACGCCTCAAGGAAGAGGTTATCGTACTGTGGCAGATGGAGCGTCGCCAGGATGTACGGGACGCAGTCCTCGAGCCATGCCCAGAACATGTCCTGGTTATCCTCACCTGGTGCCCACGCCGCAGCACACGGTATGAGCCGGGCGCGGATCATCATCTGGTGCCAGAAAGCAGGGTCTTCCTCGGGTTCGCCCCTATCTCGCATGGGAGTGGTGGGACCCGTAGGGCAATAGCGGGGCACAGCAGCGGGGCTGAAGCCGCCACTGTGTGCCTGGCCAATACTGCACGGACTCGCGGCAGCGGTGCAGTTGACGATCGGGTCCAAGATGGTGCAGTGATCGTACTTGTAGATGCTGTCATCGTAGAGGTAGAAAAGGGACGCACGTTCGACGTGCTGCAGAAGAAACCCACCTCCATGCTGGGGCGCACCGCCTGAAGACGGGTGTGCTCCAGCGAGCGAGGGGAGGGCCAGGCTGAAAGCAAATCGCCACATGATGGCGAGGCCTGGCAGACGGCGCGAGCGATGAGCCAAAAGCTGCATGTCAGCACGCATCTTTAGGTACCCCTGCATGCTCATGTACATTGCAACAAACACTCCCACAGCAAGATGACAGGTGTCCCTACACCAGGTAGCTTGCTCGTGCTGCTGCCAAAGATGACATGATATAGCAAGGAGGATGTACGACGAGAAGTGAGAAGGGATGCCTCTGAAGGCGCTTCCTCGGAGGGCTGAGGCGGGCCCTCTGAGGCACCTTCAATAGGGTTCCTGTGTGGCCCGCCCTTTGTCTTTGCCTTTGTCAGCCCCTGGGGGCCCCGTCCCTGGAGTGACCTGGCCTGGCTGGTCGATCCACCCGCAGACAGCCACGGGGTCGGCAACTGGTGCAGCTTCCTCCTTTTTGGTATCGAGGGTGGCCACCTGGGGCAGGTGGATGGTACCCCCCGTGAGGTGCCCGAGGAGGGCCTGGATGTCGCCGCGCAGTGCAGCAGCTTCGGTAGTTGCCGTCTGTTGCTGAGTGACGACGGTGGCAAGCCCTCGTTCCAAGCCTGTAACGTGCTCCGTGAGTGTGGCCTGGGATGAGAGAACGCCCGCAAGCTGGCCCTGCATGTTGTCCACCGTGTTGGCAAGCAGCTCGTGCTGTTGTTCCATGTGTTGGATGCGGGTCGTAGCGGCATCTGACAGTTTAGGGGCCGTAGCGAAGCGTTCGCCGAAGGTGTTCGGTTCGCGCGATGCCTCGCTGAATTCATCCTCTGATGAGAGGATCTCGACGTCGCCTGGTACCTCAGCGGCTGCGTCAGCGTGCCCTTCCGTGTGGCCCCCACCTTCGGCCGCCCCCGTGTCAGGTTGCGGGTCATGCCCGTCCCCACCTGGTCCTTGGACGGCCGTCTGCTCGGCAGCTCCATCCGTGCCGTGCGGGGGTGCAGAGGAGCTGCGGCCTGGAGCGCCGAGTGATCTTGCGTGCGGCGTGGCGTCGCGTTTCCCGCTGGAGGATCGGTGGCGCTTGGCTAAAGGCTCCTCCTTGGGGATCGGGAGCGGTGCGACGCCCTTGCCTTTGGGCGTGGCAGTCATGAGGTCGTGGAGGTAGGGGCTTTGGGCCGCTGTGGTTAAGAGTGTGCCCGTGGCGGGGCTGAAGCCGCCACCACGGGCGGGCGGCGTCACAGGCTCTGTGATAGTTGTAGGGGTGACAATGGTGACGTTATCCCTCTTCGGCACGACCTCAGCCAACGGGGCCTCGGTGATGCTCCACGGGATGGGGCACCCTGCGACCTGTACCGTATATGTGGGTGGGGGACGATGAGCGCGCACTAAGGCAAACTGCGCCGAAGTGGCTGGGTCCCAGGCGGTGTGGTAGACCTCACAGTCCCATAGTAAGAGAGAGAGAGAGAGGGAAAGAGAAGAGGAAGAGAGAGGGAGAGAGAAAAAACAAAGAGATAGCGAGAGAGACTGAGAGAGAGTGAGACTGAGAGTCTCAGGGAGCCAAAGAAGATGAAGGCTGGGAGCGCGAGAGACTGAGAGAGAGGGAGACTGAGAGACTCAGGGAGCCAAAAAAGATGAAGGCTGGGGCGAAACGCCACCGCTAAACTCCCCCCCCTCTCCTTCCTCTTCCGTACTACTCATCGTACCTCCCTCCCAACTCTTCCTCCCTCCTCCCTCCTCCCGTCTCCTGCGTCCTCCTCCGCCCTCTCCCGCCATCCCTACTCCATCCTGGCGGCCAGCCTTCTCCCTACGACGAAGCGATCGTGAGGCTACGAACATAGTGCCATCGTCACGCCTTTAAAGAGTTTAGTAAAAAGTTTCGCGCCGAGCTCCCGCACGCTCCCCTTTCTCAGCAGAGGGCTGCTGACCACTATCAAGCGAAGGACGCAGCAGCGAAGGACGCAACAGATGATGGAGAACCCCCAAGCCCATGCGAATGCGAAGACTCAAGGAGCTCCGTACGCTTCGCACATTCATCCGGACGGGCGGTCACGTACTCGTGGTCGTTTTCTCCCAGAAGGCCTCCGACAGGAAACCCTGCGCGCCCTAAATGCTTCACGAACACGTTGAGATACGACAAGCCGCTGTGCGTATGCCCGCGAACAACCTTCAACTCGACCTCACTGAAAACAACCCACTCTGGAACCTCGGCCCCATTCCGCGACGCGCTGTAATGATACCCTCCGGCTTGTTTACCGTCTGCCCAATGCCCGGTCACGTTCACGACTTGGAAGTAGATTTCCGTGCACTGCCGACCCAATCGGCGCGCATCGGCCTCCACGCGGAGCAATACTTTTTCATCTCGCTCTGCACGAGGGATGTTGATCAGAATATGCCGCCCTGGTTTCATCAAATCGAACCGCTCGCCATACACATTTTGAAGGTGGGGGTCGCCAGTGGCAGCCACGCCCCCTGCCGCTGGAGAACCTGAAGAAAGGAACGTCGGATATGGTGTTGGCCAACCTGGAGGATACGTCGGGCTGGGCGTCGGGCTGAGAGTCGGGCTGGACGTCGGGACGGGCGTTGGGTGGGGCGTCGGGAACGCTGTCGGGAACGCCGTCGGGATCGACGTCGGGTAAGGCGTCGGGTAAAGCGTGGGGACAGGCGTCGGGAACGCCGTCGGGACGGGCGTCGGGACGGGCGTTGGGTGGGGCGTCGGGAACGCTGTCGGGAACGGCGTCGGGTAAGGCGTCGGGTAAAGCGTGGGGACAGGCGTCGGGAACGCCGTCGGGAAGGGCGTCGGGACGGGCGTTGGGTGGGGCGTCGGGAACGCTGTCGGGAACGTCGTCGGGTTAGGGCGTCGGGTAAAGCGTCGGGAAGGGCGTCGGGAACGCCGTCGGGTAGGGCGTCGGATGCGGCGTCGGGAAGGGCGTCGGGTCGGGCGTCGGGAAAGGCGTCGGGGAAGGGGTGGGGTAGGGCGTTGGTGCAGGCGTCGGTGCTGGTGTCGCCGCCTGCTGGATAATGAGACGGTTGATTATTGAACACGAATTGGCCCAACTTCCAGTAAATGTCAAGAGCCCATCGCTAACAGAAACGGCGAGAATCGTACTTGCTCCTGGCCCGGCAAGAACATTGCCGAGACCTAGCGATTGCCCTTCCAATCTGCACCCGCTCGTCTGACTTGAGTACACGGTATCCTGTATCACAACTTCAACCAAATAGTCTCCATTAGACACCGCGATGTCCCAATGCTCGCCTGCACAACTTGAGTAACGGTCAGGGACCACTCCTGTGTTCTGCAAATCATCATAACCACTTACTGCGCGATTCCTTCCCGCTGTAGTGGCCAACCCGTTAACCTTGTATGCCGCATTGTTGCCACAAAACCAACCATAAGTGTACCCGTTACCCCGTGAACCATACACGTACCCGTAATCTGGAAGCCAGCCAGAAGGCACAGTCGTCCCTTCATTTTGAAAGTTTATGTTCAGAACGCTAGCGTTGGCGCTGGCGTCGGTGCGGAAGGTGGAACTGGCGTTTGGTGCCGGTGCGTGGGCAGGCGTGTCTTTCGCGGAGCCTGACCTGATAGACATCGCGGCGGGCACGGCGTAGACAAGTGCCAGCAAGCGCAGCAGGCTCGGCGCGCTCAGTACTGTCATCCTGCAGGGCGCAACGAGAATGTAAGGAAAGGTTACTCGATAAGCTCGCTTACTTGAGCCAGACTGCCATGAGCCTCGAATCGTTTCGGGATGCGCATTGGGATCCTCTTGGAGGACTCCTGAGGCCTGCTGGAACGCTGAGTACAATCCAAGAACCGTTCGGGACACTCTGATATCCAGACCGGCGACTGTGCGAAAGCTATGCGACCATGCAAACACCGGGGAGGACCAGCATGGCTTGCCTCTTGGGGGCCTCTCGTGATCTTTTTTCTAGTACCCGTGGGCTGTCTCGGGCAGCACCTGGGCCACGTTGAGTTCACCTGGGAGCCCTGCGGACCTGCTGGGGAGCACTGCAACGGTGTTGAAGGCCCTCTTGGGAAATCTGAGGGCACACCTGGACCGTCTGGGAGGCTAGAGGCATCCTAGGGAATCGCTTCGGGCCACCTTCGGTCGTATTGAATTCGTCTTGGGGCAATCGCGGGGTCCGCTTGGGCCGCGTGACCTTAGACGAGATCGTGCGGGGAGCGGCGGCGTGGTCCATTGGCCCTGGAGACCGCGCGATAGTTGTCAATCCGCCTGGCTGCGGGCTGCAAAATCGAAGCTGCAGCTCCTGCGCGTGGAACGCTGGGGGAGGGGAGCGGGGGGACGCATGTGGACACCGTCGCTGGGGTTTGCGGTGGAGCTCCCTATGGGGCCACGAAGCGCTGTGCTGGGTGGGGGGGCGCATGTGGACACCGCCACCGGGGCCCTAGGTGGAACTCCTTATGGGGCCACGAAGCGCTGTGCTGGGTGGGGGAGACAGAGGCACCGATGGGAAGAGGGAGGAGGGAGGGGGAGGAGGAAGGAGAGGATGCACGTGGGGCGCTGTGTTTTCAAAACGAGGACCCAACACCACAGGATGCTTGGGAACGACCATCGCAACATAGCCGCCACGGCGCGCGCCCGTGCCGACCCAAAGAAACGTGAAAGTGCACTTGTACGCTCAGCCCCCCTGTCGTGTTGAAGCGCGTCATACACCAGAGGCCCGACCACAAGAGACCTCCCGCAAGAAACCCAACCCCGATGCCACAGGGCGTCCATCGATTTTTGTTGTGGGAACGTCACGCTCTCCACTGCAAAGCCATCGAAACCGAAGAAATCCGGAGCACCCTGGAGGCAAGCAGGGTGTTTCTTGGCATGGGCCCCCACTGTGTTGCATGTGGATCACAATGGATCTTCGTTACGCACTGCGCCACTGCTTCGGTCTTTAGACACCCACCGCGATTTGAACCCATCTGTCCTTTCGGCAAAATGTGGACAAGCGGATTTGTCCTTGCCTCTTCAAACAACCATTTCCCTTCGGGGAGGGGGCACCCCATCTCTGATGTTTCATACCAAACGGTCGGCGCAACGATTGTGCAATATGTGTGCACTCTGTGCGGTGCAATCTATGTGGCGGGCAATCAGAAACACGCACCGCAGGCGTTGTTTTTCCCCGCATTTTATGTGGCGCATTCCAACGGCGGCAGCGGGCGGCGACGAGGCGGAGACGGAGCGGCGATGGGGAGGCGACGACAGGTACGGAACCGCCAAACCGCCCACGCAGTCTCTTGGAGAGAGAAAGAGAGAAAGAGAGAGAGAGAGAGGGAGAAAGAGAGGGAGAGAACGAGGAAGAGAGAGGAACAACAAAAAGAGAATGAGCGAGAGAGAGAGAGAGAGAACAAGAGGAGAGTGAGAGAGAGTAAGAGAGAGAGAGAGAGAGGGAAAGAGAAGAGGAAGAGAGAGGGAGAGAGAAAACAAAGAGATAGCAAGAGAGAGACTGAGAGAGAGAGTGAGACTGAGAGTCTCAGGGAGCCAAAGAAGATGAAGGCTGGGAGCGCGAGAGACTGAGAGGGAGGGAGACTGAGAGACTCAGGGAGCCAAAAAAGATGAAGGCTGGGGCGAAACGCCACCGCTAAACTCCCCCCCCTCTCCTTCCTCTTCCGTACTACTCATCGCACCTCCCTCCCAACTCTTCCTCCCTCCTCCCTCCTCCCGTCTCCTGCGTCCTCCTCCGCCCTCTCCCGCCATCCCTACTCCATCCTGGCGGCCAGCCTTCTCCCTACGACGAAGCGATCATGAGGCTACGAACATCGTGCCATCGTCACGCCTTTAAAGAGTTTAGTAAAAAGTTTCGCGCCGAGCTCCCGCACGCTCCCCTTTCTCAGCAGAGGGCTGCTGACCCCTATCAAGCGAAGGACGCAGCAGCGAAGGACGCAACAGATGATGGAGAACCCCCAAGCCCATGCGAATGCGAAGACTCAAGGAGCTCCGTACGCTTCGCACATTCATCCGGACGGGCGGTAACGTACTCGTGGTCGTCTTCTCCCAGAAGGCCTCCGACAGGAAACCCTGCGCGCCCTAAATGCTTCACGAACACGTTGAGATACGACAAGCCGCTGTGCGTATGCCCGCGAACAACCTTCAACTCGACCCCACTGAAAACAACCCACTCTGGAACCTCGGCCCCATTCCGCGACGCGCTGTAATGATACCCTCCGGCTTGTTTACCGTCTGCCCAATGCCCGGTCCACGGTTCACGACCTTGTAATAGATTTCCGTGCACTGCTTTCGCCAATCGGCGCGCATCGGCCTCCACGCGGAGCAATACTTTTTCATCTCGCTCTGCACGAGGGATGTTGATCAGAATATGCCGCCCTGGCTTCATCAAATCGAACCGCTCGCCATACACATTTTGAAGGTGGGGGTCGCCAGTGGCAGCCACGCCCCCTGCCGCTGGAGAACCTGAAGAAAGGAACGTCGGATATGGTGTTGGCCAACCTGGAGGATACGTCGGGCTGGGCGTCGGGCTGAGAGTCGGGCTGGACGTCGGGACGGGCGTTGGGTGGGGCGTCGGGAACGCTGTCGGGAACGCCGTCGGGAACGACGTCGGGTAAGGCGTCGGGTAAAGCGTGGGGACAGGCGTCGGGAACGCCGTCGGGACGGGCGTCGGGACGGGCGTTGGGTGGGGCGTCGGGAACGCTGGGTACGGGAACGGCGTCGGGAAGGGCGTCGGGAACGCCGTCGGGTAGGGCGTCGGATGCGGCGTCGGCAGGGGCGTCGGGTCGGGTGTCGGGAAAGGCGTCGGGGAAGGGGTGGGGTAGGGCGTTGGTGCAGGCGTCGGTGCTGGTGTCGCCGCCTGCTGGATAATGAGACGGTTGATTATTGAACACGAATTGGCCCAACTTCCAGTAAATGTCAAGAGCCCATCGCTGACAGAAACGGCGAGAATCTTACTTGCTCCTGCCCCAGCAGGAACTTTGCCGAGACCTAGCGACTGCCCTTCCAATCTGCACCCGCTCGTCTGACTTGAGTGCACGGTATCCTGTATCACAACTTCAACCAGATAGTCTCCATTAGACACCGCGATGTTCCAATGCTCGCCTGCACAATTTGAGTGACGGTCAGGGACCACTCCTGTGTTCTGCAAGTCATCATAACCGCTCACTGCGCGATTCCTTCCATTTGTAGTGGGCCACCCGTTAGCCTTGTATGCCGCATTGTTGCCACAAAACCAACCATACATGTACCCGTTACCCCGTGAACCATACACGTACCCGTAATCTGGAAGCCAGCCAGATGGCACAGCCGTCCCTTCATTTTGAAAGTTGATGTTCAGAACGCTAGCGTTGGCGCTGGCGTCGGTGCGGAAGGTGAAACTGGCGTTTGGTGCCGGCGCGTGGGCAGGCGTGTCTTTCGCGGAGCCTGCCCTGATAGACATCGCGGCGGGCACGGCGTAGACAAGTGCCAGCAAGCGCAACAGGCTCGGCGCGCTCAGTACTGCCATCCTGCAGGGCGCAACGAGAATGTAAGGAAAGGTTACTCGATAAGCTCGCTTACTTGAGCCAGACTGCCATGAGCCTCGAATTGTTTCGGGATGCGTATGGGGATCCTCTTGGAGGACTCCTGAGGCCTGCTGGAACGCTGAGTACAATCCAAGAACCGTTCGGGACACTCTGATATCCAGACCGGCGACTGTGCGAAAGCTATGCGACCATGCAAACACCGGGGAGGACCAGCATGGCTTGCCTCTTGGGGGCCTCTCGTGCTATTTTTTCTAGTACCCGTGGGCTGTCTCGGGCAGCACCTGGGCCACGTTGAGTCCACCTGGGAGCCCTGCGGACCTGCTGGGGAGCACTGCAGCGGTGTTGAAGGCCCTCTTGGGAAATCTGAGGGCACACCTGGACCGTCTGGGAGGCTAGAGGCATCCTAGGGAATCGCTTCGGGCCACCTTCGGTCGTATTGAATTCGTTTTGGGGCAATCGCGGGGTCCGCTTGGGCCGTCTGGAGGCTATCTTGAGAGCTCCTTGTGATATTTCTGATGCGGGACCGGGGTCACTCTCCTTTTCCCTTGGTCCACGAAGCAGCAGAGTGGCGGAAGCCTCTATCATCATCATCATCAGCATCATCATCATCATCATCATCAAGACGGCCCAAGAGGTCCCCAAGACGGCCCAAGAAGGCTCCAAGACGGCACCAAGAGGGGCCCAAGAGGGCAACCAAAAATTCAAAAATCTAGCTTTCCGCCCCCACGAGCCCCAGGGGGCCCCAAGAGTGCCCCAAGAGGCCGCCAGAGGCCCTCAAAAGGCCGCCAAGACGCCCCAAGGAGCCCCCAAGAGGCCCCCAGGAGGCCTCCAAAAGACCCCCAGACGCTTCCGCATTGCGAGCCGTCGAGCCAACTGCAATGCACCCCGCGCATGCAGCCTTACTCTTCCTCGCGACGTGCTCACAATCTTGTTCGGCGCTAGTGTGCTGCTGCTACGCGAACTGTTTCGTGCGCGCTGCGAACGTCAACAGCCTCTTCACCCGTTTCGACTCATCTGCCACATCTTTCGCGGCGATGCTTCGCTGATCACAGCTTCCGCACGCTACTCTTGCTCATTTCGTCTTCCGGTGTTCCTCCACTTGGTTGAGGGTCGAAAAGCCGACCTCCCAAAAGGACACCCCGCACCCGGGCGCACAGCACGCAAGGCGCTCGCAAAACACGCCCCAGACCACCGGCATCACGCAAACATTTGGACCCGCTACGTATCTGCCACCACCCGCGCGCGACACCGCACCCTCACACAAGACGCCGCTGGCCAGAAACTCCTGGCCTCGCAACAGTCACAGAAGGGGTCGGCAGATGTGGCGTAAGCCTGTAGATAATAAAGCCTGGGCGCAAGTACTGTTCGGGACATATACATAAGTCTAGCACGCAAAAATAGAAACGCGGGCTGCAGCCGCGCCGCAATCAAACGGCGTTCGATGCGTCGAGGGCGGGGGGGAGGCGCGAGGACGGAGGCCGCTGCGATGAGCGCGCCTCGAATCGGCCATGGTGGGGGGGGGCGGGGCGCGATTGCGATGATAATTGAACGTGACGGCGGCGACGGGGATGGATTTGGCGAAAGCGCGGGCGGCAGCGAGGTCGGCTGGTTTCGGTGAGATTTGACTCCAGCGCGGATGTGGCCACGAGAACGGGTGCCCGTTCCCACCCGCACGCTCACGCGGCGCGCGGGCGCGCACGCGGATCTCATGCACCTGCCCGCGCTCATAGCGAAATGGGAGCCATTGCCCGCGCGCTGGTCGATGGAGAGCAGGCGCCAAACGCAGGGTCGTTAAACATTACGCGAACCACGTATTTCGGCGTTGCGTCCAGCAGTGCGACGGGCGGGACTGGTCCATCCTTAGGGACGTCATTGCCGAGCGCGCTCACGGCATCGCCGAGACCGCGTTCGCCATGGGCGTGGGGTTCCTGGCGTCGATGTCCGCGCCTAAGAAACTGAAGGGCGAGCTGCGTAAAGCGTTCCAATGGATTCCAAGTCACGGTTGCCATGCGCGCTCGCCTGAAAATCTGCGATCGCGTCTCCGTGGGCCACGTCGCCGCGGCTACGTGATGGGCCAAATGCGGCGCGTGGTTGCCATCGAGTGCCCTGCATCGCGCATGGCGGCGCCGTGTTGCGCGGCCCCGGTGGGACTCTGGACCTTCCGCAGCGCCAAGTGCGGCGCCGGCGTCTGGCGGACTTCGACGGCGAGCGGCGCCAAGCAGCAGTGCGTGGCCCTTAGACGAGATCGTGCGGGGAGCGGCGGCGTGGTCCATTGGCCCTGGAGACCGCGCGATAGTTGTCAATCCGCCTGGCTGCGGGCTGCAAAATCGAAGCTGCAGCTCCTGCGCGTGGAACGCTGGGGGAGGGGAGCGGGGGGACGCATGTGGACACCGTCGCTGGGGTTTGCGGTGGAGCTCCCTATGGGGCCACGAAGCGCTGTGCTGGGTGGGGGGGCGCATGTGGACACCGCCACCGGGGCCCTAGGTGGAACTCCTTATGGGGCCACGAAGCGCTGTGCTGGGTGGGGGAGACAGAGGCACCGATGGGAAGAGGGAGGAGGGAGGGGGAGGAGGAAGGAGAGGATGCACGTGGGGCGCTGTGTTTTCAAAACGAGGACCCAACACCACAGGATGCTTGGGAAACGACCTCCTGACGCCGCCACGCGCGCCCGTGCCGACCCACAGCGTGTCGGAAATGTCCACGCTCAGCCCCCCTGTCGTGTTGAAGCGCGTCATACACCAGAGGCCCGACCACAAGAGACCTCCCGCAAGAAACCCAACCCCGATGCCACAGGGCGTCCATCGATTTTTGTTGTGGGAACGTCACGCTCTCCACTGCAAAGCCATCGAAACCGAAGAAATCCGGAGCACCCTGGAGGCAAGCAGGGTGTTTCTTGGCATGGGCCCCCACTGTGTTGCATGTGGATCACAATGGATCTTCGTTACGCACTGCGCCACTGCTTCGGTCTTTAGACACCCACCGCGATTTGAACCCATCTGTCCTTTCGGCAAAATGTGGACAAGCGGATTTGTCCTTGCCTCTTCAAACAACCATTTCCCTTCGGGGAGGGGGCACCCCATCTCTGATGTTTCATACCAAACGGTCGGCGCAACGATTGTGCAATATGTGTGCACTCTGTGCGGTGCAATCTATGTGGCGGGCAATCAGAAACACGCACCGCAGGCGTTGTTTTTCCCCGCATTTTATGTGGCGCATTCCAACGGCGGCAGCGGGCGGCGACGAGGCGGAGACGGAGCGGCGATGGGGAGGCGACGACAGGTACGGAACCGCCAAACCGC
>CAUYUJ010014665.1:0-42500 GCA_963575745.1 Prorocentrum cordatum
CCCTGAAGGGAGCTGGAGTCCCGAAAGCGAGGGCAAAGCTGCCTTGGGACCGTCTCGCGGCGGGGTGCTAGCTGGTTAACTGCGGTGGCGGCTGGGGGAGCGGTACGAACCCCTCCCTGCGGGGCCGCAACAGCATCGCTGGAGGAGCGCATACCCACCCCCTCCAAACCGCCAGATTCCACAGCGTCCGCCGCTACAGTAGGCGGGGGAGGCACCGCGCGCGACAGCTCGTGGGTGATTGCCAAACGAACAGAGCTCCCGCCCCGCCTGGTTTCGACAACCGACGGCTCCGACCCTGGAGGGGGCCGAAAACCCGCGGGGGCGGGCGAGGCGGCCAGAAAACTTGCTCGCGGCGGGCGGCCAGACTGGTGAGCCAGGCCGACGGTTGAGTGGGCGGCACGACCCCTCCCCTGCGGGGCCGTAGCAGCATCGCTGGAAGGGCGCATGCCAACCCCCTCAAATCCGCTGGGTCCCGATCCGCCCGAAGGGCCCTGGGCGCGCGCGCGCCTGTCGTTGCCCACGCGAGGGAAACGATGCCGCGAACGGCAGCTGAGCCATGGCGAAGCGGCGACTGGAGGGGGAGGAGTAGAGGGGGAGTGGAGAAAGAGAGGGTCCACCGACTCCGACTCCTCCGTCCTGGACGCCGTTATCTTCGCGCCGGTGGCCTCTCCGCCTGTTGCCAGGCGGGCGGTGTTCCGAGAGGCGGCGGCGACACTCGTGGCGCGAGCAATAGACCGTTCGGCGGCGGGCGGGCTCGACCCTTGAGTGGCGCCGGCAACGGGCGTGGCGCGAGCACTCTTCTTCCGGGCCGATGGCGCGGCCTCCTCGTGATGCGAGGGAACTCCACCTCCTACTCCTCTCCTCAGATGGGCGTCCGCTCCGGGGTCCAAGGGGAAGAGGCAAGAGGAAGGAGGGGAGTTTTGTAGCGGCGAAAGGGAGGCAGGCGCCATCGGATGCCGAGCCTGCGGGGCGGGGCTCAGAAGCCAGCGTCACACGAGCAGCAGCTGCGGCAGGCGCGGGAGGAACCCGCGAGCAGGTCAGACGCCTGCCTGGACGGCCTGGCTGGGGCCACGCCCAGATGACACGGGCGCGCACTGCCAGGGGGGCAGCGGCGCCCGAGCGGAGAGTGTGCACACTCGCCGCTGCCGGGTGCCCACAGGAGGCAGCCGGCCCACCCCCACCCGAGCTCTGACTGGCGGGGGGAAAGAGCGACCCCGAACCAGCCAGATCACGGAGGAAGCGTTGGGACCCCTGCCTGCGGCAGTGGCCCAAAGCAGCTCGTAGCCCAGCAAGTAGAACACCGCCGCGTAGGTGAAGAGGAACCTGCGCGGCGGTGGCACCCGCAAGCCCCCTGGCGCCCTGGCCGCGCGCGCGCGCGGCGGGGGGAGCGGGGGGCGAGAAGAGCAAGCTTGGGGCCGAGAAGCTGCAGGACCTGAACGGGCGCGAGCGGCAAGGAGAATAGAGAAGCGCAGGAGGAGGAGGAGGAGGAGGAGGAGGCGGAGGAGGCGGAGGAGGAGGAGGAGGAGGAGGAGGAGGAGGAGGAGGGGGAGGAGGAGGAGGAGGGGGGTGGCGGGGAGGGGCGGGGAGAAGGGTGGCAGCAGGCAGAGGGGGGCGCCGTGCTCCAGCGCCCGCCCTGGCGCCCTGCCCTGACGGGGGGAGGGGGCCGAGCGGTGTGTGGGGCGGGAGGGCGAGGAGGACGAGGGCAGGCCGGCGGAGGGCTCTGGCTCTGACTGGTGGCGAGGCCCGCACGAGGGGGCCAGGCCCTCACAGGAAGGCGACGCCGACGCCGACGCCGACGCCGACGCCGACGCCGACGCCGACGCCGACGCCGACGACGCCGACGCCGACGACGACGACGACGACGACGACGACGACGACGGCGACAACAGCACGACAACAGCACGACGAGGGGTGAGACAGGCGGCGGCCCTCGTGCAGGGGCAGGCGCGGGCGCGGGACCAGCGGAGCAGGAGGAGAGGAGGAGGGGTGGAGGACGACGCCACAGGGAGGGCCCAGTCAGCAGCTGCCCCCGCCGCTCCGCGGGGAACGCCACGACGGGAGGCCACTCACGGTGTTCGGTCTCCGAGGGCTGCCTCCTGGCCCCGGGGCCGTCAGAAAACAACTTTGGATGACAAGCCAGTCCTGGGGAAAGGGGTTATGACCTGATCAGGGGTTCCACGTCCGCTGTGAGAAGATCACGGCGTCGTAGCAGTAATTTGATACGCCGCGACGCAAAAAAGACCTGACGCCCCCCCACCAGCTGCAGAGCACACTCGAGTGCGGCGTCGTAGCAGTAATTTGATACGCCGCGACGCAAAAAAGACCTGACGCCCCCCCACCAGCTGCAGAGCACACTCGAGTGCGTGTGTGCGTGTGAGCGTGTGTGTGTGTGTGTGTGGGTGTGCGTGTGCGTGTGCGTGTGCGTGTGCGTGTGCGTGTGCGTGTGCGTGTGAGTGTGCGTGTGCGTGTGCGTGTGCGTGTGCGTGTGCGTGTGCGTGTGCGTGTGCGTGTGCGTGTGCGTGTGCGTGTGCGTGTGCGTGTGCGTGTGCGTGTGCGTGTGCGTGTGCGTGTGCGTGTGCGTGTGCGTGTGCGTGTGCGTGTTGCGTGTTGCGTGTTGCGTGTTGCGTGTTGCGTGTTGCGTGTTGCGTGTTGCGTGTTGCGTGTGCGTGTGCGTGTGCGTGTGCGTGTGTGTCTGTGTCTGTGACTGTGACTGTGTCTGTGCCTGTGTCTGTGTCTTTGTCTGTGTCTGTCTCTGTGTCTGTGTGTAGCTGTCTGTGTCGTTGTAGGTGTATGTGTCTGGCATGTATGTGTGTGTGGTGTCGCGTGTGCGTGGTGTGCTGTGTGTGCGTAGTGTGTGCGTAGTGAGTGTGTGTGTGTGGGGTGGTGGGTGGGCTTGGGGTAGGTGGGTGGTGGTGGGTGGGTGTGGGTGGTCTGTGGCTGGTGGGCGGGGGCGTGTGGGTGGTGTGTGGGGGGGTGTGGGGTGTGGGTGGGTGGGTGGGCGGGGGTGGGTGGGTGGGTGGGTGGGTGTGTGGGGGGGGGGGGAAGGCTGGTTGGGGGCGGGGCGGCTGTCCCACCTTCCGTGCCTTGTCCGCGAGCCCCCCATGGCGCTGTCCACCGCCCTGCCGCCACTGCCTGGTGCCGCTCCCCTCCTGTTGCATTGGCATCCTCCTGCTCGCCACGCCCTCCTCCACACTGTTGGCTCTCTGCTTCCTCGTCCCCCTCTGCTGCGCCTCACGTGCCGCCGCGCGGCCTGCCACTGCTGTCCCTCCACCGTTCCTCAGTCCGCAGCCCCCCCTCCCCCCTTCCCCTCCGCCTCTCGGACGGCTGACCGACCGACGACCCACCGATCGACCGACGAGGCGACCGACCGACGACCGACCGACCGACCGATGACCGACCTACCGACGACCGACCGGTCGGTCGTACGACGAAGACGCCTGGTTCGAAAAAACTGTGTCCCCTGCAGACGTGCGACGTCCTGATTCCCCACATCCTGAGTGGGGTTTTTGTTTTCCCAGAACATCCTCTCCTTCTCCCTCCCTCCCGCCTCCCGCCTCCCATATCAATACCATGCCTACCACTGCAGCCTCCCGTATCATACCATGCCTACCATTGCATACCATGCCATACCATACCTACCATACCATACCATACCATACCATACCATACCATACCATACCATACCATACCATACCATACCACACACTACCAAACAATACCACATCATATCATACCTACCATGCCATACCACACCATACCATACATACCACACAATACCGAGCAATACCATACCATACCAACCATACTACATAGCATACGTACCATACCATACCATACCACACCATACCATACCAGACCTACCATACAATACCATACCATACCAAATCATACAATCGCATACCTACCATACGATACAATACCATACCACACGTACCATACAATACCATACCAAACTACCCATACAATACCATACCAGATATACCTTACCATACCATACCCGCAAGAGCGAGCAGGGTATCGGAATACGATACTGTTTACCAAGTTTCGTGCTCCTCCCACCCCTCCAGGGAGGCCCCGCCTGAGCGAGGAGGGTATCGGAAACCAGTACTGTTTACATGGTTTCGTGCCCCTCCCACCCCTCCAGGGAGGCCCCGCCTGAGCGAGGAGGGTATCGGAAACCCGTACTATTTACATGGTTTCGTGCCCCTCCCACCCCTCCAGGGAGGCCCCGTCTGAGCGAGGAGGGCATCGGAAACCCATACTATTTACATGGTTTCGTGGGGAGGCCCCGCCTGAGCGAAGAGGGTATCGGAAACCCGTACTATTTACATGGTTTCGTGCCCCTCCCACCCCTCCAGGGAAGCCCCGCCTGAGCGAGGAGGGTATCGGAAACCAATACTATTTACATGGTTTCGCGCTCCTCCCACCCCTCCAGGGAGGCCCCGCCTGAGCGAGGAGGGTATCGGAAATCCATATTATTTACATGGTTTCGTGCCCCTCCCATCCCTCCAGGGAGGCCCCGCCTGAGCGAGGAGGGCATCGGAAACCAATACTATTTACATTGTTTCGTGCCCCTCCCACCCCTCCAGGGAAGCCCCGCCTGAGCGAGGAGGGTATCGGAAACCCATACTATTTACATGGTTTCGTGCCCCTCCCACCCCTCCAGCGGGGCCCCGCCAGAGCGAGGAGGGTATCGGAAACCTATACTATTTACATGGTTTCGTGCCCCTCCCACCCCTCCAGCGGGGCCCCGCCAGAGCGAGGAGGGTATCGGAAACCTATACTATTTACATGGTTTCGTGCCCCTCCCTCCCCTCCAGGGAGGCCCCGCCTTAGCGAGGAGGGTATCGGAAACCAATACTATTTACATGGTTTCGTGCCCCCCCTCCACTCCTCCAAAGAGGCCGCGCTTGAACGAGGAGGGTCGCGGAAAGCATTACTCTTTACCAGGTTTCGTAGCCCTCCCCCCTTCCAGCGGGGCCCCGCCAGAGCGAGGAGGGTATCAAGAAACCGGACTATTTACAAGGCTTCGTTTCCTGAGCACCTGTCCTCCCTCCTCCTTTCTTTCGTCTGCCCTTTCGTGCGTGTTCGATGAGCTTCTCCTTCGTGTTGATGTTGTCGTACCCCATGGGTCCCACGAAACCGTTAATATCTTTATGTGGGGAACTCCGTTAGCATAATTTTTCAGTACGGCGTCCCCGGAAGTCCCGACCCTTTCCCCGGGACCAATTTTCCATCCTGCGTCCTTTTTTTTTCGACGGTCCCGGGACCCGGCGACGCTCTCCCGACGCCGAAGACAGCCGAAAACCCTCCGACGTGATTTGTTTTTCGACGCGATCCTGTCTGGGCTCGAACATCCGCGATCCTCGAGCTCTCGGATCCTCGACCCTCGAGCCTCCTGTCTGGGAAGTCGCCGGGCCCGGAGATCCGACGTGGCAGAGAAATCGCAACATCGAAAGAAATCACGACTGGAGCCCCGGACCCCATCTTGCTGCGTCATTTTTCGAGCCGGATCCACCTGCGAGGGTCTCGGGGTCCCAAACTGAGCGAAAACGCCGGGCGCGAAAAGATTGCACCGCCAGGATCTCAAGGGGGGATCTCAGGAAATTCTCAGGGCGAGACCGCCGCCCTTGGCGGCGTCCTTCCGGATGGTCATCCGGTACCGCAGCGGGCCGGGCTCGTCGCCGTCGCTCGTCATGGGCTCCTAGACGGCGCCGGCGCGAATCGTGACGTGACCGAAATGGAGGGCGGGGACGGTCACGGGCTTTGTCGCGAATGTCGGGAGCCTTGAGACGGGGGTCAATGCAAGCGGGGGTCAGCCAGAGCGCCGAATCTTGCAGGACCCTGTAGAGCCAGGGGTGCATGGACCCAGGCTCTAGCGCACAGGAGCCCGCAGGATCTTGCAAAGCCCGACGGGCCCGGGATTGCATCGATCTGGAGCAGTGCGTCCCCGAGACCCCAGACCCCCGACGTCATGATTTGTTCATGGCGTCGACCCCCAGAAGCCTCGACCCATTCCCTGGGACCGGTTCTTCATCCCGAGTCGTTTTTTGACGGCCCCGAGGCCCCTCAAGGGCCCCCAGAGGCCGAAAATAGCCACGAACCTCCCATCGACCCGAGGGGGTCTGGGCTCCGAGAATCAGGAAAAAGCAGGCTCGAGGGAATATTCGGACCTCCGCGGGCCCACGTCTTTAGAGTCACGGCGTCGGAGTGCGAGGATCGCCGCCCGGGCCACCCGGGCTGCTCGGACGCCGCCGTCGGCTCCCCCAAACGTTTTCTGGCCTCTCGCCGTCGTCGTCGCCGTCAACGTGGCCGCCGCCAGCTCCCCAAAAGGTGTTTCAGCCTCTCGCCGTCGCCGTCGCCGTCGGCAGCTGCGCCTCGCCGAGAGTGCTCTCCGGGGGGGGCCCGAATCGTGCCGAGCACGGCCGCTGGAGTCCGCCCCTCCTTCTCCCCCCTCCCGCCCCCCCCCCTCCCACTGCCACCCCCCTCTCCTCTCCTCGCCATCGCTCGAACGTCCATTCCCCGCGCATTTTTCGATATCGCGCGTGTTTTTTGCTTTGCTCGATGACCCAGGATGCTTCCCGATGGTCCTCGCCGAGGAAAAAATGCGCACGCCCGAGCGACGCCGAGTCCCCTCCTCCCCGCTCGCTGCTGCTGCTGTTTGTTGCATCTGCCCTCTGAGGATGCACTGCTGTTGGTACCCGATTGGCCGGCACGCGCTTCTATCCGTCAGCCTGCACCCCGCGTTGCTCGCGCCGCTTCTGGTCAGGCGAAGCCTTCCCGCTCAAGCTGCGCTGCAGGGGCCCCGGACTATGACAACAACGGCTCCCGCGCCCGCCCGCTTTAATGTCCCGCCCGGCCCGCCCGTTAGGGTCCGCCCGGCCGGTCCGCCATTTCGGGTCCGCCCGCCCCGCCCGTACGTCAGGACCGCCCGCCCGACCGACCTAGTTTCCTGTTAAGGTCCGCCCGTTCTCTTGCGTGGAAGCCCGCCCGACCGACCTGCCAGGGTCCACCCGCCCGGATCGTCCGTTGGGTCCGCCCTCCCGACCCGCCCGTCAGTGTCCATTTGCCAATCTTCCTGCTCCTCTCTCCTCCCCCTCCCGCTTAACCTTTTTCGTCTTCAGTCCTCCTCCCTCCCTCTTGCCCCCCTCCCTTTTCGTGTCCGCCTCCCTTCCGTGCTCCCTCCCTTTGTCCTTTCCCCATCCTCTTCCTATTTGAGGGGCCTCGCCAATTACACGTGGCAGACAAGGAAGATACGCAAAGAAGATATACCCCCCACAATTTGGGCCTCCGGCGGCCGCTCGGGACGATCCGGGCCCCCGGACCGCCCTCGGCGAGTCGTGGGACGCACACCGCTCGAGGCTGGAAAGCGTCCCGCAACCGACGAACACGCCCGAAGACTTCCACCTCGAACCTCGAGCCGCCCGAGGAGGCCGCCCTCGACCCTCGACCATCGACCAGGGTCACGAGCCTCCAGAGCCTCGATCCTCGAGTCCTCGCCTCATCTCCGAGCCTCGAGCTCGCGATCCTCGAATCCTCGGATCCTGGGCCGAAGGCACGACAGCACCCTGCAACCGACGACAACGCCCGAGAGCCTCGGACCTCGAGCCTCGCGCCGTCCGCTCGAGACCAAGGGCCAGGGTCCTCACGGCCACGGTCGAAGTGAGACAGTATTTCGCAGCGTAGAGCGGACAGATCAGGTGATGCAGAGAGCACAGAGTCGAGCAGATATGGCAGAGAGCCGAGATCAGGCAGTGGAGAGAAGAGCGAGTGGAGAGGGTAGATCTAGCCAAGGACGGGAGGAAAGAACGGACTCAAAATGATCAGTCGGCTGAGCAGGGACCGACCGTCCTGGCATTCCTTTAGTCCTACCACGAAATGCTCTTCGAACTCAAAACAGGTCTAATAACAAAAGCACGGTTCTTAGAACATCATTACCCGACGTGCTAATTCAAGACAGGCTCGGCCAGAAATGCTCTAAGAACGTTTCGTGGGAACCACAAAAGGTTGTTAGACCATGCCTTGGTAGGCCTGTAGGCACGCCAGGACGCTTCGCCACTGCTCGAGTCGGAGGCTCGCGCGGAGCTCTCGGATCGGCGCGGGCCCCCCCGCGCCCGGCGCGCGGAACACGCGCCAGGGGGCGGCGCCCGAGGCGCCGCCACGGGGGGCCCCGCGCAGGCCGAGCAAGCCCGCGCAGGCCCCCGACAGCTTCTGCGCGTGTGTGCTGCCTCGTCTTCTTCTTCTTCTTCTTCTTCTTCTTCGAGGGGCGGGTGGGGGAGGAAGAGTAGGGTGGTGAATGCCACGACCATGGACACCCCAACAGTTTGCACACGTGCCTCAGACATCTGGGAAGCACTTGGCAGCACGCTGCGTCCTCTCCATTGACCGTCCTCCACAAGAGTAGGGGGGGGACGATGGGGGGGACTGGCTCCAGGGGTGGGCGCGGGGCATCAGGCCTGCATCGACGAGACATCGAGGGGCGAAGGGGGGAGGAAGAGTACAGTCGGACTTCATTGGACAGGACACGCGAGAGGACAAAAGACCCTTCCGGGGGCCACATTGCCATAGAAATGCAGGATGCACGTGTCGCGAGACACAGGACACAGAAGCACCCTTGATTTGTCAGGGTCGACCTACTAATCCGGGCCGACTGTAGTGGGGGGGGGGGGGGGGGCGTTGGGGGGGACTGGCTCCAGGGGTGGGCGTGGGACATCAGGCCTGCATCGACGAGACATCGCCGATGGATCGGCCACGCGCCCTCGATGAACAGCGAGACCGTTCCCTCCGAGAGCTTATGCGCATGCCGTACTCTCTTCTTCGGGCCCCTCCAAAGAGGGAAATCTGACACCCGAGAGAAGCTCGAGAGGGCGCAGATTGAAGCCTCCCCATTCAGCGAAACATTTATCGGGTTGGGAGCTCGGGGCCAGGAGAACTGATCGCATTATCCGTATGATCGCGCATGTTGAAGGTGCTCATGGCACCGTCGTGCCCTATTTGGGCATTGGCTGAACTGGGTTTAGTAGGACCTGGTTTAGTAATGTGTGCTGGGGGACGCTCCCCCCGCCCCGTTCCACTAACCGGAACTGCCGTCACCCGAAAAAACACCAGCTGCGGCAGACCTGGTTTAGTGATTCTGGCCTATTGAGGGGCTTCGGGGCCCTACTACTAACTGGGCCCCCTTACCCCGGGTCCTGGCTATACTCGACTTGCATATTCCCAACCCCTTCCTCCGAACCCGACAATTGTCTTGTGGATGCCACGAAACTGGACACCCTAACAATCCTATCATTGAATTTGAAATGCGTTTGAAATGTCGGACAAATGTTCTAAACATGTTTTCAACATGTGTTTTGCGTGTCTAAAACAGGTTCAACATGTGTTAGACATCCGGAAATTATTGGCACCATGCTTCCTCTCCATGGATCGTCCTCCACAAGGATATATACCCGACCTGTATCTTCCCAACCCCTTCCTCCGAACACGACACCTGTCTTTCTCATCCACTCCACGCCCGCGGGCCGCAGCCACCGACCCGGACCGACGGAGGAAGAAACCGTGCCTCTGCTGGCCGGCTGCTCCCGGCCGTCTTCGCTGGCGGGCGCGTGCAAGGCGACGACACCGCAGCGAAGAGAGGAGATAGGGAACCACACACTATACACCGACGCTTTTTCCGGCCCTGCACTGAAGTCTGCAAGCGAGAGAGCGAATCCTGGTGTATACGGGATCCGGAAGACGGGGGAAAAAGTATACACCACACCACCCCGACGTCGTCCCCGACCCTCGAAAAAGTCCTGGGATTGAAAAACCGCCCTCCACTGGTAATGTATATGCTCCAGTTTTTCCGAGGCATACTAATACTATATGTCCTCCTTGGAGGCGCGCGTCCGACCCGAACATATAGTATACCCATCTAGTAGTGTATCGTTTCCCGAGCGGTGTGGCCAGAACGCGCCCGCCACGACGTATATACTATAAGATTCCTCGGTGCGCGCGTCGCCCCTGGGGGGGCGACGCTCACACAGTATTAGCACGTTGGGGTGACGCCGACGGCGGGCTCGTGTCGTGCAGACTTCGGCGCTTGCTTCCGACACCGCGGGGATCATTCAGCCTGGAGCGATCGGCCTTTTCCGAAAGGTCAGATCGTTCCACATCAACCGACCGATGCTGGGTCGCCGGCGGCGTTCGCCGTTGAACGCCAGCGGCGGGGTCGCCGCCAGTCGACACGACGCGAGCCTACGTCAGGAGAGCCCGGAATCGAATCGACAAGTCGGATCGGCGATCGAAATGAATCGGATCGGCGGAAATCGGCAGCCGAGTCGGAAGAAATCGAATCGGCGGAAATCTGCAGGCTGAGAAGACTTCCATTGGGAAACGGGCATCCACATCGGAATCCGCAGTCCAACCCAATCGGAAGTGGAACCGATCGAAATCGGGCCGAATCGAGTCGGAGGAATCGAAATGAGCCCTGCTACCGTACGACCGACTGACGACCGACCGACCGCCCGAGGAGGCGGCGGCGTTCGCTGTTGAACGCCGGCGGCGGGGTCGCCGCCGGTCGACACAACGCCAGCCTACCCTGAGATCCGGCGCCGCGAAAAACTTGAAAAATCACGACCCGAGCCCCTCCTCCCTCCTCCCTCCTCCCTCCTCCCCCCTCCTCCTAGGAGGAGGGGGGAGGGAGGGAGGAGCCCGTCCTCCTCCTCCTAGGAGGAGGGGGGAGGAGGGGGGAGGGAGGAGGAGGAGGCGGGAGGAGGAGGAGGAGGAGGAGGAGGGAGGAGGGGAGGAGGAGCTCCTCCTCCTCCTCCTCCGAGACCGCTGCGCCATTGTCCGAGCCGGATCGACCCGTGAAGGCCCCGGCCCGAGACCGGGCGAAGATGCCCGGCCCGAAGCAACCGAGTCGCCAGGATCTCAGGGAGTATACCTCCTCCTCCTCCTCCTCCTCCTCCTCCTCCTCTCACTCCTAGCCCTTTCGATCAGGGTCGGCGGCACCGGCCGTCAGGCCTCTCCGATACCGTGCGACCGACCCACCGACCGACCCACCGACCGACGACCGACCGGCCAGCCGTACGACGACCGACCGACGGGTCGGTCTTCGTACGACGACTGGCCGACCGAGCGACCGGCGCAGACCCCTGATGCAATTTTTCTTGCTTCCATTCGTACGCGACCCCGCGAGGTCCGGACCCCTTCCCTGGGACCGGTTCTCCCTCCCGAGCCGCCTTTTGACGCTCCCGGGGCCAGCAGGTGAGGGCCTCCGGAGGCCGAACGTAGCGCACTCCCGCCGTGGTTTCTTCACCACGCGAGGGGGTCTGGGTCTTCTCAGGAGGGGAAGAGGCACACAGGCACAATGAATCGTCGATCCCCAGGAGAATATGGGAAAACGTGGGAAGTGGGCGGGAAGGCAAAAACCCAGAACAGATGGGGAAAGATGGGGCATCTCTTTCTGTTTGTGTGTGTATCTGTTTGTGTGTGGTTGTGGGCCCCTTTTCATCTTCGTGCGACGACCGACCGACCGACCGGCCGACGAGGCGCGGCGAGCCTTGCCGACGGCCCAGTTCGCCCAGGACCCCACCACGCTGTGCGTGCGGGCGGCGCCCGACGCGGCCGGCGCGCTGTCGCCCGCCGCGGCGGCGTCGCCGCCGCCGCCGGGGCCTGGGGGGCGCCGCGCGTCGGTCTTTCCCAGACCCCCATCGCGCTGTGGAACAGAAACGTGACTCGGGAGCGGCCAAGAGGGGGGAGTCCAAGAGGGGGGGGTGCAAATCATGACCGGCGGCATGTGCGCGGCCCAGCGGGGGGGTCAGGGACGTAGTGAAATAAGAAGAGGCGCCATGAAATCTGGGGAAATATCATGGCCCACGCCATGATATCCACCCCCCCCTAGTCATCACCCCCCTCTTTTCCGCCCCCGAGTGTCTTTCGCAAAGTTCGGCCTCCGAGGGCCCTTGCCGGGCCTCGGGACCGCCAACAGACGACCCAGGATGCAAAGCCAGTCCCGGGGAAGGGGTCCAGACCTCTGGGGGTCGGCGGTGTGAAAAAACCACGACGTCGGGGGTCCCCGATTCGGTGATGATGCTCCAAGCTATCGTCCGACACGGTTTCCATACTGCTTCCGACACTCTTTCGACACTTTTCCAGGTGCGTGAAGTCATTTCTGGGATGTCGTCCTGAAGTACGGTGGGAGCAACATGACGCTTTGGTCGTCTGTGCCTGTCGACCAGAGATCCGACGCTCCAGCAAACATTGGAGTGGGCTTCTTTTGGGGCGCTTTGCGGCCTCCGGCGGCCCTAGCCGACCGTCAAACAAGGACTCTGGACGAAGAACTGGCCCGACAGGGTTAAGTCGGGCCTGTCTCTCTACAGATAGTTCAAAAATAATATGGGGACGATTTTGAAACATACTTTTCTATCATTTGGGAGTATTGTTTGATTATTTCCTATTTTTTGTCCAAAGCCTCCCTGTAGGAAGACAGGCCCGACTTAACGATAGGGAAGTGATCCAGGCCTCCAGGGCCCACGCATCGAAAAAGCTTGAGCGGCGGGATGTCTGGGTGCGTCGCTCCTCCCATGCGCCAGCCCTGGCTCGTCGTGAGGACATGGCGCCGGAGGGTGTCTGCAATCCCAGACCCCTGACGTCATAATTTTTTCATGAACCCATTCCCTGGGACACGTTTTTCATCCTGAGTCGTTCTTTGACGGTCCCGAGGCCCGGTAAGCCCAGAGGCCGAAAATAGCCCAAAACCTCCCGTCGTGATTTTTCCCTACCTAGGCTCTGCCTAGAGGGTTCTTACTCTCTTAGCTTAAAGTGGCCGGGCAGTGCAAAGCGCCCCGGGCCGGGCGGTTCCCCCAGTCCCCGCCCCGCGGTTCCCCCAGTCCCCTGGGAGCTTTAGCTTTAGCTTTTAGCTTTAGCTTTAGCTTTAGCTTAGCTTTAGCTTAGCTTTAACTTAGCTTTAGCTTAGCTTTAGCTTAGCTTTAGCTTAGCTTTAGCTTAACTTTAGATTAGCTTTAGCTTAGCTTTAGCTTTAGCTTAGCTTCAGCTTAGCGTTAGCTTAGCTTTAGCTTAGCTCTAGCTAGCTTTAGCTTAGCTTTAGTTTAGCGTTGGCTTAGCTTTAGCTTAGCTTCAGCTTAGCGTTAGCTTAGCTTTAGCTTAGCTTTAGCTTTGCTTTAGCTTAGCTTTAGCTTTAGCTGTAGCTTAGCTTAAGCTTGTGTTTAGCTTAGCTGTAGCTTATAATTAGCTTTGATTTAGCTTAGCGTTAGCTTAGTTTTAGCTTAGCTTTAGCTTAGCTTTAGCTTAGCTTTAGCTTAGCTTTAGCTTAGCTTTAGCTTAGCTTTGGCTTAGCTTTAGCTTAGCTTTAGCTTAGCTTCAGCTTAGCTTTAGCTTAGCTTTAGCTTAGCTGTAGCTTAGCTTTAGCTTAGCTGTAGCTTAGCTGCAGCTTAGCTTTAGTTTAGCTTTACTGTTACTACTAATGCTGCTTCCCTAGGGGCTCCAACTCCTAGGTAGGGTCGCACTGGGATAATTTCATGACCCGAGGGGGTCTGGGATCCCACCAGCCCTCTGGTCCCAGGTGGTCTGGCGAGCTCTTTCTCTCCTCTTCCACAAACCCTCGTCCCCTCCCCGTCCCCTCCCTGGTCCTTGTCGGGGGCGGGCTGCGACGTGTCAGAGAGTGCTCTTTCGCCCAATATAGCTCCAAGAGGGCCTCCGAGGCGGCTCAAGATGGCCGACGATGGTTCAACATAGCTCCCGACATACTTCCAAGATGCCCGACGAAGGCCACAAGACGATTCCAGGTGCTATCCCCAGACATCCGGCCGCTCCGGTTGCTTCGATGCGTGGGCCCCGGAGGTCTGGACCACTTCCCTGTCGGGCTGGTTCTTCGTCCTGAGTCGTCTTTTGACGGTTCCGAAGCCTGGCGAGGGCCCCCGGAGGCCGAAAACCGCCAAAAACCGCCCGCTCCAAATTTTGTTGGAGCGTCGGATCTCTGGATCTAAGCCCTGATCAGGTCCCCCGCAAGAGGCTACAATCATTCAAAGCCAAAGGAAACGCAATGAGCTGTGCCTTCTCCCCGTTTCGCATCCGACGCGCTCTTAAGCCCTCAGGATGGCCCCGAGATGCCCCGAGAGAGGCCCCAGAAGGGCCCGCGCGGCTCCCCAAAACGGCCCCACGAGCGCCCAAGATCGGCCCAAGAGCGTCCCAAGAGCCAAGAGGGCCCCAAGATGCAATTTTGATGGCCCAGGGGGGGGGGACGAAAATCGGGGACCCCCACCATTTGATCGATGGCCTCCAAGACGGCCCTGAAGGGCTCTCCAGGGTTCCGAAGGGACCCCCAAGAGAGTTTCAAGAGGCCCCAAGAGGGCCCCAAGACCACCCAAAAGAGGCCCAAGGGGAACCCAAGATCCCTCTAAAAAGTTTCAAGAGGGCTCAGTTCTCGTTCTCGTCGGCCTCCTCCTCGTCCTCGTCCTCGTCCATGCCCTCATCGTCTTCCATTTCCATTTTCCTCCTCTTCCTCGTCGTCGCGGTCGTCGTCGTGCTCGTCGTCTTCTTCCTTCTCCTCCTCCTCCTCCTCCTCCTCCTCCTCTTCCTCCTCTTCCTTCCCTCGCCCCCATGCGGGTTCCAGGGATGGCCCGACGAGGCCGTCCAATGCCCCCCGTCGCTCCCAGAGATTTCTCTGTTCACCCTGGTTGCCCGCTTTGTCTCACTAGATGTGTCTCTTCGTCCCTTTCTCGTCAGCTCTCCTAGGAAGGATTTCTGGAGGAGGAGGAGGAGGAGGAAGGCTGGTGGGGATAATTACGCGAAGTGTGAAGAACTTTTCTGTCTCCAGGGGGCCTTTGCCCGGTCTCGGGGTGCCTTCCAGCAGCTGCACCTCGTCGAGAGCTTCCCAAAGGTGCCCAGATAGTCTCGATCGGCCGCTGGGAGCCTGACTCCAGATCCGCCGTACTTTTAGCGATCTCGGAAGTAGGGCAGAACTTTACGCCCCTGGTTGTCAAGTTCCTCTGATGCCGATGTCCGCCCTACTTTGCCGTCGCTGTCCGCGCGGTAGCTTTGCGGAAACATCGCCCTGAATTCTCGCATCGCCCAGGGTGCGCTTCCGACTCAAAGTCAAACCGGAAAAACTGCCAAAGTGCGGCGGATCCGAAGCCAGGGTTGCCCCACCTCCCCCAGACAGACCCCCCCGAGTCGCGAAGAAACCACGACGGTAGGCTTTGCCATATTGTCGAACTCGGGCCCTCCATGATGGGCATCGGGGTGCGTTGAAGCAGCCGCGCCTCGCCGAGGGCGTTCCATGCAGGGGTGCCCGGAACGTGGACGGGGGGGGGGGGGGCGACGCGTTGGAGCGCCGAAGATGGCCTAAGATGGTTCCAAAAGCGCCTCGGTAAGCCCAACACGACTCCAAGATGGCTCAAGATAGCGCAAGATGCCTCCAGATGGCACCCAAGATGCTTTAAGAGGCCTCAAGACCGTCCAAAGACGGCTCCAAGTGGCCAAAGAGGCCCCGAAGAGACCAACATCCCCCCTAAGGAAAATTCGTGTTTGTTGCTTTCTCGCCTTGTCGCTTCCGATGGCCATCCGAGGCCTCAGGAGGGCTCCAAGATGGCCCAAGAGGGCCCCAAGGGAGGCTCAAAAAAGCTCCATGACGGCCCCAAGAGCGCCCCAAGAGCGCCCAAGAGCGCTCCAAGAGCGCCCCAAGAGCGCCCCAAGAGGCGATATTTGGGGCTCCCAAGGGGCAGCGCTTAAAACAAACATTTTGTTTGATCGATGTCCTCCAAGATGGCCCCAAGGGCGCTCCAAAAGGCTCCCGAAAGCGCCCCGAGAGGGTCCCAAGACGCGCCCAGGACACCAAGAGGCCCCCAAGAGGCCTCAAGGGGCTCCCAAGAGACCCCCAAGAGGCCCCAAGAGGCTCCCCGAGACGCTACAAGAGGCCCCCGGGACTGCCAAGAGGCCCCCAAGACGCAAGACAGGCCCAAGAGAGCACCAACACGGCCCTAAGAGCGCCCAAGAGTGTCCCAAGAGCGCTCCAAGAGGGACCCTTCATCTGCGTGCTGCCCACTTCCCTGATCGAGGCAAATCCTCTGAGCATCGTCTCTGGATGGGCTGATGGGGTTACTTTTAGTCGCAGCTGCAGGCGAGCGCGCCAATAGCGTCAGTAGAATAGCACGGGCCGCGAGCACCCTAATTGCCGGCGCGCGCGCCGAGCAAGCAGACTAAACCTACCGCCGAAGGTAGCTGCACAGGGGCTGGGCTGCGCCGAGGGGTGGAAGCTGCCAGCTGCGGGGGCGGCTGGGAAGATGCAACGTGCGAGTACCATGGGAGCGAGATCGCCAGGCACGGGAATTAATCCTTGTCGCCACAGGGCGCTAAAGGACAGGGAGGCAGACCGCAAGGTGACACGCCAGGCTGGACAAGAAGGCTGAACCACTCCTGCAAGCACGGCGGTCAGCACCCCTGGGGCCAGCGGAAGACCAGAGCCAGGGAAGTGCATTCACTGCCGCAGCTGGTCAGAAAGCGCGGACCTGACCGCCAGAACACTCGGACCCACGGAACGGAAAGAGAGCACGGCCAGGTGACGGGCGCCTTCACCACTGCTGAGGAGGACGAAGCCCAGCGCCAGTGTCGCGGAAAGCCAGACATGGCCAAACCGACGGTGTCTGGGGACCAGGGCCCGGGGGAGTGCAAGCACATGCGCCGGAGCTGGTCAAAACGCGTGAGTCGGGGACGCCACGCGAAGGCCAGTGCCAGGGGAACCACGCCAGGCCGTGGCGGGATCTGGGCACAGGCCAGAGAACCAAACACGGCCGGACCGACCGGTGTCTGGGGACCAGGGCCCAGTGTGAACGCACGTGAACTGGGGCTGGTCAAGGCGCGTGATTCGCAGACGTCACGAAAGGGCCAGAGCCAGGGAAACCACGCCAGGCCGTGGCGGGGTCCAGGCAAAGACCAGAGTGAGAACAGAACTGAGAGGGCCAGGGCCGTAAGGCACGGTGCGTCCCGCCCCAGCGGGGACAGCGCGCCCGGTATTGGCGGCGACTGGGAGCCAGGTCCCCAAGGACGGGGAGGCCGAGCCAGTGGCCGAGCAGGGACCGAGGCGGCCCAGGGGGGCGAAGCCGAGGGACCATGTCAGGCCATGACAGGGTCCAGGGCTGGTGGGGTTACTTTTTTGTCGCAACCGCAGGCGAGAGCGCCAGCGGCGAGTCAGGTCCGAGCGGGCCGCGCAAGAGCCGATTACCTAACGCCGACGGGCCGGCGACCTCAGGCAGCGCCTCGGCGGGCGGGCCGGCGCGGGGGGGGTGCAGGCTGCAGCTGCAAGGGATCTGGCCCAAGGGAGCGCGCACATACAAACTAGCCAACCAAATTTGGGGCGCAGCCAACATGGCGCGAGGGTCGTACCAGGATGTGACCAGACAGGCGGTCAGTCAGTACACTGCGACGACTGCCATGGGTGCCCAATTTGGTCCAGGTACGATGGATGTAATCGACACCGTAAGCGCCTTAACCACAGGATCAGGTAGTGCCACGCGCACTCTCAAGCTGGAACCGACGACTGAGGGCTGCCCGAACCAAGGAGATCCGCGCCTCAGCACCGGAACGAGGGAGCAAGAAGATGCCGTGGGCGTCGCCGCCAGGGACCGTGGGACAAATCAACACGGTCGGCCGACAGCCAGGAGCGCACAGGCTGCACCACGTGCGCTCGGGAGCCCCAGGCGCCCCAGGGAGGAATAGAGCCGCTGGAGCTGGTGGGGTTACTTTTTTGGTCGGCGGCCGCGCGACAACGGACTGGCGGCAACAGCGATGCCCGGGGCAACGGAACACGGCAAATTACACGCGATGCGTGGTGTGCACATGCACGGAGCAAAATGCTCCGCATTAAGGCAAACGCACATAGGCGCTAGCCGCACCGAAGTGAAGCAAA
Source organism: Prorocentrum cordatum (assembly GCA_963575745.1). Classification (NCBI taxonomy): domain Eukaryota; class Dinophyceae; order Prorocentrales; family Prorocentraceae; genus Prorocentrum; species Prorocentrum cordatum. The sequence continues at coordinate 17,903 of CAUYUJ010014665.1, forward strand.
GCTGGTGGGGTTACTTTTTTTGATCTGCGGCTCCAAGGACGATTCCAGAGAGCGGGTCGTATCGAGCATGGGGCAGCACGCCCTGGTGGGGTTACGCGAAGCGTCTAGATTTGTCTGAGCCTCCCCCGAAGACACCGAACACTTTGCACAAGGCGCGAGGGCTTCTGAGGAGGCCCACCGCTTTCTGAGAAGGCCTTCTCCTCCACATTTCCCGACTGGATCAGGGGGGGGAGGGATGTCCAGTTTCAATCGACGGGACCTCGCCAGAACATCGCCCATGTGCCCTCGATAGCGAAACCGAAGGTTCCTTGCAGGGTTGGGCCATCGGGCCCCCATCGGCGATAGATGGGCGATTGGGGGTCGATGATTTTTCCCTTGGACCAGTCCCCCGCTGACTTTGTCCTCGATGGTGATACCGCAGACCTCCTGGGCGGGTCGGACCATCGGGCACCCAACGACGACAAGTGGGCGATTGGTGGTCGACGATTTCTCCCTTGGACCAGGTCCCCCACTGAACTTGCCCCTGACTGGGAGGGAGGCAGAGGCAGCGGAGGGAGGGATGGAGGGAGGCAGAGAGACCTGTACGACGACCGACCCTCGACTCTCGACCCTCGATCAGGGTCAGAAGCGCCCATAATCTCGATGCTCGATCCTCGAATTCTCGGACCTCGACTCCTCGCCAGAAGTACGGCGGATCCAGGATCAGGAGACAACTTGTTTCATCATCCGCGATGACGCCCGTGACCGGCCCACCCCCCCACCCCTCTCCCCCTACAGGGCAGTCTTTAATACATCGGATTTTTAGAAGTATAGGATTTTTAATACATGTTTCATTAATGAATGAATTTATGCATGAACTCATGGTGTTTCTAATACTAAATCCCTGCATTTCGAGTACTGAACCTCACGCGGAGCATGTATTAAAAACGGCTCTGTAGTCACGTCACGACTCGCGCCGGCGCGGCGGAGGCGGCTTCGTCGTCCCCGTCGTCGTCGTCGTCGTCGTCGGCGTCGGGGTCGTCGTCGTCGTCGCCGATTGTCGTCGTCGTCGTCGCCGTTCATCGTTGTTGTCGTCGTCGTCGTCTTCGTCGTCGTCGTCGTCATCGGCGTCGGCGTAATCGTCGTCGTCATCGCCGTCGTAGTCGTCGAGGTCGTCGTCGTCGGCGTCGGCGTCGTCGTCGGCATCGGCATCGGCGAGGCCGTCGCCGTCGTCGTCGTCGTGTTCGTCGGCGTCGTCGTCGTCATCGTCGTCGGCGTAGTCGTCGTCGTCGTCATCGGCGTCGGCGAGGTCGTTGTCGTCGCGTTCATCGTCGTCGTGTTCGTCGTCGTCGTCGTGTTCGTCGTAGTCGTCGTGTTCCTCGCCATCGTCGTCGTCATCGTCGTCGTCGTGTTCGTCGTCGAGGTCGTCGTGTCATCGTCGTCGTCGAGGTCATCGTCGTCGTGTTCGTCGTCGACGTTGTCGTCTTCGTCGTCAACCTCGTCGTCGTCGTCGTCATCGTCGTCGTCGTCGGCGTCGTCGTCGACGGCGTCAGCCTCGGCGAGGGCGGGCGCCGTCGTCGTCGTCGTCGTCGTCGTCGTCATCGTCGTCGTCGTGTTCGTCGTCGTCGTCGTCTGCGTAGTCGTCGTCGTCGTCGGCATCGGCGAGGTCGTCGTCGTCGTCGTGTTCGTCTTCATCGTCGTCGTCGTGCTCCTCGTTATCGTCGTCGTCGTCGTCGTCGGCGTCGTCGTCGACGTCGGCGTCGGCGTCAGCGGCGTCGGCGTCGGCGTCGTCGGCGTCAGCCGCGGCGAGGGCAGGCGCTTGCGTCGTCGTCGTCGGCGTCGTCGTCGTCGTCATCGTCGTCGGCGTCATCGTCGTCGTCGTCGTCGCGTTCGTCGTCGTCGTGTTCGTCGTCGTCGTCATCGTCGTAGTCGTCGTCGTCGTCGGCGTCGTCGTCGGAAAGGGCGGGCGCCATCGTCGTCGTCGTGTTCGTCGTCGTCGTGTTCGTCGTCGTCGTCGTCGTGTTTGTCGTCGTCGTCGAGGTCGTCGTCGTCGTCATGTTCCCCGTCGTCGTCGTCGTATTCCTCGTCGTCGGCGTCGTCGTCGGCGAGAGCGGGCACCATCGTCGTCGTCGTGTTCGTCGTCGTCGTGTTCGTCGTCGTCGTCGTCGGCGAGGTCGTCGTCGTCGTGTTCCTCGCCATCGTCGTCGTCGTGTTCCTCGTTGTCGTCGTCGTGGTCGTCGTCGTCGGCGTTGTCGTCGGCGTCGTCGGCGTCGGCGTCGTCGGCGTCGGCCTCGGCGAGGGCGGGCGCCATCGTCGTCGTCGTCGTCGTCGTCGTCGTCGTCGTCGTAGTCGTCGTCGTCGTCGGCGTCGTCGTCGGCGTAGTCGTCGTCTGCGTCGGCGTCGGCGAGGTCGTCGTCGTCGTGTTCGTCGTTGTCGTATTCGTCGTCGTGTTCCCCGTTGTAGTCGTCGTCGTCGTCGTCGTCGTCGTCGTCGTCGTCGTCGTCGTTGGCGTCGTCGTCGTCGGCGTCGTCGTCGTCGTCGTCGTCGTCGTCGTTGGCGTCGTCGTCGTCGGCGTCGTCGTCGTCGGCATCGGCGAGGTCGTCGTCGCCGTCGTCGTCGTCGCCGTCGTCGTGTTCGTTTTCGTCGTCGTCGTGTTCGTCGTCGTGTTCCTCGTCAACGTCGTCGGCGGCGGCGTCGGCGGCGTCGGCGTCGGCGTCGGCGTCGTCGTCGGCGTCGGCGTCGGCGAGGGCGGGCGCCTGGGTCCGCGATCATCACGTCGGAGGCGCGGTCCTCCCCGCGCGGTGCGCGGCGCTGGTGCGCCCCCTGGCCAGGCCTGCGTGCCTCGTGTTTCTGGTCGCTCGTCGCGTCGTGCTCGGAGCTCCGGCGGGGTGCCGCTCTCGCATCTGGACGCCCAGCGTGACCCGAGGGGGCACCCAGACCCCCGCGGGCCGTGAGCCCAACTCACGACGGGAGGCGTTCTGCGCTGCTGTCGGCCTCGGCACTGTCGGGGGGCAACGGTCGGGGGGGGACTGGCATAGGGGGGGATGCACCGGCCTGGAATCGGCGATGCATCGCCACTAGATCGGCGATAGGCCCCCGACAGGGAATCCGCACCTTCCTGGGCAGGTTGGGGCTCTCGGGCCCCTCTCGGCGGGCGATCGATGGGCGATTGCGTGTCGATGCATCCCCCCTACGCCTATCCCCCCCCCCGTCGTTGCCCCTGAACTGTCAGTAAGAAAGACTCCGGATGAGACACCGGTCCAGCAGTGCAGCGCGGAAGCACCCGCTGAAGCACCGCTCCAGCGAGGCCGCCAGCGGGCGCGGGCGCCAGCAAAAAGAAACGACGACGAGGACGAGGAGGAGGAGGAGGAGGGAAAAGATCGAGACTTCTGGGAGCCGTGCTTGAGCGTTGCTTCCTCGATTTCGGCTCACCGTCGGTCGGTCGGTGGGCCTGTCGTCGGAGAAGGCGTGGCACAGTCACATCCCGAGCTTTTTAAGTACGTTTGGGTTCGGTGGCGCCCTGTTCCAAGCGGGACCCTCCCCCCGAATCTTCTGTAACAGAAAGAAACATCGATGCATTACTCTTCGATGCGCTATCCTGGCTTGCAGCGGGGGCGCCCCTGTATGCAAACAGATGTATGTGTCAGCCGTGTCTAGAAAAGTCCGGCCGTATCTGAACACATTGGAAGCAAGCTACACATGTTCAGTGTATTGGTGTGAGCACTGCTGCGGCGTATCTAGCCGTATCGCATTGTCCAGGTATGCGAGGGACGCGGTGGTTGGAAAGCAATCGCATCGCCACAAACAAGTCGCTGTTGCCCTCAATACCATATATACTTCCTGCCAATGTTCGGTTGCATCACCTCCCCCCGCCGGGAGCGAAGAAGAGGGAGAGTAAGATGATCGTTTGAACGACCAAGACACCATGAGGAACCAAGAACCGCGAGGATGAGGAGCAGCAAGGAGGAGGGGAGGCGGAGGATAAGTAATTATAGCGAGGAGGGGGAGGAGCGACGATTGTTGATTATAGTTCGTAGTGGTGAGTGAGGCGGAGATAGCACAGCGGGAAAGACTGCGACAGAGTGGGAAGGACAACTAAGCGTCAGGAGGAGGACGATGAGCCTTGAGGAGGGGGAGTGAAAAATGAAGGGGAGGAGGCCTCACATTAATCCGTGCTCTCTCTCCTCATCGTGATAATCGTCCTCGCCTGCGTCCACCGTGTCCCGTCTTCTTTGTAGTCTATCTTCCGCTTCCCTCCTCCTCGTCCTCCTCGTCATCCTTGTCGCGCTCCTCGTCCTGCTCGTCGCTTTCCTGCCCATCGAGCGAAACATCCAAACGTACATCCGTGTTTGTGCAAGTGAGCTGTCGCGCTAAGTGCGCCCGTCGCCGTATCTATAGGACAAAACTGTGAGTTCGTCTCGACACTCGCCCAGAACCAAAAACAAACACAAGGTCTTAGAGCACCCGCATCAAACCGCACTGAAACACAAGGTAGCCACACGTATAGTTTCGTATCCAAACGCACCTAGACTCACGCCATCTCCATTCGTATCTGATCTTGCGAACGGCGGCATGGTAAGCCCGAGTGCAATGAACACCGCTCTCACAGATACTCGCTGGAACGTTCCAAGATGTAGGACCCCCCTGAAAATTCGCATCGAGAGTTAGGCTGCTCCCATCGTACTTAAGGACCACATCCCAGAAATAACTTCGAGCTCCCAGAAAAGTGTCGAAACAGTGTCGAAAGAGTGCCGAAGCAGTGTCTCCCGGGGCCCGACACGCGAAAACCCTCGAGTTTTGGGGTGCGCTCGAAATTCTTTCTGGCGATCAAGGCTAAATTAGGTAGGAACATCATAGATCGAGAGAAGATTCGCAGGCATCTTCGGGAGCGGCCAAGAGGGGGGTGTCCAAAAGGGGGGGGGTGCAAATCATGACCGGCGGCATGTGCGCGGCTCAGCGGGAGGGCCAGGGACGTCATGAAATCCGCCGATCCGGCGTGTGAGTTCCTGAGAGCGTGGGCTTGAGCTCGCTCAAGCTTCGACAGCGCGAGTCTCTGCTCTCTCGGGACACTCTGGGAGCTCTCTTGGGGCGATCTGAAGCCCCCATTGGCGCCCTCTTGGAGCCCTCTTCGGCACGATGGGGTACCTTTTGGAGCTCTCCTGGGGCTCCCCTGGGGTTCGCGCTGTCAAAACGTCGGTTTCGACGGCGCGAGCCTCTGCTCTCTCAGGAGACTCTGGGAGTTCTCTTGGGGCCATCTCAAGCCGCTCATGACGCCCTCTTGGAGCCCTCTTGGGCCTGATGGGGTCCCTCTTGGAGCTCTCCAGGGGCGCTTTCGCCGGGGGCCCCTTGGAGGCACAAAGTGGCCCCAGACGGCCTGAGGTGGCCCGCGCCATGAGGCCAGAGGGGCCACAAAGGCTTCCGGCTTCGAATTTGAACAGAATTTGGGGAATTTTTCAAACGAATTTGAACAAAATTAAGAAAACACGCGTAGCAGGAAAAGAAAAAGGAGGAGGAGAAAGCGACAAGGAAGAAGGGGAAATGAGAAAGGAATAGGAGACCACCGACGAGTGAAAGGAGCAGAGGAAAGGGCACGAAGAGGAAGGGAAGGAGGAGGAAGAGGATGGGGGAGGAGAAGGGGAAGCAAGACGAGGAGGAGTACGAGGATTAAGAGCGCCCCGGATCGGCGGCACTGGCCGGAGGCCACTACAATAAGACGAGGCGCCATGAAATCTGGGGAGACACCATGGCCCACGCCATGACCTCCACCCCCCCCCCTAGTCATCACCCCCCTAGCTCTGCCGCCCCCGATCTCTGCTCCGTGCTTCCGGGGGCGCCGAGCGGACATCTCGCACCGGCGCTGGGCCGCCCGCGGCGGCGCCTCCAGCGCCGCCGGAGCAAGGGGGGTCCAGCACGGATCCGAGACGTCCGCGCGGAGCTCCGAGAAAATGGCCCCTCCTCCTCCTCCTCCTCCTTCTCCTCCTCCTCATACTCCTCCTTCTCCTCCCTCTCCTCCTCCTCCCTCTCCTCCCTCTCCTCCCTCTCCTCCCTCGTCCTCCCTCCCTCCTCCTCCCCCCTCCCTCCCTCCCCCTCCTCCCTCCCCTCTCTCCGCCTCCTCTCTCTCTGCCTCCTCTCTTTTTCCTCCTCCTCCCTTCCTTCCTTCCTCCTCTCTCCTCCTTCCTCCTCCCCTCCTCCCCCTCCTCCTCCTCCTCCTCCTCTCCTCCTCCTCCTCCTCCTCCCTAAGATTCCCAGTCCCCAAGGAGCTCCTATGTTTGCGCCGTCCTCCCCTGCTCTGCAGGAGATGGCTGCTGAGAGAAGGAACGCCAGGTGAGGAACGCAGCCCCCCGTTTGGGCGCCGGCAGCGCCTGGGTGCGAGGAGGAGGGGGAGGAGGAGGAGGAGGAGGAGGAGGAGGAGGAGGAGGGCTAGAGGAACAGCCACGGGGCGACCAAACCCGCCATCGCTCGGACGCCCATTCCCCGTGCATGGTTCGGCCTCGTGTATATTCTCTTCTTGACCCAGGATGCTCCTCGATGGTCCTCGCCGAGGAAAAGTACACACGTCCGAGCGAAGCCAAGCGAAGGAACAGCGAGTAGAGAAAGAAGCCACGGCATAAACATAAACTTTGGACCCCCCTCTCTGGCGCGCGGAGCGCGCCAAGGGCGGCGCTGGAGGTGCCGCCGGGGGGGTCCAGTCCAAGAAATCCGCGCGGAGCGCCAAAAGTTTATGCTTATGCGTTTTTTCTCGATGCTTCGAGGAACAGCGAGCCCCTTCCAAACCCAAAGCGGGTCTTACAGGGGGGGCCCATGCCAAGAAACACCCTGCTTGCCTCCAGGGTGCCCCGGATTTCTTTGGTTTCGATGGCTTTGCCATGGAAAGCGTGACGTTCCCACACCAATAATCAATGGACGTCCTGGGGTCTCAGGTTTGGGTTTCCTGTGGAAGGTTTCTTGTGGTCGGAACCCTATCGGCGACTCCAAAAAGTGTGGTTTGCAGAGGGTGTGGTTTGCAATCGGCACCCTGGGGATCATCCTGGGGGTGTACCCCAGGGGGCGCGCGGGGACCTCGATAGAGTTCTCCCGCGCCCCGGGGAGGCCCGACGAGGACAGTGTCGTACAGTGGAGGCCGGTCCACAAGAAACCTTCCTCAAGAAACCAAACCCTGAGACCCCAGGACGTCCATTGATTGGTGTGGGCACGTCACGCTCTCCATCGCAAAACCATCGAAAAAGAAGGGCACCCTGGAGGCAAGCAGGGTGTTTCTTGGCATGGGCCTCCACTGTACCCCCCCAGGCCCCGACGGTGCCGATCGCAAACCACACCCCGGCGTAACCATACTCTTTGTAGGGAGGAGGAGGAGGAGGAGGAGGAGGAGGAGGAGGAGAAAGAGTTAGAGGAGGAGGAGGAGGAGGAGGAGGAGGAGGAGGAGGAGGAGGGCGAGTTTCTCGTGGTCGAGCTCCTGCTATACGGTCGGACCCCTGCTGCACTTCCGCGCCTGGACTGCAGCGCCTCGGGCCCGGGCGGCGACCACGCCGCCGGGCGACGGGCGGCCACGAGAGCTTCCCCCCCCCCGCGGCGCGGGCCGCGAGCGCGGAGCCCAGACCTGGCGGCGCGCACCACAAGGGGGTGGGGGGAGGGAGGGGGGCGTCTTAGGAGGAGGCTGCTTCTTAGAGGGCTTCCCACCCCCCGCGGCGCGGGCCGCGAGCGCGGAGCCCAGACCTGGCGGCGCGCACAAGAGGGGGGGGGGAGGGGGGAGGGCTCCTTAGAAGGAGGCTGCTTCTCGGAGGGCGCCGGCCTTGTATCTGCAGATCAGGCGCGCTCCTTCTACGGAGCAGGGGTGCTTCTAAGAAGCCTCCCCCCTCCCCCCCCCCCCTCTTGCGGCGTTACATCCCACCTCCCGATGTCCAGACTGCAGGGGCCAGGAGGACATAAACAGAAAGGCCAAAGCAGGGAATTCCATATTCTCTGGTTCTGGCATCCTCCCAGTTATGCATATTTTCCCTCGGTTGCTATCGCCTATCGGACGATTCGGGTGTCTGTTGTTTTTCCCCTTCCGATTGATAGCTTCGCAAACGTCGATCCCAGTGTCATGCGCTGTCTGCCGCTACGACGAAGCCAGGACGAGTGAGGATAAACCGAAAATCTTTGACATCTGGCGGGTCTGGGTGGGGATGCATCGGGCGTCGCATCCTCCTCAGAGCGTTCCGGAACGCTCTGAGAGCGTTCCGGAACGCTCTGGGTCCTAGCCCGTCCGACTGCTCCCCTCCCCACACGTTCACGCACATGCCTCGAGCCATGATTTGCGGACCCCCCTCTTGGACGCCACCTTCTTGGACGCCCTCGAGGCTTCGGATCTGCCGTGCGGTGGGCGATCTCGTGAGTGTGGCGCAAATTCCCGCCCTATACTGTTTCAAGCTCTTGTGATGTCGATCTCCGCCCCCACTTTGTCCATCGTTTGGGGTGCATTTACGAAACAATTTTAACGAAATGCCCAAAACACCGGAACCGAAGTCAGGGTTCCCCGGGACTGGATCTTCATGCCGAGTCGTTTCTTGACGGCCCCGGGGCCCAGCGAAAGCCCCCGAAAGATCAAACTTCAAAAAAAGTTAGCATACGAACAACTCCCGCTGCTATTTCTTCACGCCTGCGGCGAGGCCGCCGCGGCGTCGACACGACGCGGACCTGCCGACGGCCTCCTCAGCTTTGCATCGAAGGGGAGTTGCAAAGAAGTAGGGCAGAATATCCGCCGCGGAAAGCCAGGGGCGGATGTTTCCGCAAAGGTCTGGCGGAAACAAAAACGGCAAGACATGGCAGACATCGGCATCGAGGAAGCTTGAAGAGCAGAGCAGCAACCCCCGCCGTGCTCACGACATCACCCGAAAAGCACGGCGGATCCGAAGTCAGGGGTGTGTGTGTGTGGGGGGTAGGAGGCAACTGCTGCGAGGTCTTCGTCGGAAGGACTGAGGAGGACCAAGCCCCGTTGGGGAGCTGCTACGCCGGATTCGGCCGCGTATGAAGCGAGGCTGAAGCAGATGGAGCGGGATGAGGCCGGAAATTTCGGACCAGGGCAGAGCTAGAATTGGACCCCCCAGGAGTTGCATCCGAGAAGGGGTGCTTCTGTGGCGCTCGCTCGCTGCCGCTGCTGGCCGCGCCGGCCCACTCGGCAGTGAATGCTTCCGCGTCTGAGTGCCCTCCCCCTCCTCCCCCTCCTCCTCCTCCTCCTCCTCTCCTCTCCCTCTCCTCCTCCTCCTCCTCCTCCTCCTCTATCCTCTTCCTCTCCATCCCCCCTCCTCCTACCCTCCCTCCCCCTCCCCCCTCCCCCGCCTCTGCCAACAGCGGCGCATCGCCCCCCCTCCCCCCCCCCCCCTCCTTGCACGCCGGCCCGCTCGCGCATTTCGGCCGCCCCGGATCGCTGCCTCGCAGGCCGACGCACGAGCTTCTGTGGTGCTCGCCCGTGCGCTCGCCCGAGGTGCGGCCAGGACAGGTGGGAACATGCGAACCCTGCCCCTACACCCCACCCTCACCCTCAGAAATCGTGGGGGGTAGGGGTAGGGTTCGCATGTGGTCCCCTAGTGGCGCTCGCCCGTGCGCTCGCCCGAGGTGCGGCCAGGACAGATGGGAACATGCGAACCCTGCCCCTACACCCCACCCTCATCCTCAGAAATCGTGGGGGGTAGGGGTAGGGTTCGCATGTGGTCCCCTAATTGAAGGGGCCCCAGAACACACAAATAAATACACACAAATAAAAAGATTCCCTATATTTCCCATATTTTCTGGGTTTCTGTCTTCCCCCCCACTTCCCATATTTTCGCATATTTTCTGGGAATCGACGAATAATTGTGTCTGTGTGTTTTTTCCCCTCCTTACCAATGGCGCTCGCCCGTGCGCTCGTCCGAGGTGCGGCCAGGAGCGAAACATTAAAGTACTCCGAAGATGCTCCCCGTGCGCTCCCCCTACAGGCGGATTCTGGACGAATTTCCTACTGCTACCGAGATGCTCAAAAATAGTCAAAACATCGTCCCCTGACTATTTGTGGACTCCTTCCCCCTGTCGAGGGACAGGCCCGACTTAAGGCAACGCTCGGGACCCAGACCTCCCCGACCCCCTCGAGTCAGGACAACAATCACGACGGCAGGTTTTTCTCGCCGTTCGCGGCCTCCGGGGGGGCCCTCAAGCTGGGCCTCGGGCCCGTGAGGAACAAACGACTCGGGATGAGAAGCCGGTGCTGGGGAGTGGGTCGAGACCTCTGGGGGTCGACGTCATGACAAACATCATGGCGTCGGGGGCCTGGGGACGTCGCTGCTCGGAAACCGAAGCGTGGACAGCGTGTCGCGCACCGAAGCGTGGCGGACCAGAACTGGCGGAGCGGCTGGCTGCTTTCAGGCGCTACAGTCGGCCTTGATTGGACAGGACACGCGAGAGGACACAAGACCCTTCCGAGGGCCACATCGCCATATGAGTATAAGAAGGCACGTGTCGCGAGGCACGGGGCACAAGGGCACCCTTGAGCTGGCAGGGTCCACCTACTGATCCGGGCCGACTGGAACTCTCGGCTCTCCGGCGGCCGTTCGGGACGAGCCGGGCACCCCGGGAGCGCTCTCGACGAGGCGCAGCTGATGGAGAGCACCCCGAGGCCGGAAAGCCGCCAAGAACCAAAGATAACGCCCGAAAGCCTCGAGCCTTGCAACGGCGGGGCGACGCGCGAAGCCAGAGTTCCCGGCCGAGCCAGGGTTCCCGACCGTGTTGCCGCACCCGCGCTCGCGCGGCACGGCGGCGGTTCCTTGCGCTTCTTCTCGTCCCACACCTGCGCGGCGCGCTGGGCGGGGGGGCTCGCGGCAAACGCGCACAGCCCCGGCGCTGGTGGAGCCGAGCGCCGGCCGGGGAAGGGACCTCATCCACTTCCTCCGCTTCCTCCATCCCTTCTCCCCATAAATACCCACCGGTCGGAAGAAGTAGGTAGAAACATGGAGTAGGAAGGCGGAATAAGTAGATTTCGTTCGGGACCGCCCCAAAAAAACAACAGCAACAGCAATTACAAGAAGTAGATTACAAATTTCCGGACCCTGTCTTAGCGGCGCGCAATAGCGCTAGGTCGCCCGGTCCCTCGGATGGCCCCTGCCTTGATTGGTTTCGGTTGTTCTGGCTTGTTTTCGTTTGTCAGTCGATCGCACTGGCAGCCTTTCGGTGGCTCGGGGCGACCAGCGCAGCCGACGGGCAAGCGACAACAAACAAAAACAAACAAAACCAAGGAACCGGGCCAGCCGAGGGGCCGAGCGACCGCGGGGCGGCGGGCGAGCCTGGGGCGCCCAGTGCAGCCGACGGACAAGCGAAAACAAACAGAAACAAACCAATCCACAGAATTGGGCCAGCCGAGGGGCCGAGCGACCGAAAGGCGGCGGGTGTGCCCAGGGCGACCAGTGCAGCCGACGGGCAAGCGAAAACAAACAAAAACAAACAAAACCAAGGAATTGGGCCAGCCGAGGGGCCGAGCGACCGCGGGGCGGCGGGCGAGCCTGGGACGACCAGTGCAGTCGACGGGCAAGCGAAAACAAACAAAAACAAACAAAACCACAACATTGGGCCAGCCGAGGGGCCGAGCGACCGTGGGGCGGCGGGCGAGCCTGGGGCGACCAGTGCAGCCGACGGGCAAGCGAAAACAAACAAGAACAAACAAAACCAAGGAATTGGGCCAGCCGAGGAGTCGAGCAACCGCGGGGCGGCGAGCGAGCCTGGGGCGACCAGTGCAGCCGACGGACAAGCGAACACAAACAAAAACAAACAAATCTACATAATTGGGCCAGCCGAGGGGCCGAGCGACCGAACGGCGGCGGGCGCGCCCAGGGCGACCAGTGCAGCCGACGGACAAGCGAAAACAAGCAAAAACAAACAAATCCACAGAATTGGGCCAGCCGAGGGGCCGAGCGACCGCGGGGCGGCGGGCGAGCCCAGGGCGACCAGTGCAGCCGACGGACAAGCGAAAACAAACAAACACAAACAAATCCACAACATTGGGCCAGCCGAGGGGCTGAGCGACCAAAAGGCGGCGGACGAGCCTGGGGCGACAGTGCAGCCCACGGACAAGCGAAAACAAACAGAAACAAACAAATCCACATGATTGGGCCAGCCGAGGGGCCGAGCGACCGAACGGCGGCGTGCGCGCCCAGGGCGACCAGTGCAGCCGACGGACAAGCGAGAACAAACAGAAACAAACAAATCCACATAATTGGGCCAGCCGAGGGGCCGAGCGACCGAAAGGCGGCGGGCGTGCCCAGGGCGACCAGTGCAGCCGACGGGCAAGCGAAAACAAACAAAAACAAACAAAACCAAGGAACCGGGCCAGCCGAGGGGCCGAGCGACCGCGGGGCGGCGGGCGACCTGGGGCGAACACGTCCAGAGTGCAGCCCGACGGACAGCACCTGCAAACAAAAAACCAACAATCCGCAGTTTGGGCCAGCCGAGGGGCGAGAGCGACGAAAGGCGGCGGGCGAGCCTGGGGCGACCAGTGCAGCCGACGGACAAGCGAAAACAAACAAAAACAAACAAAACCAAATAATGGGGCCAGCCGAGGGGCCGAGTGACCGCGGGCGGCGGGCGAGCCTGAGGTGACCAATGCAGCCGACGGACAAGCGAAAACTAACAAAAACAAACAAAACCAAGGAATGGGGCAAGCCGAGGGGGCGAGCGACCGCGGGGAGGTGGGCGAGCCTGGGGCGACCAGTGCAGCCGACGGGCAAGCGAAAACAAACGAAAAACAAACAAAACCAAGGAATTGGGCCAGCCGAGGGGCCGAGCGACCAAAAGGCGGCGGGCGAGCCCGGGGCGGCCAGCGCAGCCGACGGACAAGCGAAAACAAACGAAAACAAACAAATCCACAGAATTGGGCCAGCCGAAGGGCCTGGCGACCGAAAGGCAGCGGGCGAGCCCAGGGCGACCAGTGCAGCCTACGGGCAAGCGAAAACAAACAAAAAACAAACAAAACCAAGGAATTGGGCCAGCCGAGGGGCCGAGCGACCGCGGGGCGGCGGGCGAGCCTGGGGCGACCAGTGCAGCCGACGGACAAGCGAAAACAAACAAAAACAAACAAATCCACAGAATTGGGCCAGCCGAGGGGCCGAGCGACCGAAAGGCGGCGGGCGCGCCCAGGGCGACCAGCGCAGCCGACGGACAAGCGAGAACAAACAAAAACAAACAAAACCACAGAATTGGGCCAGCCGAGGGGCCGAGCGACCGAAAGGCGGCGGGTGTGCCCAGGGCGACCAGCGCAGCCGACGGACAAGCGAAAACAAACGAAAACAAACAGATCCACATAATTGGGCCAGCCGAGGAGCCGAGCGACCGAAAGGTGGCGGGTGTGCCCAGGGCGACCAATGCAGCCGACGGGCAAGCGAAACCAAACACAAACAAACAAAACCAAGGAACCGGGCCAGCCGAGGGGCTGAGAGACCGCGGGGCGGCGGGCGAGCCCGGGGCGACCAGTGCAGCCGACGGACAAGCGAAAACAAACAAAAACAAACAAATCCACAGATTTGGGCCAGCCGAGGGGCCGAGCGACCGAAAGGCGGCGGGCGTGCCCAGGGCGACCAGTGCAGCCGACGGGCAAGCAAAAACAAACAAAAACAAACAAACCCACAGAATTTGGCCAGCCAAGGGGCCGAGCGACCGCGGGGCGGCGGGCGAGCCCGGGGCGACCAGTGCAGCCGACGGACAAGCGACAACAAACAAAAACAAACAAATCCACAGACTTGGGCCAGCCGAGGGGCCGAGCGACCGAAAGGCGGCGGGTGTGCCCAGGGCGACCAGCGCAGCCGACGGGCAAGCAAAAACAAACAAAAACAAACAAAACCAAGGAACTGGGCCAGCCGAGGGGCCGAGCGACCGCGGGGCGGCGGGCGAGCCGGGGGCGACCAGAGCAGCCGACGGACAAGCGAAAACAATCAAAAACCAACAAATCCACAGAATTGGGCCAGCCGAGGGGCCGAGCGACCGAAAGGCGGCGGGCGCGCCCAGGGCGACCAGTGCAGCCGACGGGCAAGCGAAAACAAACAAAAACAAACCAAAACCAAGGAATTGGGCCAGCCGAGGGGGCGAGCGACCGCGGGGCGGCGGGCGAGCCTGGGGCGACCAGCGCAGCCGACGGACAAGCGAAAACAAACGAAAACAAACAGATCCACATAATTGGGCCAGCCGAGGAGCCGAGCGACCGAAAGGTGGCGGACGTGCCCAGGGCGACCAGTGCAGCCGACGGGCAAGCGAAAACAAACAAAGACAAAGAAAACTAAGGAATTGGGCCAGCCGAGGGGCCGAGCGACCGCGGGGCGGCGGGCGAGCCTGGGGCGACCAGCGCAGCCGACGGACAAGCGACAACGGATCAAACAATCAAAACCAAAGAATTGGGCAAGCCGAGGGGCCGAATGACCGAAAGGCGGCGGGCGAGTCTGGAGCGACCAGTGCAGCCGACGGCCATGCGAAATCAAACACAAAACAACAAAACCAAGGAATGGGGCCAGCCGAGGGGCCGAGCGACCAGCGTCACCCAGGGAAGTGACAACCAAACCCTAGAAGTAGATTAGGTTTGCGCCCGCCCCCAAAAACAACAAAAAAAATAGATTCTTGAAATAGGAAAGCGCTAAAAGTAGGTTGGGATCTGGGAATCCAGAAATACCTACTTTCAACGACCGGTGGGTACAGGTAGCTGGCAGTTCCCAGCTTCGCATTGACTAAACTGCCAGCTGCATCGTTGGCCTCAAGGCAAGCTTTCGAGATACCTCTCTGTGTCGAGGCCCCGAGCTGATGACCTTCAACCTTGAACGTTTCTATGTCGTTCAACGGGCCTGCGGTCGCACCCTCCAGGCGCCCCCACATGCCTTTGCAACTCTGGGCCCTCTTGAGCCCCAACTAAACTCGGCGCCGACGCCTCGCGACGTATGAGCCGTTTGTTATAAGCTTCATATGGCCAGGAGTGTGCTCTATGCACTCTGAGACAGCACTAAGTTCAGCTCTAGTAGTAATATGCTTAACCCCTCGCGGGCCACTGCGCTCTCTGGCTCACTTGATGCAGCCGACCGCGGGGGTGGTGAACACCGACCACCCCCGTGAGATTCTAGCAAGGGCGCAAGCAAGCTCGGACCGCACAGCCAGCACCTTGGAGATATGAGGTCAAGCGATTCCAAGAGCGCAGTCTTGGCTTCACCGGAGTCTAAGAAGCACAAGGGGGAGCGCATGACACAGGAGCAAAACTCGACAAGATGTTTGACATGATGATAAAGATGCAAGAGCAAATAGACAACATGCAACAGACGGTCCAGATCTCCAGCGACACCGCCGGAAAGGCCATGGCAGAAGTAGTGAATGTCAAATCTGATATCCAGGGTGTAAGGGCGGATATGGAAGCTTTTCGGGGAGATGTACCACAATTGGTGAAAGACATCATTAAACAAGAAGTGAGGGGACAGGGGGAAAACCAAGTACCGCCTGTTGGAGGAGGAGTTTTTGGAGGAGGTGGAGGATCAGCAAGAGTACCAAGGAACGGTGACCATGCAATTTACCAGGGCATCCGGGAGCTCCAAGTTATCGCGAAAGGCCTGAAGGAGAGCTTGGACGAGGACGAGGTTGTCAACCAGGTGAAGGAAGCAGTAAAGACCCTCGGGGCTGAGAATAAGGTTACCAATGTTTTCGTGTTTTCTGATCCGTCGACCGTGGGGGTGATCGAGTTCAAGAGTATGGCATCAAACATCGGATTTTTGAAGCACGCTCGGATTTCCAACATTAAGTGGGCAAACGGTTGGGACATGTATTTCACGAACAACAACACTCTCCAAAAGAGGAACATCGACAAAGAACTAGGCCAAGTAAAACATCAGTTACATCAAAAGGGGTACAGCTTAAACGATATTTCAATAAAGTGGAACGAGGAGGTTGTCGAGCTTAAGGGTAAGAGGGTCGCGTATTGCGAGGGAGGCGAGGTCAAGTGCCAGGGGGAAGGCATGGATGTCAAGACCACCGTGACAGAGTACGTGAAGGAATCGGTTGCTAAGCTTGGTGACGGAAACAAGTAAGTACCCCTACGGCACGGGCCACGAGAAAGGTACCTGGGGAAGGAAGGTTTCATGATGGTAAAGGCAGTGTTGGAGGAGGCAGGGGCGCTTACGCAGATGTTGCGGGCGACTTTCCATTGGCTTCTTTACGACAGGCCGGACACACAGTCATAAGCACTGGGGGCGACGACAGTCACAGCTCTGACGAGAGAGGTGAATTCACAATGCACGTTTATCATATGAATGTCAGGGGTCTGATCTCTGATAACAGAGTTGATGAGTTATTCAGGGAGCTCAGGTCGGTGACTTGGGATTTCATTTGCTTGAATGAGACGTGGCGCTCCGACGAGAGGGAGTACTTCTTATGCGAGGGCGGCCATGTTTTCGCAGGCTGCGGTGGGGACGAAGGAGCCAGAGGAGTAGCAATTCTTGTGCACAAGAGGTGGGCCAACAACATTATCAGATTCAGTCGTGTCACAGAGCGCTTGGGGTACATCGACGTGAAGTGCGGTGGTTTGAAATTTCGTGTATGTTCTGGGTATTTCCCTCACGCTGGTTATCCTGATCATTCCGTGCAGTCGTTGTACGATGCGATATCCGAGCTGCACCGGGAAGCCAAGCACAAACATTTGCATTTCATCTTAGCTGGGGACTTCAAACGCAAAGGTGGGGCGGCGCGAGCACGGCGACGTAGAGAAGTGCATCGGGCAAACCGGAATGGAAGATCAGAACTGCCGTGGGCTCTGGCTGAAGGCGTGGGCTTGCACAGAACGCTTCAGCATCACGAACACTTTCTTTCCAAAGCGGCATCCCTATATGTTCACGCACCGTGGGGCGAGCGGCAACGAGCGACAAATTGATTATATATTGGTGGACTTTCAGCTTTTGCCTCGTGTACTCGATTCTTGTTCGACTGGCGTTTTGAACATGGGATCAGACCACAAACCAGTGCTGCTCAAAATACGTTTTGCGAGTAAGCCGAAGCACAATGCCAAAAAGAAGGACCACGTACAGCAAGTTCCTTTGAAATCTGTTGATGCACGCCGGTTTACCGAGGAGACCCAAACGAGGAGCAGAGATATCGAAGTCACTGGGGATCCCGATACCGATTGTGAGGTTATCACGAAGATCATGGTTGATTCTGCTTCCATTGCCCAAGCGGCTCAGAAATGTCATTGCCGATTTTTACGCCAAGCTGTACAGTACCACTGCGGCAGCGCATGAACCAGATTCTGATGTAACGATTTGGAAGCAGAGACAATTCAACCTTCAACCATTGAAGAACTGCGCGAGCAGTTGGCGAGTCTCAAGAACGGTAAGTGCTGCGATCAAGACGGGGTATGTGCAGAGATGTTGAAAAATGCTGGCGTTACTGTCGAAGCTTTACTTTTGGATCTGCACATCAATATAATTTCACCGTCGGCGTCCCCACCGGAATCGTGGAAAAAATCGGCTCTGACTGTACTGCATAAGGCCGGCGACGTCGCTGATGCCAACAATTACCGCCCGATCACCATCATCCCCCTGCTTTACAAACTGTTTGGCCTCAGCACCGTGCACCACATGTTTGCTGTGTCTATGCTTCAGGAGAAATGCCACGAATGGCAGTGTGGCTTGTGGCTCGCCGCCCTGGACTTCAAAAAGGCATTTGATTGTGTTGAACACCGTTCTTGGTAGCGCGCGCTTGCCCGACACGGCGTTCCATCCCGATACATATCTCTGCTTCAGAAGCTTTACACTGGACAACCAGCCAGAGTACGCACTGATTGCCTGAGCAAGCCTTGCGAGATCCAGTGTGGAACGAAACAAGGGGACCCGCTGAGCACTTTGTTGTTCAATTGTCTCATAGAAGACGTTGTGAGCGAAGTGAAGCAGAAATGGCTTGGGAAGGGTTGGGGCTTGAAGATGGGATTCACGGAGCACACACAGCTGACAAATTTACGTTTTGCGGATGACATTCTCCTCGTGCCCAGCACGCTGAGGCAGCTCAAGGCCATGCTCCGGGACATCAAAGGCGCCGCGGCCAGAGTTGGACTCGAACTACACCCAGACAAAACAAATATTCTGAGCAACGCGACCAGGGGCACAGGCAGACCGAAGGAGCCGAAGGTCATGATTGGCGACATGGGCATTGATATTGTTCCTGCTAGCGGAAGCGTGAAATATCTTGGCATAATGGTGGGCTTCGACCGGGCCCATGATGTGGATATCAACAATCGCATTCGTTGTTCTTGAAAGTGTTTCATGCAGCACCGCGCAGAGCTCACGGACAGAAGCTATCCATTAAATGCGCGTCTCCTGTTGTTTGACAGCACAGTGACTGCCACGATGCTCTACGGCTCGGCCACGTGGGTGCTGACGCGCGAACTCGAGGACAGTATTCGTCGAACACAAAGGAAAATGCTAAGAATGATTATCCGCATGCCCAGGCGCAGAGAGCACCGACAGTCAACGACTACATCGTCATCGTCGTCGTCTTCTTCCTCTTCCAGCGATGCTTCGCACGCTTGTGATACGGATCTGGAGCCATGGGTGGATTGGGTGAGAAGGGCTACGCATGATGCTGAACACCGTGTCGCGCGTCTGAATCTACGTGATTGGGTTGCAGAACGCCGCAAAGCAGCAATACGTTGGCTTGGGCGCATGAGTACTGACACAGAGTCGTGGGAACATATTGCATGTAACTGGGAGCCAGAGAGCCGCGTCCGGCGGCGTGGGGGGCAGTGTAAACGCTGGCTGGAATGCACCGTCGAGTACCAGAACTGAGGGCGCTGAGGCGCCACCGCGCCACCCGTCTCGGGGCGGCCTCCGGGCCGATGGAGCGCGTCGTTCGTTCGCTCGTTCGTGCGATTCTACGAAATCCGCCGACCCCTTGGGGATCATCGGCGCGCGAGATGCTTCCGCTCCCGAAGCCCCTCCCCCCAGAGCCCAGTCCGGTCTCATCTGGAGGGGGGGGCCGTCCGGCCAAAGCTCACCGGGGGGTCCGGCCCTTCTCGGGCTCCCTCCTCCTCCTCCTCCTCCTCCTCCTCTCCTCCTCCTCCTATCCTCCTCCTCCTCCCCCTCCCCCTCCCCCCCCCTCCCCCTCCCCTCCCCCTCCCCTTTTGGAAGTCCACGACAGCTTCTGGGGCCACCCAGGAGGCCCCCAAGACGGTCCAAGAGGGCCCCGAGACGCCGAAAGAGCTTCAAGACGCCTAACTTGGGCCGAAAGGTCGTTCCAAGACGCCCAACATGGGCCGAAGACGGCCCAAGAGGCCGCCAAGACGTTCCAGAGGAGGCCTCCCAGGAAGCCTCCAAGATGCCAGAATCGTCGAAATCCCTTCGGGAAACGTGCATTTCTAGCACGTACGATTTTTCTGCCTTCGCAGCGCGGAAGCCCTTCCAAGATGCCTCCAAGACCGCCCTAAGACGGCCCCATAGGCTCCCAAGAAGCCCCCAACGCGGCACAAGAGGCGCCCAAAACGACCCAAAAGGGCTCGACGACGGCCCCGAGCGGGGCCCGAAAGGGGGACCACGAAACAAACATTCCAGCCGTCCGCCCCTAGAGGCCCCCAGGCGGCCACAAGAGGCTCCAAAAAGGCGTCCAGACGCCCCCGAAAGGCCCCCGAGAAGCCCCGAGAAATTCCCCGGGCCACCAAGACCCCAGGGGCCTCCAAGAGGCCCCAAGGGGCCCCATGAGGCCCCCCGATCGGCTTCGATATGCGATGGTTCGGCCTTCGCAGCGCGGAAGACCCTCCGAGATGCCTCCAAGACCGCCCTAAGACTGCCCCATTTCGAACCTTCGGCTCCAAGACGCCCCCCAACGTGCCCCAGGGGCCCCCGGGAAGCCCCCAAGAAAAAACAAAGGGGTCGGCGGAATAGTCTCGGACCCCTACTGTAGCATCGCCCCCGAAGCATCACCCGCGGCCCAGATGGGGCCCTCAATGGTTTCCACCTGGCCCCCAAGCGCGGATCCCCATTCGCCGGCGGCGACCTAGCGGGCCTCTGGAGGCTCTAGCGCGGTGGTCCATGAAGCGGGGATGTGGCCTCGGAATCAACAAAACACGTGATGTTATTCGCTGCGAGGTCCTTCAGGGCTCGACCGTGAAGCTCCTGTCCGAAGCTCCTGTCCGGGTATTCTGTCGGCGTCGTCGAGGAAGCTTCCGCCGCGCGCTCCTTTGGCCACCGGCCTGCGCAGGCTGTCGCAGCGAAGGCATCTCTCAACGCGTGCTCTCATTGTTTCTCCTGCTTGCTGAGGAGACCTCGGGGACTGTGCGCGTCGACGCCAGTGGAGATGCCTGCGCCGCAATCGGAAGACGACGCCTGATGCCGCGAACTCCTCTCGCCCACACTTTTGGGGACCTGCCGTCAGCGCGCTTGACTGGTCGAAACCTTCAAACGCATCAGACATGGTCTGGAACATGTCTAACCCGAGCTTGCAGTCGTTCCCCCCTGGGCCCGCCCAGTCCATGGGGCTCCATCGGGCTCCACTCGAGGCCCAGGAGAGTGGCGATGATGACTGCAATCTGGCCTTGGGCCCTGGGCCATCTCCTGTTCGGCTCGGCGCCCCTGGCCCGATTCCAGATCCCCCCCCCCGCCCGCGCTCTGCGGATGCGGGGGCAGCAGCTGGGGTCGCTGGGGGGGGTGGGGATGGGGGTGGGGGGACTAAACTATCCAGCCAGGGGCTCCACCGCTGCAGCCTTGGCCAAGTCTTCTGCCCCCCTCCCCAGATCCAGCAGCGTGGGCAGGCCAGCTGTCGCAATCTGCGCGCCGCGGCGGGGCTTCGCCCCGAGGAGTTTGGATTCGTGCAGGCTTTCGGGGATGGCGCCTGACATGAGCAGTTGTTCTTGGATCTCTTGGATCTGGCCACGGCTGCTCGAGGTATAGCTTTGCCCATCGGCTCCCTACGGCTAACGTAAGATCCTTGGTCCACTCCTAGGTCTGGTGCTACCACCTCCGACTCGATGTAGACTCCTTTCCTCTTTGCCCCCTCGGCCGGTTCGATCGCTAGCTTCTGCGGGTGTCCTATGATCTGAGACGTGCTGGAGAGCTCGAGATCGCTCTCTGTTAATCCTTAGTTCAGCATGTCCGCAAGCTCAACTGCGATCGCTCAACCTCCTCGGCGTGCCCCTCCACCTTGCTGTTCATGCCGCCCACGCCGCTCTTACTTTCCAACTGTGGGCCCAGGCGTGAGCTCAAGTTAAGCGACAGACGGTGCAGGGTCGTCGCCGCCGCGTGCTGCGCGGGGAGGATGCCCTACGTCGGTGTGACCACCCAAGAGAAACTCTGTCTGCTCTTGAGGTACCTGGGAACAGGGTGGATCTGGATGGGGAGGACCAAGATGCTGCATGGTTGCGGGTGCATACCGGTGCTTCCGAGCCGTCTGCATGACCGGTCTGGGGTTGAGAGGGTCATCGAGAGCACAGGCGCCGATGAAACCGGGCGCGGGTGCGACCTTCAGCTCCGCTGCGCTCTCGTCGACGACTAGTCTTCTCAAAGCTGAACGCGCTGCTAAGCCCCCCTTGGCTGCGTCGCCCCACGGCGCCTGCTCGGCCCTCTCCTGAGTGCATCTGTCCGCGCTGGCTCCTCCCAGCTGCTCTCCCTGTCTAGCCATTAATGCAAACGTGGCGATGGCGCGGTCTCTGGCGTTCTCTGTCGGAATGAGAGATGCCCGTGCTCGCAGAAGTTGCCGCGGCAACGCCGGCGACGTTCTCCTTCGTGGAGGATGTCCATCAGGTCTTGCCCGGCCTCATTTGGCAGCCTCAGGATGCCCTTGGGCCCTGCGTTTAGGCGACCTCCTCACTTCCTTCTGGGCTCATTACGAGGAGCTCTATAGCTGATGGGCTCGGTTTCTGTGGGGGCCTTCTTGGGCCTGGGGGAACTTATTGAAGCTTTCCTGAATTCATTGAAGCTCTCCTGTGCTTGGGGAATCTTGTTTTCCGCGTCCACTGACACTCCATAGCAAGGCCCGCTTATGCGCAGAGCTTTCGGGGCAAACCGATGGGAGCCGTGGTGTTCCATTCCTCTACTTTGCGTGCCGGCATGGGTATAGGCATCCTGCAGAGGCCGCCCAAGTCGGCGGCGCCGTGGGCCCAGGTGGTGAACCCTTTGAAGCTTCTACGGGTGACCCGAGAGGACACCGTGCTGCCATTCCTCTCTGCTGCTTTCGGCAAGTTTTCCAACTGCCTGCGGGGGCGGGCGCCTGCCGATGTCAGCGCCCTCTGCCGTGAATGCCTTGCCGCGGAGGTGAAAGCGTGGATCGTGATCTCGCTGGTCGTTAGCGCCAGCTGTTGCAATGTGCTGGCGATCTGCTCGATCACATCCGCATTCTCCGATCCCTTGGCCTTGGCGGGCGCCATCGAGCTGAGGTGCGAAAAGAACTACCGACCTCTATTTGCAGTCATTGTTCGTCGACTGCATCGGCGCGCTCTGGATGCGCACTGGTTGGTCTTCAAGAGGTCGGGGCGCAGGTCTACCCGCGCATTTCGGGCTGTCTCCCCCTGGGACCTCAGACGCGCGGCGCTAAACATCTCCATCCCTGAGCAGCCGCGCCCCGACATCCTCCGCTAGCTTCTACGAATGCAACGCCGCGGGGCGTGGCATGGGCGCAAGCTGACGTCTGACAGAGGCCCCTCTTAAACTATAATGTCCTGGTTTCTGGCCTTCGAATTCTTCCAAAGGTCGCCCACGGCTCCGGTACATGTGAACTCCTCAGGTTTTTCCTCTGGATCCTCGGGGTTCTCATCCAGGATTTCCTCGACCTCTGGTTATGCGTTCTCCTCGGGCTGGAACTCTTCCCCCGCCGATTGGTCGGGGTCTTCCAGGTCCAGGATGGGGGCTGCCTTTCCTTCGGCATTCTCTTTAAACTTGGGTTTCGACTTGTTCTTGGCCAGGTTGTCGCTCCGCCCTGTCATTTTCTGCCTCGGCCACTTGCTGTCGGGATCCGCGTTCCTTGCTGGGGGCGGCGTGTGAGGGGCTGGCAATGTGCCGCGTGGTTGGCGCCCACCCCCAGTTCTAGAATGATTCCCGCGCGCGGCCCACCTTCCGCGGCGGCTGCCCCAGACCTCCCCCGCGAGGGGCAGCGCATCTACTGAGAATGCTGTAAACTCAAAAAGCCCTTCTCCACCTACCGCGCTGGTGGCGGCCACGTTCGCTGGCTTTCGCGCCGCGGCTTCCATCGCCTGGATGTAGGGCTCCAGCTCGGACGGCGTAACGTTCCAATCGCCTGCCAGAATCCAAGGGGCTCCTTGGGCGGTCAAGGGTCCTCGGATGCGACGTGGCATCTACAGGTCTCTGATCACGGCGCCGACGCACGGGCCCTGGGGCGCCTGCCGAAGGGTGAGCTGGCCCCAGCGGGCCCGGACCGAGACGGCCGCAAGTGAAATCCAGGTAATCGACGGGCCTCTGTCCGAGCTTACTTTTGCCCGCCCCAGGGCTGATGTCGCGGCGTTGCTCAGCTCTCGCAGCTATATGGGCGAACGAGTTGGCATCCGTGGCGGGCCGACATGCCAGTAGAGCGCCGCCTGCGGGCGTTATGCTGTTGTTCGGCCGTGATGGCGAGATGGGCAGCCTCCAGCCGCTCAGGTCGATCTCGTGCCTCATCAGGTCGGTCTTGTCCGCCGCCTGGTGGTGCTCCGAGAGTCGCGCCATATTGCGTTCTTTCCAAGGGCTCGTCAAGGCCTCCCTGCACTTCTTTCCCCAACTGGGTATGTTGCGGGACTGGATGTTGCCGAGATCTCCAGTCGATCTTGCTGCTCGGGGTGGCTTCGCCGAGGTATCAGCGCGCGCCTTCGTCGACGCCCCCGTTGCCCCCCGCGATCATCCGGCCCGTGGGCTTGCCGAGCGTTGAGGGGGGCCTCCGCCGTCATTGCCGCGCCTCGATGCTCGAACACCGAAACTGATCTCCTCCGACCACGGCCTCTACTTGCTGAGCTGGCCGCCCAACACTGCAATGCCCTGCGCGACGTTCAAATCCAACTGGCGACCCTGACGCATGGTTGAACAGTGGTGGCTCCGCGCCGCGGGCTCCGTGCTCTCCGCCCTGGGGAATTTAGAACATGTGCACTCCGTGTTCCAAAGCTTCTGGGGCAATGGTGCGGATGCCCCCCGCGCCTGTCCCACTTCGGGTAGATGGCGTGCCCCGCGTGGTCTGCCCCGCCTTCCTCCAGCCGACTAGGGCCCGCGGGCGCGCGCGCAGCGGCCCTGGGGCCCCCGCGAATCCCGGCCCGCGGCGGGCTTCTTCCGCGGTGCAGTCTCAGCCTTCTCTGGGACGGTGAGCACCTCGCCTTTCGACTGCGGAATTGACGTCGGTCGCGAATCTGGAGCAATGCCATGGCATAGGAAAAAAGACCCTGCCGCGTCAGCCACCGCCAGAGCGAACGCCTTGTCTGCCGTGAGCGTGTTGTGGATGATGAACTTGTCGGGCTTCTCCTCTGCTTCGGCGGCGGGTGGTGCAGCTGCTGCTTCAGCTCGCCCAGGCACTCGGGTGCCCACTCCTGTTGGTGCAGCTTCGTTAGCATTGGGCTTTCTTTCCTCGCCCTCGAGCCGCGCCATCTGCCTCTACCGGGGCTCCATGGCGGACGTGGCGCGGTCCAGCGCTGTCTCGAACTTGTTAT
>CAUYUJ010014665.1:47500-57500 GCA_963575745.1 Prorocentrum cordatum
ATCGGTGGAGGAGGACTAGGAGGAATGGGAGGGGGAGGAGGAGGAGGAGTAGGAGGAGGAGGAGAAGAGGAGGAGGAGGAAGAGGAGGAGAAAAGGATGGTTCAGGAAAAATGACTCTCTTGTGCTCTCTCTCTCTTTCTCTCACTCTCGCTTTCTCGATATTTGCTTTCTCTCTCTCTCTCTCTTTTCTCCCTCTCTCTCTCTCGCGCGCGGCTGACGATTTCGTGCTCCCGAAACCGCCGATAGGTCGTCCCGCGCGGGCCCTGTCGGCAAAACATTGTTTGATATGACCCCTTCGAACCAGTAGCAGGGCACCAACCCCCGTCATGTGCAGAACGAAAACCAGGCGGGGTGAAAGAGGGGGAGCTCCATTTGTGGCCACGAAACGCGGGAATGGTGCAAGGACAAGTCCAGCTGGACTTCTCCTATGGGTGGGGCTCGCCGGAGAGCCAAGCACCCCACACATAGGACAAGTCCAGCTGAACTTCCCCTATATGGGTCGGGGTTGCCGGAGAGCCAAGCACCCCACCCATAGGACAAGTCCAGCTGGACTTCTCCTATGGGTGGGGGTCCCCGGAGAGCCAAGCACCCCACCCAACTCCAGGGAGGGGGTCGCGGGAGAGCCAACAGGACAAGTCCAGCTGGACTTCTCCTATGGGTGGGGGTCGCTGGAGAGCCAAGCACTCTACCCATAGGACAAGTCCAGCTGGACTTCTCCTATGGGTGCGGGTCGCCGGAAAGCCAAGCACCCCGCCCATAGGACAAGTCCAGCTGGACTTCTCCTATGGGTGGGGGTCCCCGGAGAGCCGAGCACCCCACCCATAGGACAAGTCCAGCTGGACTTCTCCCATGGGTGGGGGTCGCCGGACAGCCAATAGGACAAGTCCAGCTGGACTTCTCCTATGGTTGGGGGTCGCCGGAGAGAGAAGGCGACGACGACGACGACGTCGAGGACGATGGCGGCGACGACGACGACGACGACGACGATGATGACAGCGGCGACGACGACAACAACAGCGGCGACGACAACGTCGCCGACGACGACGACGACGACGAAGACGGCGACGACGAGGACGACGACGACGACGACGGCTTCGAAAGCGACGACGACGAGGACGACGACGACGACGACGACAAGGACGACGAAGATTACAACGACGACGACGACGACGAAGGCGACGACAACGACGACGACGACGACGATGACGACGACGACGACGACGGCAGCGGCGGCGGCGACGACGACGACTACGACTACGACGACGACGCCGACGACGACGACGACGCCGAGGGCGACGATGACGACTACGACGACGACGACGCCGCCGCCGACGACGACCATGGCGACAACGACGACGAGGGCGACGAGGGCGACGACGACGACGACGGCTTCGAAAGCGACGACGACGAAGACGACGAAGTCGACGACAACGACGTCGACAAAGACGACGCCGACGACGACGAAGACGACTACTACTACGTCGACGAAGACGACGACGACGACTACGATGACTACGCTGACGACGAGGGCGAGAAAGACGACGATGACGACGACGAGGGCGACGACGACGACGAAAGCGACGGCGACGACTCGACGACGACGACGATGACGACGAAGACGACGACGACGGCGAGGGCGACGACGACGACAAAGACGACGACGACAAAGACGACAACGACGACGCGACGAGGCGACGACGCTGACGACGACGACGAAGACAACGATGGAGACGACGACTGCGACGACGAAAATATGGACGATTCTTGCGGTGCCCGGTGACACGTGTCCAGTGCCGGTGTCCGGTGTCCGGTGTCCGGCGTCTGGCGTCCAACATCCGGCGTCCGGTGTCCGGTTTCCGGTGTCCGGTGTCTGGTGTCCGGTGTCTGGCGTCCGGCGTCCGGAGTCTGGAGTCTGGCATTTGGCGTCCGGTGTCTGGTGTCTGGTGTCCGTTGTCCGGAGTCCGGTGTCCCGAGTCCGGAGTCCGGTCCCGTGTCCGGTGTCCAGTGTCTGGCTTCAGTTGCAGAGCATGAGGCCGGGGAGGAGGAGCAGCAGCAGAAGGATGAGGATGATGATGGTGATGAGGAGGAGGAGGATAACGGATAACAGTAATCAGAATGAGGATGAGGATAAGCAGCAGAAGGATGAGGGCGAGGAGGAGGCTGAGGTGGAGGAGGGGTTGAGGAGGATGAGGAGGACGGGGGGAGGATGTGGAAGGGGTGGATAAGGAGGGGAATCAGGAGAATGAAGATGAAGATAATGAGGAGGATGAGAAGACGGAGAAGGATGAGGAGATTGAGGAGGATGATAAGGATGATGAGGGGGAGCTATATGATTATAATGACGATGATGAGCAGGAGGAGGACAAGCAGCAGGACGAGGACGCAGCAGCAGCAGGATGGCAGCATAAGGAGTATGAGGAGGGGGATCAGGATGAGGAGGGGAAGGAGCAGCAGGAGGATGATAATGATGGCGATGATGAAGAGAAGGGGGAGGTGGAGGATGTGGAGGATGATGAGGATGGGGAGGACGAAGAACAGCAGCATAATGAGGATTATGATGATGAGGATGAGGGGGAATGAAGAGGATGAGGCGGGGAGGAGGAGGAGGAGGAGGAGGAGGAGGAGGTGGATGGGGAGGAGGGGGAGGAGGAGGAGGAGGAGTGGGGGGATGATCAGGAGGATGAGGAGCAGCAGGAGCGGGCCACAACGGGCGCGTCGGGTCGGGCGGGCGGACCCTAACGGGCGGGTCGGGTCGGGCGGGCGGGACATTAAAGTAGGAAACATCATCGAGTTGGCACGCGCGTGCCCTAACGGGCGGGTCGGGTCCGGCGGGCGGACCCTAACGGGCGGGCGGGGCGGGTCGGTCGGGGCGAGACATTAAGATAGTGTTCAACATGTCTTGCTGGACCTCCGCGAGGGCGACGAGGGAGACGAAAACGACGAGGGCGTCGGCGACGACGACGACGACGACGACGACGACGACGACGAAGGCGACGACGACGACGACGATGAAGGCGACGACGACGACGATGAAGGCGACGACGACGACGACGAAGACAGCGACGACGACCCGTCCTCCTCCTCCCTCTTTTTCCTCCTCCTCCTCCACTTTACCAGTCAGCAAAAGCATACTATTCGCTGTGATCATCAGCAGCGACATCACAATCATCGTAACAATCAACATCGTCATCGTCATCATCGTCATCACCATCACCATCATGGTCAACTTCATTGTCAACTTCGTCACCATCATAATCATATCACCGTCGCCGTCTGCATCGTCACGACCAACGTCACTATCAGCATCGCAATCATTACCGTAATCGTCATTGACGCCAACATAAACATCACCATCAATGTCCGGGTCCGGTGCCCGGTGTCCGGTGCGCGGTGCTTGGTGTCCACTGTCCGGTGCCCGGTGCTCGGTGTCCGGTGTCCAGCGCGCGAGAACCGTTCTATAGTGCGACGACGACGACGACGACGGCGGCGGCGGCGGCGACGGCGACGACGGCCATGACGACGACGACGGCCATGACGACGATGACGACGATGCCCGTTTGAGGCCCCGGCAGCCGTTGTTGACTTCGCGAGGCCCTTTGGAGGCCTGGGCAAGTCACCGAATGTCGAGCACAGGACGGTGACCTTGCGAGGCCCGTTGGAGGCCCAGGCAGGTCACCGAGGTCGGTGACCTCGCGAGGCCCGTTGATTGCCCCAGCAAGTCACCGAGGTCGGTGGCCTTGCGAGGCCTGTTGAAGGCCCTGGCAGGTCACCGAGATCGGTGACCTTGCGAGGCTCGTTGGACCCCCGGCAGGCCACCGCATATCGAACACAAGCCGGTGACCCTGCGGGGTCCGCTGGAGGCCCCGGCAGGTCACCGAGGTCGGTGACCTCGCGAGGCCCGTTGAATGCCCCGGCAGGGTACCGGGGTCGGTGACTTTGCGAGGCTCTTTGGAGCTTCCGGCAGATCACCGAGTCTTAAGCCCAGGCTGGTGACCTTGCGAAGCCCGCTGGAGGCCCGGGAAGGTCACCGAGGTGGGTGACCTAAAGGGGCCCTTTGAAGGCCCCGCATGTCACCGAGACCTTGCGAGGTTCTTTGGACCCCCTGGCAGGCCACCGTATATCGAACACAGGCCGGTGACCTTGCCTGGCCCGCTGGAGGCCCCAGCAGGTCACCGAGGTCGGTGACCTCGCGAGGCCCGTTGATGGCCGCGGCAGGTCCCCGACGTCGGTGACCTCACGAGGCCTCTTGGAGGCTCTGGCAGGTCACCGATCACCGAGGTCGGTGACCTTGCGAGGCCCGCTGGCCCCTACAGTGGAAGCCAGAGGCATCCTCGCAACGCTGGGCTCACAGATGCCGTGACCTGAGCAGGTCCAGCCCAAATCGCCTGAGACATCCTCGCAACTCTGGGCTCAGACATGCCGCGCGCGAGGTGATCCAGCCAATTTTGCCTCACACATTCTCGCCACTCTGGCCTCAGAGATGCCTGAACCTGAGGTGGCCTGGCCCGTTTCGCCTGAGACATCTTCCAACTCTGAGCTCCGATATGCTATGCGCCAGGTAGTCTGGCCAACTCCGCCCGAGATGGTGCGGCCGGGCTCGCCTGAGCATCCTCGCAACACTGGGCTCAGGTACGCCCTGGCTTGATGTGGTATGGCCTATTTCGCCTGAGATGTCCTCGCAACTCTGGGCTCAGATATGCCGCGCGCGAGGTGGTCTGGCCCATTTCGCCTGAGACACCCTTGCAATTCTGGGCTCAGACTCAGACATGCCGCGCACAAAGCGGTCCGGCCATTCTCGCCCGAGACATCGTCGCGGCTCTGGGATTGGAGATGCTCTGACCTGAATTGGTCCGGCCCGATTCGCTTGAAACATCCTCGCAACTCCAATCTCAGATATGCCCTGGCCTGAGGTGGTCCGGTCCAGCTCGCCTGGGACATTCTCGCAACTCTGGTCTTCGAGATGCCAGGAGCGAGGTGGTCCAGCCAGTTTCGCCTGAGGTATCCTCGCAACTCTTGGCTCCCAAGTGTCGCGGGCGCGGTGGTTTTGCCATTTTCGCCTGCGAGATCCTCGCAACTCTGGGCTCCACCATGCCGCGCGCGATGTGGTCTGGCCAACTTTGCCTGTGGCCTTCTCGCAACTCTGGGCTGATATATGCTCTGACCTGAGGTGGTATGGCCCGTTCCGCCCGAGACATTTTCGCAACTCCGGGCTCAGACGTGCCGCGCGCGAGGTTGGCGGGCGCGCTTCGCCAGAGACTTCTTCGCAACACCAGGCTCAGATGCTGCTCGCGAGGTGGTCTGGCCAGATTCTCTTGTGGCATCATTGCATTTCCAGGCTCAGAAATGCCCTGACTTTAGGTAGCCTGGCCTGTTTCTCCTGAGACATCCTCGCTACTTTGGGTTCTGAGATGTGGCCCGCTAGGTGACCCAGCCTGCTCGCCTGAGACATCATCGGAACTGGGTTCCCAGACGGGGCCAGGACCAAACAACCAGTTTGATTACACTGCTGTTATCGCATCGTCCTCCAGGAGGGGATTCAAGCGCCCCTGGCCCGAGTGGGCAGTTAGCTGGCGCCGAGGCGAGAGCAGGACTTCTGTGTCATTTGGAAGGGCGTCTCATGCGGGAGCGCTAGGCCGGAATAGATGTTGAAGAAATCCCCAACGAGAGGATAAATATGAAGGAAAGGAGGAGAACCCAGAGTGCGATGAGGGGCGAGGAGAGACATTATGAGGAAGAACATCAGGGGCACGACGACGAGAATGATGATAAAAAAGGAGAAGGAATAACAAAACGGCGAGAAGAGAGAGGAACGGCATGAGGAGGCGGAGGAAACTGAGGACGATGAGGTTGCGTGGGCGGGTAGGCGGCAAGAAACACGATGATGACGACGGCGACAACAACGACGACGACAGTGATCACGAGACGGGCGCATGCCAATCAGGAACAGGACGACGATGATTCGGAGGACTCGCGAACAAGCTTTGAATCAACGTTGGATTTAACATTTCTGCTGGGGATGCTGGCCCCTGGCTATCATTTATTCATCATGTGTTGCTGCTCCGCGCCCTCCTCCTCCTTGTCCTGGTCCTCCTTCTGTTACTGCCCCTCTTCCATCCCCAATCCTCCCCCCGCTGCCCCTCCAACTCCTGTTTTTTTTTCCTCACGTCTCACTCCCCGTCCTTCTCCTCACTTGTTGTTCCTCACTTTCTACGATTGTCCAAGGAAGAAGTACGGAGGATCAGGGGGCATAAAAAACACAGTGCATCAGAAAGCATAGGAAGATAAACAAGAGGATGGATATGATAAAGGCGACGGTAGTCGTTATCACGTTGATATCACTGATGGCGACGATCCACCGATCATGGCGACGGCAATATATGCCAGCGGCATCGGCGCTCACGGTGACGACGACAACGATTGGAATGACGGCTCATGATGTCGATTGCGAGGGTGACTGTGATGGCGGGCACGATGGCGATGGTGACGATGACGATGACGACGACGATGACGACGACGATGGTGATGATGACGATTCTCACGGCGGCGTTGTCGACGATGACGCTGTCGTTGACGATGATAATGACGATGACGATGACGAAAGTCCTGATGATGACGACGACGGCGACGACTACGACGATGACGAATCGGATGAACGGGCGGCCGCCCGCCGCGGCAGAAGCGAACGGCCGGCCGAGGCCGCGGCGAACGCCCAAGATCCACACTGTGGCCTCTGCTGAGAGAAGGCCTGCTCTGCAGAGCTCTTCTCAGCAGGGGCGCCCGGGTGCCTCTGCAGAGAGGGCGTGGGTCTGCCTCCGGGATCGTCGGCTGGGCTTGCTGAGACGACGCCCTCCAAATGGAGCTTGTCTCATCAGATCCAGACGACGATCCCAGGGTCAGACCCACTTACTCTCAGCAGGGGCACCCGGGTGCCCCTGCTGAGAAGACCCCTGCAGCGCAGGCCTCATCTCAGCACAGGCCGCCTTGTAGATCTTAGGCGTTTGCCGCACCACGTCTGCTGAGAACGCGTAGGACGCGGCGAACGCGTAAGACCCAAGGGGCAGGAAGCGCGATCGGAAGCGAAACGCTTTTGGTGTTGGCTGTATCTTCTGTTGAGATACCGATGCCGATCATGGCCCGGTACCGGTACTGATACCGGCATCGGTGCCGGCACCGGTATCGATATCGATACCGGCACCGTCAGGCGCAGCGCGTTTCTTAGCACCAACATCAGCACAATCCTTGCGGGAATATGGAGGAAAAGGGGGGAGCGGGGAGGGAACATGAGAACGAGGAGGAGAGCCTGCAAGGAGGAGCAAGAGGGGTTGGGGGGGTATGGAGGGGGCAGCAGCAGGAGGACCAGGACAAGGAGGAAGACGAGGCGGAGAAGCAGCGCCGACAGACCGATGTATAGCCTCAGTCCAGCATCCCCAACAACGATTTTGAGGCAGGATGGCTCCACATATTGCTGATTTGCCTGCGCCCTTGTCGCCATCACTGTCGTCGTCATTGCTGACATCGTCCTCATTGCCATACTTCTTGCCCTTTATCCCTCCCGCGCATCCCTCCTGCTCTTTCTCCTCCCCCTCCTTCTCCTTCCCCGACTCATTCCATTCCTCATTATCCTCGTCGTTATTATTCCCCCTTCTCTTCTTCTCCTCATTCTCGTCATCGTGCTCCTGCTGCTCTTCCCCTGGTTTTTCTCGCCCCTCGTACTCATGGTTCTCCTCTTCACCCTCCAAGTTCTCCTCTCGCTGGAGATGTCAACATGTACCAACTAAGGCATGGCGCCCCCCCGCCTGAGACTTCCTTCCACATGACTCAGAAATCATACTCTCGCCTCGGCGCCGGCTAACTGTTCCCTCGGGGCAGGGGCGCCTGGACCCCTCCTGGGGCACAATTCGGTATTGGCAGGGTAATGTAACAGGTAGCTTGGGCCTGGCCCCGTCTGACTCCTCTCCCCCACCCCTGGGGGCCCAATTGTGAGGACGTCCCAGGCAAACTGACCGGACTACCTCGCGCGCTGAATCTCGGAGCGAGTCCAAAGTTGCGAGGAGGTCTGAAGCGAAATTGGCCCGACCCCAGAGTTCCGAGGATGGATCAGGCGAATCTGGCCCGAGAACCTCGAGCGCATCTCTGAGCCCGGAGTTGCGGGGACGCATCAAGCGAAATTGGCCAAACGACCTCAGGCGCGGCATGTCTGAGCCCAGAGTTGCGAAGACGTCTCAGACCAAATTGGCCAGACCACCTCAAGTCAGGAGCATCTCGGAGCCCAGAGTTGCGAGGATGTCTCAGGCGAACCGGACCGGACAACCTCGCGCGTCGCAACTTCGAGCCGACAGTTGTGAGGATGTCTCGGGCGATACGGGCCAGATCACCTCAGGCCACAACAATTCAATTCTGAGACCAGAGTTGCGAGGATGTCTCAGGCGAAATCGGCCAGACCACCTCGCGCGCGGCATCTCTGAGCCTGGAGTTGCGAGGATGTATCAGGCGGAAAGGGCTGGTCCAGCTTAGGTCAGAGTAAATCTGAGCCCGCGCGCGACATCTTGCAGCCTAGAGACGTCGCGTGCAAAATCCGCCGGACCACTTCGCACGCGGTCTCTCGGAGCCAAGAGTTGCGAGGACGTGTTAGGCGAGTTTGGCTGGACCACCTCGCGCCTGGCAACTCGGATCCCAGAATTGCGGGCATGCCCCGGGCGACCTGGGCCGGACCAACTCAGGTCAGGGCATATCTAGGCCAAGAGTTGCGAGGATGTCCAGGGCGAATCAGACCAACTCAGGTCAGAGCATTTCCGATCCCAGAGGTGCAAGGATGCCTCTGGCGAAAATGGGCCAGACCACCTCGCGAAAGGTATATCTCAGCCGAGAGTTGTGAGGATGTCTCAAGCGAAATGGGCCGGACCACATCAAACCAGGACATATATGAGCCCAGAGTTGCGAGGATCCCCAGGCGAGCCGGGCCGCACCTCTTCACGCGCGGCATCTAGGAGCCCAGAGTTGCGAAGATGTCTCAGGCTAAATTGACCAGACCACCTCGCGCGCGGCATCTCGCAGAGTTGGGAGGACATCTCAGGCGAGAATGTCTGAAGTTGAATTGTCCAGATCACCTCGCGCGCGGCATGTCTGAGCCTAGAGTCGTGAGGATGTCTAAGGCGAAGCGGGCTGGACCTACTCAGGTTAAGGGCATATCTGAGCCCAGAATTGCGAAGATGGCGAAACGGACCGGACCACTTCGCGCGTGGCATCTTGGATTCCAGAGTTGCGAGGATGTATCAGGCGAAATGGGCCAGGCCATCTTGCCCCCGGCAACTCGGAGCCCAGAGTTGCGACGATCTCTCAACGCAATGTAATGCAGTGCCATGGGAAGTGACGCAACAGAAATGCAATGCCATGCGTTGCAATAAAGTGCCATGCAATGCAACGCAAAGGCACTCCATGCAATGGGATGAGACAGTGGCTTCCACTGCGTGGGATGCGGGATAGAGATAGAGAGGGAAAGGAGGAGCACGGAGGAGGAGGTGTAGTTGTTTTTTCCAGAGCTCCCCATGCAACTTGGCATGAACCACTGTGCAACACCAGTAGCAGGAGGCAGGGCTGGCAACAGGATCAAGCAAACGAAACGCATTTAGCAGGCCAGAAGCTCACTGAGCAGGAAGAGGACGCTTTCGGCGACGGCGGCGGCGACGACGACCGACGACGACGGCCGCCGAAGGCCGCCGAGGCAGAGGAGGAGGAGGAGGAGGAGGAGGAGAAGGAGGAGGAGAAGGAGGAGGAGGAGGAGAGGGAGGAGGAGGTGACAAGGAAGAGGGGGAGGAGGATGAGGAGGAGGAGGAGGAGGAGGAGGAGAGAGGAAGGAGGATGAGGCAGGAGGAGAAGAGGGAGTCCCGGGACCGTGACAAGAGGAAGACACGCTGGCATGGAGGGGACAGGAGAGAGTGGAGCAACGACGCGCAAGAAATTGAAGACGCAGGATACGAGAAGAAAAAACTAGAGAGCAGCA
>CAUYUJ010014665.1:62500-75000 GCA_963575745.1 Prorocentrum cordatum
CAAGACGCCCCCAGAGACGTCCAAGAGTATTCCGAAGAAGGCCCCAGAAGGCAAAGAAAACACTGATGTTCCACAAGTGTTTGAAGGATGTGGGCGTTCTCGCTGTTCGGCTTTCCGACGCTCGAAGATAGCACAGGACGCCCCCAAGGTCGCCCAAAGACGGCCCCAGAGACCCCAAGAGGGCCCCAAGACGGCCCAAGATGGTCCCAAGACGGCTAAAGAGGCGCCCTAGCTTACCCAAGAGGGCACAAAGACTGCCTCAAGGGGGGGCCCATATGGGGAACCCGATCGGACATCTCGAGCCCTCGGCCCCAAGGGGCGCCCAGGAGGCCCCAAGAGGCCCCCCAGAGGCCCCCAGAGGCCCCCAAGAGGCCCCCGAGAGCGCTCCGAAGAGACATCCCTGAGAACTCTGACCCACATCCCAGGCACGGAGGCAGGACGGGCCGAAGATCATTTAATACTCCCCCATAATCCTCCTCGTGTTCTTCCTCGCTGATCCCCTAATCCTCGTCATCCTCATCCCTTGTGGTCATCCGCATCCTCCTCCTCCTCCTCCTCCTCCTCCTCCGCGACGCTACTCATCCCGTCGCCGCCTTTCTCGTCGTAATGCTCCCCCCCTCCTCTCCCATACATCCCATCACCCCCTCCCCCTCCTCTTCCTGTCCCTCCTCCTCCCTCCCCCCCTCCTCCCTCCGCCTATCATCCCTCCTCCTCGCTCCCCCCTCTTAACCCCGCCTCCTCCCTGAAAGACGGGGCGCCCGCCGTAGCTCGCGCGCTACGTCACCGGCGTGCGCCGAGAGGGTGCGCTTCCTGCGCCAGAGCCGCCGCGGCGAGGGGGGGACGGAGGGAGTAGACGTGGTTGGGGGAAGGGCTTCGAGGAGGGGGGGGTCGAGGAGGGAACCGAGGAGATGATTAAAGAAGAAACAACGCCACAAACGTCAACTTCTGGCGCTCCGCGCGGCTTTCTTGGATCTGCGCTGGACCCCCTCCCCGGCGCTCGGAGCGCGCCAGGGGCGGCGCTGGAGGCGCCGCCGGGGGGGGGGGGCCAAGCACGGATCCAAGAGATCAGCGCGGAGCGCCAAAAGTGTATGTTTGTGGCATTTCTTCCTTCTTCGAATGATACCGATGGGCGGAGAGGATCGAGAGTGGAGGCTACCACCCGGCGGCCCCAAAAAAGAAGAGAGGAGATGGGAGGGCCTGACGAGACGGGGGGGAAAGAGATGCCCACCACGACAGGGGAGTCGAGGGAGCGGAAGGGCATGGAGCTGGAGCGGGGCCGGTGCGTCCCCAGGCCGAAGCATGCCGGTGAGTCGATGGGGCACGTGCTGGTGGAGCCCAGGATGAAGTCGCGCCTGTCCTCCTACAGGCGGATTTCGGACGAATTATGAAACATAGTCAGAACAAATACCAAAATGGGCGAAAAGTAATCAACAAATCGTCCCCTGAGTATGTTTCTCACTATTTTTGAGTATTCCTCCTGGAGAGGGACAGGCCCCACTGAAGCCCAGAGGGGGGGGGGGGCGCGAAGGGGGGCGGCGGCCTCCGAAAGCGCGGCGGTGCTCCTCTCAAGCAGAGGGGGGGGCCTCTTCGATGACGAACGAGCAGCACACACCCACACCCACAGGGGGGTCGTTGGGAGGAGGACTGGCTATGGGTATGGGTGCGGATTGCGGGACCCTGGGGAAGGCTCCCGCTCGAGCGGGGACCCCCATCCGACAACACGCACCCATAGCCCCCTCAGACCCCCCTATGGGTATGGGTGTGTGTGTGTTGTTGGTTCGACATTCGAAGCCCGCCTGGCTCTTGAGAAGCCTGCTTCGCTGGAAGCCTCTGGGTGCCTTCTGAAGGGCCCCTGCCGTCTCAGAGGCCCCTCTGCCTACCCTTAGGTCGGGCATGTCCCCCTACAGGCAGATTTTTGCAAAAAATAGTCCAATGCCTCAAAATGCTTCAAAATATGTTTTTTGCTTTCCCTACCTAGGCTCTGCCTAAAAGGGTTCTTACTCTGATTGCTTAAAGGGCCGGGCAGTGAGGCACGCCCCGGGCGGTTCCCCCGGCATCCGTCCCGCGGTTCCCCCAGTGACGTTCCCTTAGCTTCGCGTTGCTTATCTCATATTAGCTTAGCTTATTTCATCGTACCTTAGCTTAGCTTCATCTTACCTCAGTTTTATA
This sequence comes from Prorocentrum cordatum, assembly GCA_963575745.1. NCBI lineage: Eukaryota > Dinophyceae > Prorocentrales > Prorocentraceae > Prorocentrum > Prorocentrum cordatum. Next base: position 64,670 of record CAUYUJ010014665.1, read on the forward strand.
TTAGCTGAGCTTACCTTCATCTTAGCTTCGCTGAGCTTTAGCATAGCAGAGCACAGCACAGTATAGCATATCGAAGCATAGCATAGCGCAGCATCGCATATCATAGCATAGCCCAGCATCGAATAGCAGAGCGCAGCATATCATATCATAGCATAGCATAACATAGCATAGCGACGCTTAGCATAGCATAACATAGCACAGCATAGCTTAGCATAGCGTAGCATGATATATCATAGCTTAGCATAACTTGGCATAGTAGCATAGCATAACATAGCATAGCGCAACATAGCATAGCATAGCACAGCATAGCATAGCATAGCGCAGCATAGCATGGCATAGCATGGCATATCAACTAATGCTGATGTCCTAGGGGCTCCAACTTCTAGGTAGGGTCTCACTGGAGTAATTCTTTACAAAAAAGTCACAACCACACCACCACCAACAACAACAACAAACACAACAACAAAAACAACAACAATCACAACAACAACAACAACAACAACAACAACAACAACAACAACAACAACAACAACAACAACAACAACACCAACAGCGTCAACAACAACAACAATAACACAAAATGTCCTCTGGCTATGCTTACTATTTTTGAATATTCCCCCTGCAGAGGAGCATGCACGACTTAAGCCTACCCCTCGCGCCACTCCCTTATGGGCGCCGCCAAGTGAAAACGCGCGCACGCTCCAGGTCCGAGGCTCTCGTTCCGCCGGCAGATAAAGAGGGACCCCGTCGGACAAAGCACGGCTTGGGATACAAAAAACTACAAGCAAGAGAGTAGGTCGTGGACCTGACGCGATCTCCAGGCGCGCACTGCACCACTGGAGAAAGAGAAACGTAGGGCAGGTTCGTGTCGTGGCGACCCCAGCGTTGGTTCCTGACGCCGCGGGGATCCTTCAACCTTGAAGGATCGGCCGTTTCCGAACCGATCCTTTCACACCGACCGATTCTGGGTCGCTGGCGGCATTCAACGTTGAACGCCGGCGGCGGGGTCGCCGCAGGTCGACACGACACAAACATATCGCACCCATACAGTAGGGGCCCGATCACAAGAAACCTTCCACAACCAGTCCAACTCTGAGACCCCACCCAGACATCCGACGCCTCGATTTGCTCGAGACACTTCCCCGGGACCGGTTTTGCATTCCGAGTCGTTGTTTGACGGTCCCGAGGCCCGGTGGGGGTCCCGAGAGGCCAAAAACTACGAAAACTTCCCTCCAGATTTTTTTCGAGACGCCCGATCTCTGGGCAAGACGTCCATTGATTCTTGGTGTGGGAACGTCACGCTTTCCACGGCAGAGCCACCGAAGCCCAGGAAACCCAGGGGCACTCTCGAGGCAAGAGGACCTCTCGAAGGGTGCGCTCTGGCCAGAAGCTCGGAGCCCGTGGCGACGGGGGGAGGGCAGCGGCGGTCATCGGCGATCTCTGCGAGGGACAAGGATCGCCCCCCACCCCCCGCCCCCGCCCCCGCCCGCCCCATGGATCCGCGAGAGGGGGGGGCTGGGCGCGTGCTGTCAGAACGGGTGGGGAGGGGGGTTCTTCGGGGGCGCCCAGGGCAGAACGTAACAGGATAAATTCAAGCAAGCTTGCGGCTGCAGCAGCCGCCGCTTCCGGGCCACCAGCGCCTGCATCCGAGGAGATTGAATAAACCGAGTGGCAGGAGCAGGAGGATCGGGCAGAGGAAGTAGGTGGGTGGGCTGGGCAGGCTCCGTCGGAGAGTCCATCCACCCCCTTGAGAAATGCCCCGTCCCGTCGAAGAGAATCCAGCCGTGACGACGAGGGAAATAACAGATGATCTGTCGAACCCTAACCACAGCGTTGTGGGGTTTTCGAATGGACCAGACATGTGGGGCCCAACCGTGGGATATACGACGGAGGGGGCGTCCATCCTCGACAGGCCTGCGTGCGAATAGCTCCCTCGGGGTGCACCCCCACAGTTCCTGTCCTTCTCTGAGCGGCTTCATGTGTCGTCGAAAAGGTCGGGAGCGGAGGAGAAGGAGGAGGAGGAGCAGGAGGAGGAGGACAAGGACTAGGAGGAGAAGGAGGGAGGACAGGGAGGACAGGGAGGAGGAGGAGGAGCAGCAGCAGCAGCAGCAGCAGGAGGAACAGCAGGAGGAGGAGGCGGAGGCAGAGGCGGAGGAGGAGGAACAGGAGGTGGAGGCGGAGGCGGAGAAGGCGGAGGCGGAGGCGGAGGCGGAGGAGGAGGAGGAAGAGGAGGAGGAGGAAGAGGAGGGGGAGGAGGAGAAGGAGGAAGAGGAGGGGGAGGAGGAGGAGGAGGAGGAGGAGGGAGGAGGAGGAGGGAGGAGGAGGGAGGACAGGGAGGAGGACGAGGAGGAAGCGGAGGAGAAAGAAGAGGCCAATTCGTCGGCCAGCTGCGCGCCGCCGCCGGCCGAGCGCAACGCACGGCACTCTGCGCCCCTCGACCGGCGGGATGTCTCTGCCGCTCTCTCGCCGGCGGAGGCACATCTCAGCCGCATGCGCCCGGCGCCCGTGCTGCCGCAGGGGCCCCGCCCTGGCTGGCCGCCGTGAAAAAAAGGCGGGGCGCGGGGAGGGGCAGGGGAGAGCGGGGAGGATCCGCGTCACGATGGGCACACACGCACACACGCACGCACGCACGCACGCACGCATACGCACGCACGCATACGCACACACACACACACACACGCGCGCGCGCATTCACACGCGCGCGCGCACGCACGCACGCACGCACGCATGTGCCCCCCCCCACACACACAAAAAACACAAACACAAACACAAACACAAACGCACACACACACACACACACTCACTCTCCCTCTCTCTCTCTCACACAGCCACAGCCCAGCCCACCCAACACACACAGCGCACACAGCCCACACACACAGCCCACACACACACACACACACACACACACACACACACACACACACACACACACACACACACACACGCACGCACGCACGCACGCACGCACGCACGCACGCACGCACGCACGCACGCACGCACGCACGCACGCACGCACGCACGCACGCACGCACGCACGCACGCACGCACGCACGCACGCACGCACGCACGCACTGTTGTGCGTCGCGGCCACGTGCGCGGCGGCGCGGCGTAGGGGACTCGCACGGGAAACCGATGCAGCGCACGGGCTGGGCAAGCCCACGTAGCTTGGAGAGGGTGGATTCGCCAAAAAAAAATATGACAGAAACATTTGCCATGGGGGCAGTCGCGAGGGGAAGGCGGGAACGGGAAAAAAGAAGAACATCCACACACACACACAAAAACAAACAAACAAGCAAGCAAACAAACAAACAAACAAACACCGTCCCTCTCCTCTCCCTCGTCCTGGTCCTCCCGGGTCTCCAGAGGGCCACATGAACGGCCACGAGAGGAAGAGGAGGAGGAGGAGGAGGAGGAGAAGGAGGGGGAGGAGGGGGAGTCGAGAAAAGGGAGGAGACAGGAAGGTGAGGGAGAAGGGTGCGGATAAGGGACGAATGAGGGAAGAAGGACGGAAAAAGGAGGCAGACGACGACGATGAGGCAGCAAGAGGGAGGAGGCAGGAGGCTGGAGGAGCGAGGGGGGGTTTTCAACAGGCGCGGCGCCAAGCGTGCGGGGGGGGAGGAGGAGAAGGAGGAGGAGGTGGAGGAGGAGGAGGAGGAGGAGGAGGAGGAGGAACAGGGAGAGCACAGCAAGACTCGGGCACATGCCCGACAGAGGGAAAAGAGCCCGAGCACCTCCCCAACCTGGGGGAGTGCCAGCAGGCGCGGCCAGGAGGCCCACGCGCCGTCGGCGGCATCGCCCTCGACGATCAGACCACCGACCAGGGCGTCGAGGACGAGATCCGCGAACGGCCGTGGCCTCCCCTGGCCGCTAGCCATGGGCAGAGGCAGGCCAGTGCGGGGGTGCTGCCCTGCGAACAAGCGCCCCAAGCGGAGCTGCGTCTGCGCATGGAGCTCGGCGTTCTCACTCGAGTGTGCCCCACACCTCGCGCAGAACAGAAGGAGCCCACGCCCCAGACGCGGTGGCCGCCGCCGGGGCTGCACACCGCAGGCGAGAAGGCCCCGCGCGCCCTGGCGACGCGGCAGCAACGGCCGCATCGGAAGCCCTTGCCACGCGGCACGGGCTCGCGCGTGCCCTCAGGCAGCACCGCGCTCGCCGTCATCGCGGGGGCGCGCCCCCGTTGCTGCGCGCGCCGCAGGTGGCTATGCTCCGGCGCATCCTGCTGGCTCGGGCCCGCTGAACGCAGCACCCGAGCCAAGAACCCGGCGACGTCAACAGGCGAAAGGAGCGCTGCACGCGCTCCACAGCCACCTGGTCAGCGGGGCGGAGGGCGGCGCCCTCTCGAGTGCCGAGGTCGGCGCAGCGATCGCCCCAGCGCTCGATCATGCCCCGCTCGACCGCGCCGTCGCCACAGCGGCGAGCGCGGCCCTCGACCCCGACCGCGGAAACCTCGCCCCCAAGGTTGCCCACCCAATCCCAAATGCGCGACCACAGGTCTGCAGCCCCGCACTGCGCCCCTGCCGCCTCGGCACGCCCACGCGCAAAGCTCCGGGCGGCCCGGGCGCAATCCGAGCGGAAGCGGAATGGCCCCAGGGCCACGCGCGCCGAGCACATGGGCAGGGCGGCGGCCACGGCGAGGTACGCCCGGCGCGGCCCAGGGAGCAGGCCGCTCAGGGAAGCCACCAAACAGCCATTGGCATCCACCTGGACCACGGACCAGCCCGGTCGGCTGAGTCGGGGGTCGCCCTGCACAGGTGGGACGCAGGAGCCGTCGCCGAAGGCCTCGCCCTCGACGCCACCAGCATCAAGTCGCTTGAACCACTTGACGAGGAGGGGGGGCGCGGGGCCAGGGACAGAGGGCCGAGGATCGGGGACCAGTGCGCGCCTCCAGAGGGCCCAGGCCGAGCGCGCCTCGAGGTCAGCCATTAAAGGGGGGGGGGGATACTCTCGAACAACGGCCCAAGTAGAAGAACAAGCGCCCGCGGCCCAAGCCGAGAAGGTGCCTGGGCAAGACTCGATGCGACAAGGGGCAGGTCGGGCTGGCCACAAGACCACGTCGATACTTCCGAGCCTTGTTCCAACTTCAATTCGAAACGATCGCACGGAGGGTCGCCCGATGCCTCGGGGCCCAGTCGGGACCGAGCGCCCCGTTGCAAAGACGGCGGAGGGGGGCGAGGTCAGAACGAGCGGGGGGAGGTGGCCATGTTTTATGTGCTCTGCTGGGCTCGATCCGGAAGCCAGTCTCTCGGTGCTCAGGCGCGCGAGGCGCACGATCGAGCGAGGGCAGGTGGTGGCTAGATCAACTGGTCACTAACATGCACACCCCAGGGCCAAGTTTCCAACCAGAGCGCTTACAACTAGCAAGGGCACCTGAATTCGGGCCACGAGCCGCGGCCCATTCGCTCTTCAAGCTGGCTCGTGCCTGTATGGCCGCATCAGCAGCAAACAAAAGTCGGGCCATCCACCCCCGAGATGTCCAAGACTCCCAGACAGCCTGGGCGAGCATATAAAGCGGGCAAACTGCGCACACGTACGCGGGGTTGATCTACCTCGGCGCAAATGGAGTGAGGTGGAGGTCTAGGGTGAGAGAACGACGAGCTGCACGAACGAAAAGAGCGGAGTGTGCTGCTCGTCGCATCGGTTCGATCCCACTCCAAGCCCCCCCAGTCACCCCGTCACCCCAGCGGACGCAAGCCCCAGCGATGCAAATGCTGCGTCTTCCCGCGCGGGGCGCATATCACGCGAATGCGGGCGGATCGTCGCGCCACCGTGGACAAGCGCTTGGCCCTCGCGGCCGTGCCTGGCCGCCTGACGCAGGCGCAGTCCACGCCCAAGTTCCGCGCCGACCTACGGCTCTTGTCACGCAGCGCCGCGCAGCGCCGCATGACCTCGCGGCTGCACTCCGCGGAGCTGGCGAGCGCCACACCCTTGCCGTCGTTGACCGCCAGGCCATCCTCCAGGAGCGCGCGGCGCGGCCGCGCGTAGGCGTGGCTCACCTGCGCGGCCACCGGCTTGGCCATGCACGTCTGGGCCAGCTGGGCTCCGTCGACGACGTTGTCCACCTGTACTGCGCTGAGCGCGACTACGTCGTCGACCCTCGGCATCAAGAACAGCCCCATGCACAAGTCGGCGAAGCTGCACCCCGCCACCACGCCGCGCTCAGGCTCGCACGCCATCGCGGCCACGCCCCGGTAGCAAACGATGCGCGGCATCCTGTACAGATGAAGCGGCAGGCGCATCACGACCACGTTGAAGCCCTGCGCCTCGGCGAGTTCCGCCAGCAACGCCCAGGGAATGTGCTCGCGCGCCTTCGTGAGGTCCATGAGCACGGCGCAGGCAGCCTGGCCGGTCGCCGTTTGGACCCACGCGCAGGTCTCGCAGCTCTGGCCAGCAGTGCCGTAGATGCAGTCACGGCGGTGTTCCTGGTCCATCTCGCGAACGGCCGCAAGACTCATGGGAAGAGCACGATGGCGCGTGCGCCGCCCTCGGGCTTGGGCAGCAGCGCCATCTGCATCGCAGCCAGAGCCCGCGGCGCGCGCCCCTGCTGCAGCATCCAACGCCAGAGCTGGATGCAAGCCTCCAACGCAGCGTCGCTCAGCACTGTCGTGCGCCGCGGGTGGAAGGCATCGCAGCCCAGGGCTGTAATGCGAGGCAAGGCGTGGCCTACCTGGCGGAGCTCATCCACGGCGGGCAGGGTAGGCTGTGCCCCAAGCTCCGCAGGCCGGGCCATGCCCCCACGCCCAGCGCCCTCGCCCCAGGGCGCGCGCCACGGCCGCGCAGCCTCCTCAACGACCCGCAGCCCACGGCGCCGCCTCGCGCATCCAGCGGAAGCCCTTGCGCATGTCTTCGCCGACCGTCGCGTCGCGCGTCCAGTCAAGCCAGGCCTTGTACCTGCGGCACGACGCGCGGCCCACCGCGGCGTTAGCTGCGCGCTGGAGGCCCATCAGGAGCATTTCGACGGCGGCCGGCTCCAGGAACTGCAGCCAGCGCATCAAGCGACGCCAGGCCTGCTACATCTGCGAGTCGGCACCCGCAACAGGCGGCGCAAAGCGCAGCAGCCGCACCCGCAGGCGACGGGCATGCTCAAGGCTGCCTCCCTGGCGAAGGACTCGCCACTCGCGGACCCTCTCGGCAAGCCAGTTCCAGTGCTGCTCGGGGGGGTCGGCCTGAGCCGCGGGCTGCCACCGTGCGCGCTGGCGGTGGAGCTGCGCCTGGACCACGCGGGCACCCTCGCTCCTGCCGCGGTAGCGGTCAGTCCCGCCCCCTTCCACCAGGCCGAAGTGCTGCGCCAACTCGCCTGGAAAGGGCCGCGGGCAGTGGAGCCTCGGAACCGCGGAGCCAAGGGGCTGCGTGGCCAGGCGGAGGACCGCGGCCCTGCGCGCGCGGACCGAGACGCGGTCGCAGCGGCGCACGCCCTGCACCTCGGGGAGCTGGTCGACGCAAAACGCATAAGTAGTCGAGCTAGCAGAGGTGGGCGCGACGCAGGCGGCAAGGCTCGAGCACGCCAGGCGCGCTCCGATGAACGGTAGCAGCTGCGCCCCCTCCAGCACGGCAGGCTTCATGTTCCAGCCGGCCCCGGCAATGAGCGGCCCGCGCGCGGCCCTGATGACCAAGCCCATGTTCATCAGCACGTCAAGGTTGCAGTCGCTAAGGCCCTGGCTGGAGCGCAGGTAGGCGGAGAGCAGTAACGCGCCCTCCCGACCTCCAGTGGACGTCACCCAGAAGCCCGGGCGCACCGAGCAGAAAACAGCAATGCGATCGCCAGCGAACCCGACGCGTTGAAGGTATGCCCAGGGCCGCACCAGGACGCCCACGCCCGCTGAGGCGCCGCCTTTCGCCGTGGCCACCGCAGGGATGAGGTTCGCGACCCGCCCAACGCTTCGTGCGACACATACCGCTGCAGCCAGCTTTCTCTCGCCCGCGAGGCGGTGCCCCTGGATCAAGATGGCCTGCGCCGACTAACATGGTCTGCCTCGTGCTGGGCCAGGCACGACGACCAGCTGGTCACGCTGACACGCGCGACGTCGAGGCGGGCAGGAAAGCGGCACCCAGCCCCTCGCGCGCGGGGGCCTCGCGAGCCGCGAGGCTTCGCATCCGCGGCAGGGCCCAGCGCGCCGCGGGCGTCGACGTCGGCAGCGCCCCCGACGGCGGCGCCGTCAGGCGTCGCCACGCGGCGGGGGCTCGCGCGCCGCAGGGCCGCTTCCCGGCCACTGCGCCGGCAGCCCCCAAGCCCTCGCGAGCGCGGCGCCCCTGCTTCGAGACCATGTCATAGGCGCCGCGGCGGGGGGCCCGCGCGCCGCAGGGCCGCCCCCCAGTCGCCCAGCCAGCGCCCGCCAGAAACCAACCAATTTGGAACGAAAATCATCGCTTCTGCGCCGCCAGAAACCGACCACATTGGAGCAAGAAGGGTGGCTTTTTTCTGCGTCGGCAGTAGACGACCACCTTGGGAAACCTTTGGCCGAAGAGGAGCGCGAGCAGGAGGATCCAGTCCAGGTGGCGCCCGATGGAGACGCGACCTGGCCGAAGTGCCGCACGGCGAATCGCGCCGGCGAAATTGGGGGCGGCACCACAGGGGGGCGCGGTCCAAGGAGGAGGGGCCGGGCAATCGGCCGCCCCCCGACCTGCAGACGGCAGGCGGGCAGGCTCGAGGTCGCCGAAGTCGCCGCAATCGCAATTGCCCGCGTCGAAGGCCAGGCCGCAGGCGAGCGCGAAGTCCTGGAACAGCCAGGCGATGCCGCGCCCATTGCCGAACTGCCTCCGACTCCTGCTGCAGCGCGAGAAGGTGCCCCGGCAACTCGTGGAGCCGCGCCTCGGGGTCGTTCACCCGCACGCGGTCCAGCCACCGACGACGCCGCCGGCGGGCAGCGCGACGGCGGCGGAAGGCAGCGAGGCAGATTTCGATCGCCAAATCGACCCGCGCCGTGCCAGCATTGCCGCGACCGCCTCGCTGCGCACGTTCCCAGACCAGCGCGCTGACGCGCGGGCGCTCGAGGAAGCGCGCAACCAACGGTACGCAATGCTGACGCCAGCGCAGGCCATCTGCCGCATCATTATCAATCATGGGGCCCTCCAGCCAGTGTCCTGCGCAAGATCGCAGGGCGCGCTTCAAGTCACCAATGCGCTGCAGCCAACTCGGCGCGCAGGCCTGCATCCTTGAACTCGCACTTCCCAGTCGAATGCGCAGAGTCCACTGCCCACTAGACGCAGGAAGCTGGCGCAGAGCCCTGGCCGCGCAAGCGGCCTCTATCGCGCGCGCTTCCGCCGCTGGGCGTCCAGCGCAGGGGGCGGGCATCCAGCTGGGCTGCGGCGCTGGGCTGATCCGAATCAAAACTGTCAAAGTCAGAGCTCGCGTCAAAGGCCCGACTGGTCGTCGCCCTCCGCCACTGGGACCTCCTCAGCCACCTTACTGGCGCTGGCGGCGCCGCCGCGGCTGCCCTTCGCCCCGAGCCACTTGCCAGCTGCGGCGGCCTCGCTTGCAGCGGCTGCGGGCAGGCGCTGGCGGCCAGCCTCCAGGACATCCACCGCCGCGGCCACGGCGCCAGAAGGGCCCGGGGGGGCCGAGGGCGCTGGGGGCGCCGAGGGCGCTGGCGCTGCCGGCGGCGCCTTGGTGGAAGCCTCCAGAGGGCCAGCAGAGGCAGCGGCGGCAGCAGGCGGCGGGGCGTTAGCGCCGGCGGGGGGGCAGCGCCGCCAGCCGGCTCGGCTGCAGCCGCCGCGGGGGCAGCAGCCGCGGTGCCCTCGGCGGCGGGCCTGCCAGCGGCCGCCGTCTCCTGCTACTGGGAGGGGGGCTGGCTCGCCGACGCGCGCCTCCTTGGTCTCGAGGCGCTCCTGCAACTCGCGGCGGGCCTTCTCCAGCGCATGCGCCTCCGTCTTGAACTGGCCGAAGGCCTCCTGCGCCATGGCCGCGAACTTGGCCTGGAGCTCCTCTAGGCGCCGCAACGCTTCCTGCCGGTCACTCTCCTCCACCTCGCAATTTTCCAGCGCCTCCAGGCAGAACTCGCCTTCGTCGTCCAGCGCCCAGACGGCTTTGCCCTCGAGGATCGCCGAAACGCTGAGCTTCGGGAACACGGCGGCCTCGGGGCCCTTGGCGGGCGCCACTGCGACGGCCAAGGCCTGCCCGGCGCTGGTGTACACCGCGCTCGCGCCATGTAGCGCAGCCGTGCACTCGACTTGGCGACGCGCTCCGCGGCCTGGGCGAGGCGTCGCTGGAGCTCGTCCGCCTCGGCCAGAGCGGCGCCCAGGGCAGCGGACGCGGCGTCGCGCGCGGCGCATGCCTCGGCCACGGACAGGGGCTTCGCCAAGCGCTGTGCCCTGAGCGCGCCCAGCTGCCTCCTGTA
>CAUYUJ010014665.1:80000-82500 GCA_963575745.1 Prorocentrum cordatum
AAGCAGCAGCATTAGCAGCAGTAACAGCAGCATCAGCAGCAGTAGCAACAGCAACAGCAGCAGCAGTAGTAGTAGTCGTAGTCGTAGTCGTAGTAGTAGTAGTAGTAGTAGTAGTAGTAGTAGTAGTAGTAGCAGTAGCAGTAGTAGTAGTAGTAGTAGTAGTGGTAGTAGTAGTAGTAGTACTAGTAGTAGTAGTAGTAGTAGTAGTAGTAGTAGTAGTACTTATCGCAGTTATCGTAGTGGTAGAATTAGTATTTCTAGTGTTAGTATAAGTGAAAGTAGCATTAGTCGCACGAGTATTATCATCAGCCGTCTGCTTAGGAGCGTTTGTGTTAGTTGTTGCATTCTTCTTACTAGTAATATCCGGATGTTTCTTATTATGATCACTCGTCTTAATAATTGTCGTCATAGTATGCCTCATCCTCCTTCTCCTCCTCCTGCTTCTCATCCTCCTCCTCCTCCTGCTCCTCCTCGTCCTCCTCCTCCTCCTCCTCCTCCTCCCCCTCCTCCTCGACACTGCTCCTCGTCCACCTCCTCCTCCTCGCCCTCCTCCTCCTCCTCCTCCTCCTCATCCTCCCCCTCCTACTCCTTCACACCCTCCTCCTCGACACTGCTCCTCGTCCTCCTCGTCTCCTCCTCCACCTCCGCCTCCTCCTCTTCCTCGACATTATTCCTCCTCCTTTTCCTCCTCCTCCACCTCCGCTCCCCCACCGCCTCCCCCCCCCTCCCCTCCTCCCCTCCTCCTCCTCCTCCCCCTCCCCTCCTCCTCCTCCTCCTCCTCCTCCTCCTCCTCCTCCTCCTCCTCCCTCGTCCTCCCTCCTCCTCCTCCTCCTGTTCCTCCTCCTCCACCTCCGCCGCCGCCTCCGTCTCCTCCTTCTCCTCCTCAACCGCGGCCTCCTCCTCCCCCTCCTCCTCCTGCTACTGCTGCTGTTGCTTCTCCTCGTCCTCCGCTGCCTCTTCCTCCTCCTCCTCCTCCTCCTCCTCCTCTTCCTCCTCCTCCTCCTCCTCCTCCTCCTCCTCCGCATCCTCCCTTCCTCCTCCGCCTGCCCATCCTCATAGGCGCCGTCGTCGTCGTCCTCCTCCTCCTCCTCCCTCCTCCTCCTCCTCCTCTTCATCCTCCTCGACACTGTTCTCCCCCGCCTCCTCCTCCTCCTCCTCCTCCCTCCTCCTCCTCCTCCTCCTCTTCCTCCTCCTCCGCCTTCTCATCATCAGCATCAGCATAATCAGCATCAAACACATCGTCATCATCAGCATCACCATCATCATCAACAACAACATCATCACCATCATCATAATCAGCATCATCATCATCACCATCATCATCATCATCATCATCAACATCATCAGCATCCTCATCCTCATCCTCATCATCATCATCATCATCATCATCATCATCATGATAAGCATCATCATCATCAGCAGCATCATTATCAGCATCGTCAATATCAAGATCATCATCAGCATCAACAACATCATCATCAGCAGCATCATCTTCATCATCAGTCATATCGATAGCAGCATCATCATCATCATCAGCAGCATCATCATCATCATCGTCATCATCATCATCATCATCAATCAACTCCATCAGCATCATCAACATCAACATCATCATCAGCAGCATCAGCAGCATCATCACCACCATCACCACTATCATCAGCATCATCATCAGTAGCATCATCATCATCAAATTCTGCATCATCAGCATCATCAATAGCAACATCAACATCATGAGCATTAGCAGCAGCAGCAGCATCATCATCATCATCATCATCATCATCATCATCATCATCATCATCAATCAACTCCATCAGCATCATCAACATCAACATCATCATCAGCAGCTTCAGCAGCATCATCACCACCATCACCACTATCATCAGCATCATCAGCATCATCATCAGTAGCATCATCATCATCATCATATTCAGCATCATCAGCATCATCAATAGCAACATCAACATCATCAGCATTAGCAGCATCATCAGTATCAGCATCAACATCATTATAATCAGCATCAGCACAATCAGCATCATCAGCATCAGCAACAGCTCACCATCAGCATCATCAGCATCACCATCATCATCGTCGTCACAATCAGCAGATTCCTCATCATCACCAGCAGCTTCATTAGCAGCTTCAACATCGTCATCATCAACATCATCATCGTCATCATCATCAGCATCATTATCAACATCAGCAACAGCATCATCATAATAATCATCAGCATCATCATCAGCATCAGCATCATCAGCATCAGCATGGCCATCATCATCATTATCAGCATCAGCATCCCCATCATCAGTATCATCATAATCATCAACATCAGCATCATCATCATCATCATCAGTATCACTATCAGCATCAGCAGCAGCATCATCATCATCATCATCCTGCACCTCAACCTCCTCCTGCTCGTCCTGGTCATCCACCTCAGCGGCCTCATCCGTCCCCTCTTTCTCATCATCATCACCATCATCAGAATCATCATCATCTTCAA
>CAUYUJ010014665.1:85000-105000 GCA_963575745.1 Prorocentrum cordatum
ATCCTCATTAGCATCATCATCATCATCATCATCATCATCATCAGCAGCAGCAGCAGCAGCAGCATCACCATCAGCATCATCATCAGCATCAACAGCAGCAGCATCGCCATCATCAGTATCATCATCATTATCAGCAGCAGCATCAGAATCAGCATCAGCAGCATCAGAATCAGCATCAGCAGCATCAGCATCAGCATCAGCATCATCATCATCAGCATCATCATCATCAGCATCATCATCATCATCGTCAACAACAGCATCATCACCATCATCATCAGCAGCATCATCATCATCAGCATCAGCGTCATCAGCATCATTTTCAGCATTGTCATCATCAGCAGCATCATCAGCATCATCAGCATCATCATTCTTATCACAATCAGCGTCATGATCAGCAGCGGCATCATGATCATCACCAGCATGAGTAGCATCATCACAATCAGTATCATCATCAGCATCAGCAGCAGCCTTATCAGTATCATCATCGTCAACCACATCATCATCATCATCATCATCATCATCGTCATCATCATCACCATCCGCATCATCAGCATCATCATCAGGAGCATAATCATCAGCATCATCAACATCATCAGCATCACCACCACCACCATCATGCGCATCATCATCATCATCATCAGCATCAGCATGAGCAGCAGCATTAGCATCATCATCAGCATCAAAACCATCATCATCAGCATCATCCGCATCATCATAGGCATGATCACTAGCACCATCATCATCATCATCATCATCATCATCAGCAGCATCATCATCATAATCATCATAATCATCAGCATCACAAGAATAATCAGCATCATCATCATCAGCATCATCAGCATCATCAGCAGCATCATCAGCATCATCGTCATCATTAGCATCTGCATACTCATCAGCATCATCCTCATCAGCATCATCAGCATCGTCAATATCATCAGCAGCATCAGCATCATAAGCAGAATCATCAGCAGCAGCATCGTCATCATCAGCAACAGCATCATCAGCATCATTGTCATCGTCAACATTATCATTAGCATCATCGTCATCATTAGCGTCATCAGAATCGTCAACAGCATCGTCAGCAGCAACAGCAGCAGCATCATCAGCATCAGCATAACCAGCATCAGCATCGTCATCATCAGCATCATCAGGAGCATAATCATCAGCAAGATTAGCCTCATCAGCATCATCATCGTCAGCAGAATCATCATCAGCATCATCGGCATCGTCATCATCAGCATTGTCAGCATTATCAGCAGCATCAACAGTATCAGTATCATCACCATCAGAACCACCGACAACCTCACTACCACTATCATCATCATCATCATCAGCATCATCATCATCATCATCATCATCATCATCATCATAATCATCATCAGCATCATCATCATCATCATCATCATCATCATCATCGTCAGCATCATCAGCATCAGCATGAGCAGCAGCATTATCAGCACCACTAGCAGCAGCAGCAATATCATCATCAGCAGCATCAGCATCATCATCATCATCAGCATCATCATCACCATCATCATGATAATCAACATCAGCATCATCATCAGCATCATCAGCATCAGTATCAGCAAAGCAGCATCATCATGATCGTTATCAGCATCGGCAGCAGCATCATCATCAGCATCAGCATGCGCATCACTGTCAACATCATCAACATCATCAACATCCACATCATCTTCATCATCATCATCCGCAACATCATCACCGCCACCACCATCACTATTGTCAGCATCATCCGCATCATCAGAATCATCATTATAATCACCATCATCGTCAGCATGGGCAGCATCATCATCAGCAGCAGCATCATCGTCATCAGAAGCAGCATCAGCATCATCATCATCCTCGCCGCCGTCGTCGTCGTCGGCCTCCTCTTCCTCGCCCTCCTTCTCCTCCTCATCTTCCTCCTCCACCTCCTCCTCATCACCATCATCATCAGCGTCATCATCAGCGGCATCAGCATCATCATCAGCATCAACAGCATTATCATCATCAGCGCCGTCACCATCATCATCATCATCATCATCATCATCATCATCACCATCGTCATAATGAGCATTATCAGCATCAGCATCATCGTCATCAGCTTCATCATCATCATCATCAGCAGCATCATCAGCATCATCATCATCAGCATCTTCAGCAACCCCCTCCTCCTCCTCCTCCTTCTCACTATATGCATCCCGATCCCCCATCGGTCCCTCCGCCACCTCAAAGTTCTGCTCTGCGCAGGTCGGTGAATTCGCCTCTGCGCCCTCTGACACGTCGAGGCGTGGTAGAATGCAAAGTGTTGTCTGGCAGGGGTTCTGCAATACTTTCGGAAAGGCCCCCGCCCCAAGAGGGCCACAAGAAGTCAAAGAGGGCCCAAAGCCCCACATGAGCCCAATGTGGCCCCAGAATAGTCCCCATAGGAACTCCCCACGAAGTGGATACAACAGGTGTCGAGTGTGACGGCCTTCTGGGCGTGGCTCGAGAGGTAGCCAAACAGGGTGGCAATCTGACGAGCTTGCCGCACGCACAGGGATGATGGAAAACAACCCGCTGGGTGTGACAAATCCCGTGCGGATGCAGGCGCGAGAAAACCACGAAAGCGAGCTAAACAGAGAGACCGATGGGAAGATGAATGAGCCAGTGATTGGCAGGTGTCAGGAGATGGCTAGCTGGGTCCAAGATGGCCCATAGACGAGAAGGCCCGAGGAGGACCGCCCAAAGGACGTCATATAGGCCTCCCCTCCTAGATGGGGTCCGAGTAGATGGGGTCGGAGGCTCGCACCGCATCGCCGATACATCGCCGATGCATCGCGATGCATCGGCGATGCATCGGCGACGTCGGCGATGTATCGGCTACGTCGACGTGGGGAAATTGGGCCCCACATCAAGCCGCATCGCCGATGCATGGGCGATGCGGAGCGATCCTTCGACCCCATCTACTCCGACCCCATCTCGGAGGCCTAGACCTCAAGGTGGGCCTGACGCCACACGCTCACGACGGCCCGGGAGATCCCCAAGATCGCACGGAAGCCCCAAGAGAGCCTCAAGGCGGCCCCCCTGGGACTGCCCGCAGGAGCCCCAAACGGCCGAAGAGCGCTCCAAGACGGTCAAGGGCGGCACGATACTGCCCAAGAAGGGAACGGAAGGCCCCCATGGAAGCCCGCGAGGGTCCCAAGAGAGCCTCCAGGCAATCCCAAAACGGTCCATCCATAGATCGATGTAAAAAGCGTGGATCGTCCCGACAACACGTGCGGGAACCAGAACGAACAGCAATCGAACGAATCCGCCATCGTTGGGTGGTCACATGTGTCGTGCGCTTCCGCTGGCACCATGGCAACTTACGAACCAACTTGGCAGAATAGTTATGCCCCAATCAAATGGACCATAGTGATACAGTAGGGGCCCTTCCACAAGAAACATTCCACAAGAAACCCAACCCTGAGACCCCAGGACGTCCATTGATTTTGGTGGGGGAACGTCACGCTTTCCATCGCAGCACCATCGAAACACAAGAAATCAAGGGCGCCCTGGAGGCAAGCTTGGCATGGGTCTCCACTGTAAAGTTGACTGATATCGATGATGCTGGACAGGCCCCTGCAAGAGAGAGCCAACGCAGCGATGGGCGCTCGCCGTCTGCGTGCTCGAACTTGCCGAAGCCATCTGCGAGGCCGTTGCGCCACTGGCCATCGAACTTGGCGCCGTCGGGCCATTCCTGGCACCGAACTCGCAGCATTGGAGACTGCTATCTCGCACTACTCGCCCGTCAGTCCTGCTTACCTCCACGTCATCACTGCATCGAACTCGCCGCTGTGCAAGGTAGGGCGTGTGCGCAGAAAATCGGAACGGCTCCAGAATGATCGCAACGTCATGCCTCACACGCCCCATGCCGATCCTTACTCTACCTGAACATTGTTCCGCGGACAACTTCACGACAATTTTCAGAAAGCTGGATGCATACATAGAAACTGCTGCAATGCTGACATGCATGCTGCATTGCTTGGCGTGGGATTCGGCTACGGAGAGCGTGCGGGCCAAAGCGAGCATGCAGTCAGATCGCATCCGACGAAACTGAATAGAATGCCTTGTGGCAGAACTGAAACATGGCCCTGCCGTCAAATAATTATGTACGATATGTTGGCCTTAAAGGGCCCTGGAAACGACAGGGCCGTTTTTTTACCGGTTCCGTTTGCCGTTTTTCTGCCGGTTTCGACGCCGTCTTTTTAACGGTTCCGTCGCCATTTCTTGACCGGTTCCGGCTCCGGTTCCAATCCTGGAGCCGTTTTTTTGCCGTTTCCGGTCGCCGTTGTTTGGCCGTTTCCATTTTCAAGGGACATTTCTTCGGACACGGTGAAAAACGGCCCTGCCGTTTCCCTGGGCCCACTGAGATGTTGGCCCGTCTCATGCCGCGACCGTCACCACAGCCAGCGACCTTGGTGCACGCACGCGTCATCGGCATCGCCGCCATGACACTCCTCGAAGGGTGCGTGCAGGGCGTGCGGTCGGTCCTGCACGCCCTGGCCATCTCGCTTCTCGCGGAGCCACTGCCTGCGACAGCAGGGGAAAGTACGCAGAGCAACGACGAATAGTGAAACTACTTCCGCTGGTGTCACCGCCATGCTTTCATACCACCGACATATCCAGGCGAACAGACCTCAGCTCCTCTCTCCATATCCCTCCCCAAGACATTCCCTCCGACCCTCCAGCCCTCCCTTCCTCCATCCATCATCCCTCCTGTCTCCCCCCCTATCCCCCCCCCCATCCTCCCCTAATTCCCCCATCTCTCCCCGTCCCTGCAGTACGGGAGGGCCTCCACGCTTCCGTTGAAACCATTCTAGTCAAATCACACAATAAGCAAGATGGACTTAATTACTCGGTTGCATCAGTTGTTCAGAACGGTGTTGCAGCCCGGCTGCAGACATCTTTAGGATATCTTTGTACATATTTCAACATGCATGTATTAACGAGAACCTCGCGAGCGCGTCGCGTGCGCGTTCGTTCTAGCAAGCTCCTCTGGTTGTAGTCTAAAGTGTTCGGCATCGGAAAACATGTAGTGAATAATGTACACCAGAACTCCCTATGGGAGTCTTGAAGGCTCGTTGGGCAGTCTGAGGGCCATCCTGGAAAGTCTTGGGGACATCCGGTGGGGGTACAGTCGGGGCGCTGACCTAAGGAACCCCAAATAAGGAACGAGGCCCCTTTTCTCCAGAAATTGAACTTCGATGTCCCTTCGAAAACCTAAGGAAAACGCGGGGCAAACTGTGAAATTATTAAGGAACACGGAGCCCCATACCCAACGAAAAGAGTTCCTTCTTCAGCGCCCCGACTGTACTGATTTGAAGTGTCCTGGGGTGCTTGATTCTCCTTTACGAGCGATGTATGGGCCACCCCTAGCTCCCAGGATGGCGCGTTCTGCCTTTCAAAGCTCCGTGATGGCTTGAAGATCACTCAGGGGCGCCCCCATTCGCCCCAAGACGGTCCCAAAATGGCTCCAGACGCCCCACATCAAAACGCTTGCCAAAACTCTCCCCAACGCTTAGACACATAGGCGTTTCCAAGAAGGCAGGGATCGGCGGTGACTCGTCGTAGGCGTCTTCAATCCGTCGCCCCCTGCTGCTTGCAAGAGGGGTGCGCGGTAGGCCAAATATGAGAATACGGCTGGCGCTTCCCAAAAAGTCCTTATGGCTCTCGGCCCGTCCGCCGTCACCGCACACAGCACCCAACACTAAGACAACTCGCCTCCAAGCCAATCCCCAAGACGGGCCCAGACGACCCAAGACAGTCAAAGCCGGCCTCCAAGATGGCACGAGGGTCCCAAGAAGCCTCCAAGTTCGCCCCATATGCCTCCAAGACGGCCAGGATGGCCTGGAGGTATCCCGAGGCTTGCCAGAACAGACTGAAGAAGCCAAAACCACTGAGTGTGTTAACCGTTTGAACGGTTCCCGTTTTCTCACCTGTTCAGGTTTCTAGCAGCCCAAGAGGGCCCAACAGCCTCAAGGCGGCCAAAGAGGCCCCCGATGGTCCCAAGACGGCCAAAGCGCTACACAATCGCAGCCAAGAAGTCCAGAACTCCCCACCGTGAGGGCCCTAATGAGACGGCCCTGCAGCGTCCGAAATATCACCATGATAGCCAGTGAGGCTCTCGCGATGGTTTCCCGATGCGTCTCATGGGGCAGCATCGCCATAAGACGGGCCAGGAGGCCTTCGAGATGCAGGGGAAGTTTCGTCGCCCCGCTCACGTCGGCACACCCATTACGCGGACCGTAGCCCGCAGGGAGTTCCACGGACAGGGTTCGCCTGCCGCCAGCCCCCTCCGCCCTCTTGTCGACACACCTGTCACACCGATCGTGGCCCACAGGGATCTCCGCCAACAGCCCCAGAGACAGGGTTCGTGTTGCGCCCCCCCCGCCCATTGCGGCACACCCCATCGCGCGGATCGTGCCCACAGGGAGCACCGCCCGCAGGCCCCCGGGGCTCGTGCAAGCACGCGAATCGAGTCCCGTGAGGAGCTCCACCGATGGCACCGCTGGGCAAATTCGCATGGCGTCTCCCAGCCCATTGCGACACATGCCTCACATGCCTCCACCCGCGGCGTCCGTGGGCGTGCTCCCGCAGGTGCATCCAGACTAATCGACACCGCCGTCGAGCGGACCGCACTCCACCAGAAATTCAGCGCGCCTGCACTCGCTTGCTGCGCAGCAGCCCCCTATCCGCACTGCACTGCGGCGCGCAGTTTATGAAGAGAGGGCCGCGCCCTGCGCAACACGTGCCTGGAGAGAGTTTCGCCCTTTGCGCCCTCTGCCCCCTTCTTACCCTTCGGGCAGGGGTGTGCCCCTCCCCCTACCCCCTACCACCTGGACGGTGCGTTTCGAGACGCGCTGGAGCGTCCAAGATGTATGTGTATATGTGCTTGTCGATCTGTGTACATTTATGCATGTATGTGTACATATGTGTGTACTTACGTACGTATCTGATGTATACATCGAAATATAGGTTTATATGTCGGCACACATATATATAATCTTTGTGTATAGATATACGGGCAAATACAGCTTGTAGACATGTATAAAACAAGCCATTGCATATTTGTTATAAATGTATATCCGCCACCGTGACGCTGGGCATGCAGTGGGCGTGTCCTCAGGTCCTTTGTCTAATCATAAACTGTGAAATTTCCAGGGCCCTCTCGCGTGCCCCCCCTGGTTTCCCGCGTGCCTCCTGGGCTCCGGGAAGTGTTCCACATTTCGGGCCCAAGAGGACCCCAAGATGGGCCCAGAGGGCCCGAAGAGTCTCCCAAGACGGCCCAAGAGGGCCCCGAGTCGCCGAACAGTCGGTCCAAAACGCCCAAGATAGCCTTTAAAACTGTGCAAGATGCCTGCAAGAGGCCCAAAGAGGCCTCCAAGAGGCCTCCCGAACGGGCCCCGGGTGGAAAAAAACATGGATGTTCCATTTGTTGTTGAAGGATTTTGGGCGTTCTCGCCTTCTCCACGACGGCCGACGGGGCCCCAAAGATCGCCCCAAGGCGGCCCCAGGACGGCCCAAGGGGCGCCTAAGACGGCCCAAGAGGCCCCCAAAGGTCACAGAAAGAGAAAAAGAGAGAGAGAGAGAGAGAGACACCCACTGACGGGCAGATCCCGGCCCAGCGCGGGGGGTGGGTGGATGGCACCGCAGCGCCTCACATGTGCAGGTGCATGTTGGCTTTCACCACGTTGTAGAACAGAATTCTTTTTCCCAGTCTTTCCACCGCTTGGGGAAAAAGAAAGGGAGGGAGCACGAACCGAAAATCCTAGCTTTCCGCCCCAAGGGGACCCCTGGAGGCCCCAAGAGGCGCCCCGGAGGCCAAGAGGCCCCCAGGAGGCCGCAAGAGGCCCGAAAACGGCCCCCCGAGAGGCTTCCGAACTGCCTCCAAGAAGCCCTCGCGAGGCATCCCACGACATCCCAACGAACATCCATCCAACAAGCTTCAGAACCACAGACTAGGCACAGTGACGGGATGGGCCGAAGGCAAATATGTATACACACATACCTACATACACATACATCTATATACATCAACATGTATATAGACGTATTTGTGTATATAGATAAGGTGATAGCTTAAATGCGGAGTCATAGATATAGGTGTAAATATAGACATATATAGACATGAAGATATATGAATATATATATATATGGTAAAAATTATATTGACTGATATCGATCGATCGATTGATATATCGATACAGCTGGGTAAATATAGATGGATGGATATGTTGCTAGTTAGATAGCTATATATAATGTATATGCGTTGTTTCAAATCAGCATGTATGTTGAACTTGAACCCCAAACCCAAACTTGAAACACAATTGCAAGATGGCTGTGGAACAATGTCCAGTCACATTAAGACAACCCCAACAATGAGGAACCGCATATTGCTTGCCACATACCACGGGGAACCATCAAAAATAACGACTTGCATTGTGAATACGAGTGGAACGCCAAGCGGTCGACCAAGCACAAGGCAATTCAAGGCACGAAAGTCCGGGTACAAGCTTCCGTGGCACCTATCTCCGCGCACCCCCCAGGCCCCACACTTTTCCCCAGGCGCCCAACTGGACAAGCGGACTAGTCACTGTCAAACCCTAAACGATCGCCCTCGTTCGCCTGACCTCGAATGTCGACCACGATGTTCGCTTCCCATCACCGTGCTTTCCGGGGAGCTGCCACCAGAGAACTGGGCCCTCCAAGGAACAAGACGCCCCGAGGCCGCATCCAATCAGGTCGTCGTCCCCATCCTGCCCGACGAGCGACATTTGCCCAGACTAGAGGAAGAAAAAACGGCATGAACATAAACTGTTGGAGGTCCCCTCCCCGGCGCGCGGAGCGCGCCAGGGGCGGCGCCGGAGGCGCCGCTGGGGGGGGCCCAGCGCCGATCCGAGAAATCGGCGCGGAGCGCCACAAAGTTTTATGTGTATGACGTGTTTTCTTCTTCGATCACGCGAGGTGGGGATTTATCCATATCCACCGCCTGGGACCCGACGCTCTGGTGCCCCAGCGTGGCGGTGGATATGGACATGTTTTGCCCCCTGGGGGCCCGAATAGATCCATGCCCACCGCCCGTCGAGATCGCCGAGATCGACCCTCCAGGCGGTGGTTATGTAGAAATCCCCGCCTCGGAGATCACCCTGCCCGACGATCGGGCTGGGCGAAAGGGGGGGATAGCAAAGGGGGGGTTTGAGAGTCAGCTCACGTGGCTCGTTTTCCCGGCGCCTCCCGGCGCCGGAGGCCCCCACCGTATCGAGGAAGGGGCCCCTCGATGGGGCTGAAACTGGCCGCACGCAGCAGACTTCGCACCCCCCTTGCCCTCTCCCCCCCTTTTCCGTCCAGCCCGACGACCGAGCGACACCCACCCGCACGCCTTCCCCTCGTGGGAGACAAAGGGGCCCCAGGACACACAAATAAATACACACCAATAAAATGTTTCCCCGTATTTTCCCATATTTTTAAGGCCTTCGTCTTCCCCCCCACTTCCCATGTTTTCCCATATTTTCTGCGGAATCGAGAATCAATTGTGTCTGTGTGTGCGTTTGTTTCCCTCATGAGGAGAGGCGCCCCCCCCCCAAGCTGCCCCTCCGCGTGCCGGCGCTGCCGGGCGCCCGCGGCCCGCTGCCCTCCCCGCCGGCCCGTCCTCCTCTCAAGGCCTGACGCCTGGGCCCCGTGTGCACACCGCGTCGCTCGGTCGTCCACGGAGCTCGTTGTATTTTAAGTCGGGCCTGTCCTCCCACAGGGGGATGCTGGACGAAGAATAAAACAAAATACCCCAGCGACCCCACCTAGAAGTTGGAGCCCCCAGGAAAGCAGCATTAGTTGCTATGCTATGCTATGCTATGCTATGCCATGCCATGCTATGCCATGCTATGCTGCGCTATGCTATGCTATGCTATGCTGCGCTATGCAATGATATGCTATGCTCTGCTCTGCTCTGCTCTGCTATGCTATGCTATGCTATGCTGCGCTGTGCTATGCTGTACTGTGCTGTGCTGCGCTGTGCTATGCTATGCTATGCTATGCTGCGCTATGCTATGCTATGCTGGGTTATGATATGATATGTTATGCGGCGGTATGCTATGCTACGCTATGCTATGATATGCTGTGCTCTGCTATGCTAAAACTCAGCGAAGCTAAAATGAAGGTAAGCTAGCTAAGATATACCTGAGCTAAGATGAACCAAAGCTAAGCTAAGATGAAATAAGCTAAGGTAAGATGAGATAAGCAACGCCAAGCTAAAAGGACGTAACTGGGGGAACCGCGGGGCGGATACTGGGGATACCGCCCGGGGCGGGCCCCACTGCCCCGCCCTTTAAGCACACCGAGGAAGAACCCTTCTAGGCAGAGCCTAGGTAGGGAAATAGTCCGAAGAGACCCCCAAATGGTCCAAAAATGCACTAAAAATCGTCCCCTGACTATTTGGTTAACTATTTTTGAGTGTTCCTCCTGTGGATGGACAGGCCCGACTTAATGGTTGTATCGACCCCTCAGCGGTGGAAGAGCAGAGAACGGCAGAAACATGAACTGTTGGCGCTCCGCGCGGAGTTCTCGGATCTGCGCTGGACCCCCCTCCCTGGAGCGCGGAGCGCGCGGGGGGCGGCGCCGGAGGCGCCGCCAGGGCGCTCCAGCGCAGATCCAAGAAAACCGCGCGGAGCGTCGAACGTTTGTGTTTATATAGTTTCTTCCTCTTCGAAGCTGACCACCGTGGGATGCTGGGGCGTCTGTGCACCGAACTCCTTCGCCGAACACCTTGGCTGCCTGGGCGACCAAACGGCGTGGTGTATACATCGAGCCCCTCCGAACACCCTTCGGGCGCTGCTCCGAAAGCGTCCAGCACACACATACACTCACGCACCATACTCTGGAGGCCTCCTAGATTGGGTCGGAGTACATGGGGTCGGGGGATCGCGCCGCATCGCCGATACATCGGCGATGCATCGGCGATGCACCGGCGATGCACCGGCGATGCATCGTCGACGTGGGCGATGCATCGGCGACGTCGGACTCGGACTCGGACTCGGACTCGGCTCCGCGCGTGTGACGCCATGAAGGCGCGGCGGAGGGGCGCCGAGGCGCCTGCAGTGGAAGACATTCGCTGAAAATTCGCATTGGAAAACGATGCATGTGAGGCGTCGGAGGAGGAGGGGGAGGGGAAGGCATGACAGGCGGCAGCGTCACTGCTCAAGGTATGCGCCCTGCAGGTCGTCCCACGCCGGTGTGGTAGCGACGCAGTGCCAATCAGAATGTCCATAGCAGTCTATAACCAATTTACGCAAATCATCTGTCCATCGGGTTTTCTGGCGCCCGACATGACGCAAATCGGCGACCATATGTTTTCACACATGTCCATCGGCGACGTCGACGTGACGCCAATCGGGCTCCGCATCGAGCCGCGTCGGCGATGCGGCGCGATCCTCCGACCGCATCTGCTCCGACCCCATCTATAGGAGGCCTAGATTTAGGTCGGGCCCTGTCCTCCTACAGGCGGCTTTTGGACGAGAAATCATACCCCGAACATGCCCTCAAAATTGGCGGGATGCAAATGGGGGGATAAGTCCAGGGGGGGAGCGAGGCGCAACCGAGGTACAAATTGTACCTACGCCCCACGGAGAAGGTACAATTTGTACCGACGCCACGCAGATAAGGTACAATTTGTACTTTTGACAACGTCCGCGACATGTGCGTGGATGTTAACGGGGGGGAGATGGTACAATGTGCACTTGCAACCCGCAGAGAAGGTACAAATTGTACCCCAACAAAACGGTACCCGATACTCATCCCCCCATGTCCTGATCCCCCCATCGCCATCCGGCCGACAAAAGGGGCAAACATAATCAAACAAAAATCGCCCCCGGACTGCTTTGTCTTACGATCTTTGAGTATTCCCCTGTAGAGGGACAGGCCCTTTGTGGGCCCCGGAAACGGCAGGGCCGTTTTTTCACCGTTTCCAAAAAACGCCCCTTGAAAATGGAAACGGCAAAAAAACGGCGACCGGAAACGGCAAAAAAACGGCTCCAGGATTGGAACCGGAGCTGGAACCGGTCAAAAAACGGCGACGGAACCGGTAAAAAAAACGGCGTCGGAACCGGGAAAAAACGGCAAAACGGAACCGGGGAAAAACGGCCCTGTCGTTTCCAGGGCCCACTAAGGACAAGCCCGAGTTCAGCCCGGAGGCTCGCGCGTCCCCGCGCGCCCGGTATACTTGACGCCGTGCTCGAGCAGGATGGCGGGGCGGCTGATGCGCTCCTGGGATTTACCCCCCCGCCGAGGGGGTGTGCCGATGGGTCGGCTCGGCGGGCGAGGGGGAGGAGGAGGAGGAGGAGGAGGAGTAGGAGGAGGAGGAGGAGGAGGAGGAGGAGGCGAAAGCGAAGGCGAAGGCCTTCTCTTAAGGCGCCCGGGGGCGCACAAATAAACACACACAGATCCCAGGCTTCCCCAGATGTTTTCCCACATGTTCGGGGTGTTCGTCTCCCCCCCCCTCACTTCCCATGTTGTCCTGGGAGGGCGAGACGGCGAAGGCCTTCTCAGAAGGAGCCCAGAGGCACACAAATAAATACACACAGATGCCAGAACTCCCCAGATGTTTTCCCATGGTTTTTCCGGGGTTTTCGTCTTCCCCCCTCCACTTCCCATATTTCCCAAGATTTTCCTGGGAGTCGACGATGAATTGTGTCTGTGCGTTTCTTCCCCTCCTGACTCTCGGAAGGCGGCGGGACTTCTGTGAAGCCCTCGCGCCGTCTGAGAGGTTGTCGGCGTCTTCGGGGCAGACTTTGAACATTTCTCGGAAGGCCGGAGCACTTCCGAGCCTTCTGAGAGGGCCCGCCCCCTCGCACTATCACTTCCCCCCGGGCTCGCCGACGAGCGGTCGAGTAGGAGATCGACTGCAGAATCGATTACCCCGGAATCTATGCTCGCTGAATCAACGGCACAAGAAACCACACGGCTCCACATGCCTCGTAATTGTTTGGGGAGAAATTGGGGTAAGTACATTCGGTAGCCGATGTCCTACTCGCAGTGGAGAGGAAGGCGAGCTGGGGCGCGGCGCAAAGGCGCCGGCGATGTCGAAGGTGGTGGATCGGCGGCGAGGCGAGGGGGTCAGAGCATATCTGTCTGTCGAGCGCGACCCCATCCAGCGGCGTCTTCCTCCTACTCCTCCTCCTCCTCCAATTTATGGTGGTGCTGACGGCAAACAGGCCCATTATGTGTTGACCTCCTCCGTCGGCGCCTGCTTTGCTCCGTGTCTAGAGGAAAGAGAACTATGCACATACGCCGACTCTGGCCAGGCCCAACCATGAGCCCAGGATCGGTGCATACGCCCTCCTGCCTTGGCCAGGAAGGCATGTGCACGGATCCTGGCTCAAGGATGGGCCTTGCCAGGATCGGTGCTTGTGCACAGTTCTCTTCGCCCGAGCTTCGGGCCCAGCGCTCCACCTCCACGCTGCACGTCGAGGTGCCGCTGTAATGATCCCGACCAACGGCCAGCGGCCGAGACGGACGCACGGCCCAGAATCTCCCTCCTCGCGGAGAGCGGGTACACGGCGGCGGACAGAGCCTCCCCCTGGAATGGAGCACCGCTCTCCCTACACAAGGGATCCCAACTTCGCGCTTCGCGCGGCGCGAAGCGCGAAGCGAGAACAACTTCGCGCTCTCGCGCCGCCTCCCAGGGGAGCAGAGGAGGATGAGGAGGAAGTGTAGCCGAAGCGCGAAGCGCGAACAACTTCGCGCCCGCGAGGGCGCCCTTGCCTAATTACAGCGCACCCGTGGTGCCCCGTACAAGGCCCCGTACAAGGCTTTCTCTCGCACTTACTCTTACATTTCCCCTTACACTCACCCATTACAACACAGATTTCGAGTGTTTCTGGGTGCTCGTGTCTCTCGACACTCACGTGAGGATGCCGGCGGAAAAGCATCACATGGGCACTCTGGTCAAAAGCGCGCTCAAACAGGCCAGGACGGGGAGCAGCCCGCCACAGGAGATGGACGGCCTTGCTGGTGAGGAAGCCGGAGGTGCACTCGTACAGCATCGCCAATCACGATTCGAGGAGGACCTTAGAGGTGCTGCTGGCAGCGCCACCGAACCGTTGACAGCCGAAGCGCTCACGAAGATCTTGAAACAGCAGCTGGAGCCCATTAAGAAGGACATCACCGCGATCAAGCAGCACGGTGTATCGCAGGAGGATCTCAGTAAGACGGTTGCTCCCATCAAGAAGGACATAGACGGCCTCAAACAGCGAATGGACGCGCTGGAATCAAGCATCCCAGCTTCTGCACGATCGGCATCTGGAGCTTCCATTGACACGACCACGCAAAGTAAGCTTGCAGACCTTGAGCGGGAAATTGCAAATTCTTCGGCAGTCTGGTAAGGCATCTATGTACGGCAATGCGGTCACCGACACCATCGTATTTGGAAATTTGGATGCATTGGGATCGCTAGCGGAGGCAACGAAGTTCCTCAAGCAAGAGCTCGACAAATTGACGGTGCCGGCGCCGGCCGACATCTACATGAGAGGAGAGGTCTTCAGCGGCATCGTGTTCGCGAAGATGAACAGCGACGCAGACAGGGAGAAGGCCCTGAACATGTTGCGCAGATCTCCGATTTCCCATAATACCAAAAGAGTTTGGGCACACGGAGATAAACCAGCCAACATCCGGATCCCTATTCGTTTTCTTTTTGGTCTCAAGCGGCTTCTGGTGCAATGGGGTTTCAAAAAGATCCAGGTCAACGATGAGACGCTCTCCATGCAAGTGGGGGTCGACGACATCTTATCTGTCTGCTCCGACCGTGGGACGTTGCAGATTGCGTGGCGCAGTGCAGAATGGGAGAACTGGGCAGACCTTCACAACGACGCGGAATTCAAGACGCTCCGCGAGTCTTGCGAGCATGCCCTGAGCCGTGCCACAGACAAGAGAAAGGGGAGTGGGAAGACTGCGGGTAAGTGACGGGGCCCGGAGGGCGAGGACACAGTTTCACCTCATTATTTTTCAGCGCCGTCGGCCTGCCCACACCCGCGTTCAGCTTCTGGTGCACAAAGTGGGCACATCACAGTTGCCACGTGGAACGTCACCGGTCTGACCGACGAGAAGCTTTACACGCTTTGCCAAGCAATGCGTGCGTGGAGTATCGATTTTCTCTGCCTTCAGGAGACATGGACTTCTAAAGCAGAATACTATACGAGTAACGGTTACCGCGTTATTTTGTCGGGCTCGGAGATAACAGACGACGAAGCCAAATCCAAATCAGGAGTGGGATTCATAATCGCGCCACGCATGGCATCTTGTATATGTGGTTTTCTGCAGTATTCCGACCGCCTCGCATGTTTGAAGATCCACGGGTGCAAAGGCAAGCACGCGCTCTTCACCGGCTACGCCCCGCACAATCTCAGACCATTGCCAGAGCGATTGCAATTTTATCTGGACTTGGAGAAAGTGGTCAACGCAGTGTCTGTGAACGGATTCAAATTCATATTTGGAGACTTCAATGCCCGGCTTGGTCAACAACGATGTGGCGAAGAGCACGTAATTGGAACGCATACGTTTGGATACGAAGCAGCACACAAAGTGGAATGCCCGAACCGTGATCTATTGATGGAGTTCTGCACGGTACAGCAATACAGCATTAGCAATACATTCCAAGCCGTTCCCGAAGAACAGCTTGTTACCTACATGGAGCCTGGCACCCAGCCCAGCGACGACATCCTTCCGAACAAGTTCGCGTTGCTCGATTTGCTTCTCGTGCCGAGCGCGCATGCTGACCGAGTACTGTCTGTTGCAAGCCGGCGAGAAGTAGCATTGGCCACGCGGCATTTCTTGGTGCGTTGCGAGCTTGACATAGGAATCGAGGTGACTCAACCACGCCGTCAGCACAGAGGAAAACAACGAAGCAGTCTGCAAAGCCCCCGCACGAGACAACAATTTGTTACGACGTTTTTGGACAATTCGCACTTCACCCAGAACGGCACAGACGTGATTGAAGACACTTGGAAAGACATCTCTACTGCACTTGGGGTTGCAGCTGAAGGCTTACCAGACGAACCGCCCAGGCCACGGCGACCTTGGATCAGCGACCGGACAGTGCAGCTCATTCAGGAAAGATCGAAAGCCCGAGAGGACGGCAACTCCGCGCTCGAGGAGGAAAAGCATAAAACTGTGCGGAATTCTGCGCGGCAAGATAAGGCAAAATGGTTGGAAGACTCTGTGGCGACGGGATCATGGAAAGATATTCGGAGCATCCGGAAACCGCCATCAGCTAAGCAGGGCCGGCTGCGGAACTTGCAGGGGGAGTTGGTAAGCAGTGAGGAGCGGGCTGACACCATGGCAACATACCTCGAGAAGATACAATGGGGCGTGCGACCAGCCAATGTAGTTGACGCACCGGCTCTTGGCGACACGTTGCCAGTTAAGTTGACCGACTTCACGAAGGACGAGGTCAAATGTTGTTTGCGGAAGCTACGCGATGGCAAAGCTCCTGGGCCAGACGGCACACCACCAGAGTATTGGAAGGTACTCGCGGACAGCTCCGACGCCCTGCAACGCATTACGGATTTTGTCAACCATTGCTGGCAAGGCAGGAGGTTGCCGCAAGAATGGCACAAAGCGAGGGTAACGACTTTACACAAATAAGGAAGAACAGACGATTGCACAAACTATCGGCCAATCAGCTTGCTGGTAATTGGATACAAAATCTTCGCATCATTATTGCACCGGCGCCTCGTGGAAGCGGGGGCCGAATCCAGGCTGACGGGATCGCAATTTGGTTTCAGATCGAAGTACGGGACACAAGAAGCTATTTTTGCACTTCGTCGGCGAATCGACCTGGAGCTTGGAACATCGAAGGGTAATTTGTACGCATTGGCCTTGGACTGGAAAAAGGCGTTTGACTCCATCAACCCTTCCGCTATGCTGCGGGGGCTGCGGCGTTTCGGTTTGTCAGAGCACGTGGTGGACGTCATACGCGCAATATACACAGACCGGCAATTCGAGGTGAGAGATTGCGGGGCGACTTCATCTTCGAGGCCACAGTTGTCCGGGATATCGCAGGGGTGTCCCCTGTCACCGTTCTTGTTCGCCATGACGATGACAGTCATAATCGAAGACGCCGCAGCGCAACTTTTTGAAGAGCACCGCCAACTCTGGGAACGAGGATGTTTGTCAGTGCTGCTGTACGCAGACGACACGCTCATATTGGGAAGGACCAAGGAGGGCGTTGAACAGTTGCTTGCGGCTATTCAAAACTCTGGAAAGTCGTACGGCATGGAGCTACACCCAGACAAGTTCCAATTACTGCAAGTCAGATGCCAGAACAATATTCAAGACACGCGGGGTAACATCATACCGGCGCGGCAGGACATGATTTATTTGGGGGCCTTGATTTCTGGAGCAGGGGATTCGAGCAAAGAGCTTTCTCGACGTCTTGGCGCAGCCCGGGCTGACTTCGACAAGCTTTCCAAAGTGTGGCGACATTCCAGCCTTAGCCGGCATCGAAAAATCGAGGTGTACAAAGCTGTGGTTCTGAGCGCGTTGACGTATGGATTATCAACTTTGTGGTTGAACGCAGCTGGCTGGAGGCGTTTGGACGGTTTTCATTGCCGGTGTCTCCGCGCGATCTGGGGTATCGCGCCAGCTTACATCTCAAGAGTGAGCAACGCAGTTGTCTTAGACAAGACGGAGCAATCCCCTGTATCAGAGACAGTAGCTCGACAACAGCTTCTCCTGCTAGGGAAAGCCGCGAGGTCGCCAGAAGGGAGCCCCCTACGAGAGGCCACCTTCTGCCCCGGGTCCTTTCGGCCAGCTTCAGATAGGTTCGTGAAGAAAGTTGGCAGGCCGCGCGCGGACTGGACGACCCAAGTGCTACGTGTTGCCTGCGTAGCGGCAGGCGGCATTGCCAATTTGACCCCACTCCTAAGTAGCGAAGCTTCCTGGCGGCAATTTGTCCGCACAGCGAAGCTGTCAGCATAGCGCAGCGCTGTGCACCTGTATTGTATAATTATGCATTTGTGTATTTAGTTGTAATTTTTCCCATCCAGTGTCCTACGCACCTCCGGGTGTATGACTTCTTGCTTGCTTGCTTGCGTGGTGCCCTCCCAGGCGCCCCCATGGGCGCCCCCGCTCCGGGGAGAGGGGAGGGAGGGGGGGGGCCCGCGAGGAGCGGGAGGGCGGAGGGAGGGAGAGGGGCTGGCATGGGGGGGCAAGGGAGGGAGGAGGGAGGGAGGAGGGAGCGGGAGGGAGGAGGGAAGGCTGAGGGGCAACGACAGAGGAGGGACTGGCGTGCGGGGGGTGGCTGCGTCGACCGGGAATCGGCGATGCAGCGCCGACAGATCGGCGATGGGCCCCCAATAGCCAATCCGCCCCTTCTTGGGCGGGTTGGGGCTATTGGGCCCCTACAGGCGACCCATGGGCGATTGGGGGTGAGGTTGGCGTCGAGCACGGCAGGGGCCGGCCTCCGAGGCGGGCCCCCTGGGAAGCGAGCGGCCTCGTTTCTCGGCACGTGCCCACCGGGCCCCGCAAGAGTGGGGGGTGCGCCCTCCCAGAAGCCCGCCCCCATATACCTCCTCCTCCTGCTCCTCCTCCGCCCCCATATACCTCCTCCTCCTCCTCCCTCCTCCCTCCTCCCTCCTCCTCCTCCTCCTCCTCCTCCTCCTCCTCCTCCTCCTCCCCTGAAAGCGAGCGGCCTCGTTTCTCAGGCACGTGCCCACCGGGCCCCGCAAGAAAGGGGGGCGCGCCCTGCCAGAAGCCTGCCCCCCTAACCACAGACCATTCGAGCGGCCTCGTTTTTCAGCACGTGCCAACCGGGCCCCGGAAGAGTGGGGGGTGCGCCTTTCCAGAAGCCCGCCCCCATACACGTCGGTTGGAAGAGGTAGGTAGAAGCATTACGTAGGAGGGCGGATGTAGTGGAGTGGGTCCAGGTCCTCCCAGAGAACACCAAAACACGGCAAAAGCATGTCGATTCTTGAAGTAGGAAGGCGCTTGAAGCAGATTGGGATCGGGGAATCCAAAAATACCTACTTCCAGCGAGAGGCGCGCAACCACAGACCATTCGATTCGCGGCGAGGGCGGGAAAGAACGAGGTGGAGGCGGGAGGCGCGAGCAGGGCGGAACGAGGCGGGAGAACGGAGGACGGAGCACGTCGGAGGGAAAAGGGAGTGGAGTGGAGTGTGGAGTGGAGTGGAGTGGAGTGGAGTGGAGTGGAGTGGAGTGGAGCCCGTTGCGCAGGCAGGTTCGTCCAACCTCTGACCCATTAATTAAAGTGTGCTCGACGTCCTGGCCTTCTTCTCGGCCTGGCTCAGGACCTCTGGCTTCAACCCCGCCGCAAGTCTGTCGAGGTATTCTCTCTGGGCACCATTCATCTGCTTACGACACAGGGAGAGAGGGCGAGAGGCTCACGAGAGCTGCCCTCGGACGTAGAAACGTACGCATGGCACCCGCGTCCAAGGCGGCGCGCGGGATCCTTGGAGTCGGTGTCGTCGACGGCTGGGCCGCCGCCTTACGGGAGCTCGTCGCCGACATGTTCATAACACCAAAAAACAACAATAATAATAATAATGACGGGCCCGGGCGTGCTAAGATCTCCAGTAACTGGTTAACAGTATTAACAGTATTTCTAGTTCGCGCGCGCGGGGCGGCCCCTGGGGGTCCCCCGGCGAAAAGTACCCCGACCAACGCCCGGTCGCCGCCCGGTCGCCGCCCGACCGCCGCCCGACCGCCGCCCGACCAAGTCTACTCAGAGATGGTTTTCCTTCTGGGTGCGGCCTCTCAGGCTCCCCAGAGCGCGCTCAGAGTGCCCCAAGAGGCCCCCAAGACTGCCCAAGAGGCCCCCGAGACGCCCAAAGAGCGCTCGAAGACGCCGAAGATGACCCCAAGACGGCCCAAAAGGCCCCCAAGACAGCCCAAGAGGCCTCCAAGACGCCCCAAGAGCCTTCCAAGAGGCCTCCGAAGAGAGCCCCAAGAGGCCAAAATCGTTGATTTTCATT
>CAUYUJ010014665.1:112500-147168 GCA_963575745.1 Prorocentrum cordatum
CCGTAGCAAACTTCCGAAGCTGGAAAAGCAAGGCCTGTGGACAGCCCCCGTGAGAGACCGCGACGGGCTGTCGCTGCGCCATCCCCCTGAACTCTAAACCGAGCGTCAGCCCGCAACTCGCAGTGCATATCTCGCGCGCTGGACCTCCCCCCGCCGCCTCGCTCTATCTCCTACGCCCCCCTGCCTCCCCCGCACCTCTCGTCTCAGCGAGGCGGCCCCTGGGCGCCGGCCGCTCGACTGGAGAGCGCGCCAGGCGCGCCCGCCGCAAAGAAAAACACCACCGTGCCCCCGGACTCCTGCAGCGCGCACCTACGCGGCCTTGCAAGCGGACTTGCACACAGGGGCGCCGCCAATGCTGGCTCTCTTCGCCGCCAGAACCGCTGGGGAATGCGGCGTCGCCTTTGGAAACGACGCCGCGTCGCCCACCCTGGCCCTCTTGGCGGCCCCGGGCCCAGCCCGGGCGCACCCTTTCTGGTCAGTGCCGCCGGCGGCGCTCCCAGGCGCGCTGTCTGCTGCACCGCTGGCGCCCTCCGCCTCGCCCTCCCCGTTCACTGCGCGGCCGGCGAGGATCGCCTTCCCCGCGTTCAGAAGGATCTCGGGGATCAGGCGGCCCTCGAGCGCGGGGAACTCCTCCTTCATCTTGTCAGGCTCCACTGCGACCCTGATGAGGTTCTTCATGGCATCGCGGACCTTCTGCTTCTGCTGGGTCAGAATCCTCGACTGCCCTTTCGCCTCCCAAATCGACGACGTGACGTTCGCGCACCAGGCGACCAGGAAGAGCCGCTGTCGCAACTGTGACGTCATGGAGTCCACCTGCGACTCCAGCTGGGGGTCGCGGTACACCTCCTTTATGAGAGAGAAGCCACCGATCACCTGGAGCGAACGCGGGGTGGCGAGGAGGAGCCGCGGCGGAATCTACTGGGAACGATGGGGGGCTTCGTGGGATGAGACAGCGGGGGACTGGCGAAGGAACACGAGGAGCTGGGGAAGACGGCGAACAAGGATCAGTGCACCTTGTTGACAGCATCAACCATCTTCCCACCCTTGCCGCCGAAGGTCTCCGGCATGTCCACGGTGCCACCGACAACCTTTAAGAACTCGGCCGCTTCCTCCAGCGTCTCGGGGATGGGGCTCCTCTCCAGAAGCTCCTTCGCGGCGCGCACGGCTGGCTCGGCGTCGAACCGCTTGACGGAGCGTTCAGCCCGCTCCTGCGCGACTTTCTCCAGCCATGGCACGGCCTGCGCGTGCAGCTCCTTGCTGGCCCCCACTGCGGCCTCCACATCTTCCGGAGAGGCGTCGAAAGTCTTCGCGATGACCGTCTGGAAGGCGCGCTCCCGCTGCGCCATGTCCCGAGCTGGCGCACGGCGTCGCTCGCGTTCTCCCACAGCTCCAGGTTCAGCTCGCCCCCGGCCTGCTCGGCAAGCTCCTTGGCGTCGGCGACGGCCGCGACGCTGCGCAGCCCCATGCCGGCTTCCTTCCAGGTGTCCTCGGGCGGCTCCGCGCTAAGCAGCTTGGAGATATTCAAGAAGACCTGCAATCCCTTCCGTTGCCACGCCGCCGAGTCCACGCGCTTCAGAGACTGTTCTGCTGCACCCTTGGCTCTGGCCAGAACGCTGTGGCCCAAGGCCCTGCGCGCGCGCGCCGCCGTGCCCAGCGCGAGGGAGAACAGCGACTGCAGCCCCTCTACGTTGTCTTCCGCAGACACTGTCACGCCAGAGACCTTCAACAACGCCTCGGGGCTCTCCTTCAAGAGGTCGCACAACCGATTGGCTGTCTTCACTGGCTGCTTCATCCCAGGTACGTCGAGACGGCTGTACGCGGCGATGTCGGCGATCTTCTTCAATGCCCCGAAGGCGGTCTCGTGGGGGCCCTTGATGCCATCAGGCGCCCACTCCTCGACGGTCGACCAGCCGTGCTCCAACTCCAGCCGCTCGACGCACGCGGCAGTCAGGAGCTCCTCTGGAGAACGCGTTTCGGTGCCCAAACTAAATTGAGAAGGCGCGCTGCTGCAGCACCTCTTGCACAAGGTGTTCTCCTCATCATCCTCCTCCCTCCTCCGCCCCCTCTTCCTCCTGATCGTTCTGGCGGTCCGGGGCCCGGGGGCGGTTCATCTGTCTGTGTCCTGTTTCTCGCTCTCCCCCGAGGATTTGCCCCTCAGGCCTGCTGCGGCTCGCCCCGCCTCCTCGCGGGGCGAGCGCAAGAGCAGCCCGAGGACCGCGCCCTCGAACGCAGTGCCTCTACCGGAGGCAAACAAAGGCAACGGCGAGTTCAAACATCCCATGCCCAAATAGGAAAAACAAAAAAAAAAAAAAAAAAAAAAAAGCGCGCCGCAGCAGCGCCGGCCATACTAGAACCAATGGCGGATCGGAAACCCTCGAACCCCATCGAACGGACTCGCGATCTTGCGGAGGCCCGCCCGCGGCCTTCCC
This sequence comes from Prorocentrum cordatum, assembly GCA_963575745.1. Taxonomy (NCBI): domain Eukaryota; class Dinophyceae; order Prorocentrales; family Prorocentraceae; genus Prorocentrum; species Prorocentrum cordatum. The sequence continues at coordinate 114,930 of CAUYUJ010014665.1, forward strand.
TGGCGAGTTGCTGCCGGTCGGCCTCCTGCAGCGCGCCCGCCTTGGACAAGGCCTCCTTCTGCTTCTTGCAGGCACGCGACACCTCCTCGGTCCAATTCTGCCACTGTTCCCCGGCGGCGTGGCCCGTCACCTGCGCGAAGAGCTCCCGGGCAGCCTGGGCGCACTGGAGAGCGGCCTCCACGTGGGGCCGCTTCTTCATGGCCGACTCCGCCCAACCAACGAGGACTTTGCCGCCCGGGCTCGCGTTCGAAGCGACGCCCAAGGCCCCCTCCAGCTGCGGGGGCGCCTCCAGCGCGTCCCCCACCTCAGTCAGCGGGGCAGCGCTCGCGCGCGACACTGCCCGGAGAACTTGGATTTGACCCTTCGGCTCCGCCTCCCACACGGGCCGCGCAGGGTCGGCGGGGGCCCGCTGGAGAGCATGCCGCGCGGCGCCAGCGAAGGCAACCACGGCAGCAAACGATCCGCCTCCCTTCTTGGCGTCCGACTTCGCGACGGTCGAAATCAGGCCCGTGCCGACTCGCTCGAGGGTCGTCGTCGCGAGATCTGCCGAGGGCGCGCCATCTGCAGCGCCGCTTTCCAACAGGGACATCAGCTGTAGCCAATCGCAGCGCTTGATAGCCTCGTCTGCCTTCCAGCTCCTGAACTGCATATGGTACGGCACGCCGAACGCGATGTCCTCCGCCGCGGCGATCTCGGTGTCTTTCAGGAGAGTCTCGGTGTTCCCTGGCTTCTCGCTCACAGCAGCCTGCGGACCCCCCCGCCTCCTCCCGCCTCCTCGCTCCGTCTTCTTCCTCCTCCGCTCCCGCCGCCTCCTTTGAACTGGGGCCTCCAAGCCCCCGTTCACAAAGAGGAATGAACAACTTAATGCGTACTCTAGCCTTCGCCTCTTTCCCCCCTTCCTCCTCCCTACCTCCTCTCTTCCTCTTCCGACCTCCTCCCGTCCTCCTCCCCGCCCTCCCCCCTTCCTCCTCCCTTCCTCCTCCCTTCCTCCTCCCTTCCTCCCCCCTTCCGCGTCCCTTCCTCCTCCCTTTCTCCTGCCTTCCGCCTTCCTTCCTCCTACCCCCCCTCCTCCCTTCCCCCTCCCTTCCTCCCTCTCCCCCTATCGGTCCTTTCCTCCTCCCTTCCTCCATCGACGACGACGACGACGACCGCGAACGCGACCACGACCGCGACCACTCCGCCTTGACGACCCGCGCTGACGCGGCCAGCGCCTCCTCTGAGCGCGCCAGCCATGCCATGTTGATCTGCAGCGCCTGCGCGCCGTCATCCGGGATCTCCCCCGCGTGGATGGCGCTCTCTGCGGCTGCCGCCTGCTCAAAAGCCGCGGCCTTGAAGTCGGCTCTCCCCTCCTTCGTGGACAGGTCCACATCTCCGCTGAAGTCGAGCAATTTGTAACACTCCCGGAACGTGTTGAAGAGCGTGTCGGCCTCGCCCTTGAGTTTCCTGCCGGCCGCTGTGAGGCTGAATTCGAGGGGCTTCCGCCTGCTCTTCTTCGCCGCGGAGCCGTCCTCGAGAGGTGCTGGCTCGTCCGGCTGCTCGCCGCCCTCGTCGGAGTCGTCGGGCGGCTGGGCGCGCAGGGGCGCGGCCCACGAACCGCCGCTGCCACGCTTCTTCCCTGGCTGGCTCCGGCCCGAGCGCTGCGGGGTCGCCAAGGGCGAACTGGCGCCGCTGCCGTCGGCTGGCTGCGCCGAGGGCGCGGCCGGCTGAGCAGGGGCGCGGGCGGCTGACCTCTGCGGCGGCGCCTGCGCCGAGGGCGCGGCGCAGTTCGAAGGGGCAACGGCTGCGGGCGTGGCAACCCCTTCGGCGGCAGGCCTCTCGGCTGTCTGGGCAGCGCGCCCGGACGTGGCCCCCCCGGTCGTCAGGGCTGGTGGTCTGGCCTGCGGCTTGGTCGCAGCCTTGGGCGCGGGCTTGGCGGCGCGGGCCGTGCCCCGCAGGCCCGACAGCGCCGCGGCCACGAGATCCGTCTCTTCGGCGTCCTCGTCGCTCGCGGGAGAGTCGGACTGGCGCCCCTCCGACGGCGCGCTCTCTGCTGCGCCGATCTCCGCGCGCTGCGTGGCGCGCCGCAGGGCTGCAATTGGGGCGACGGCGGCCTCGGCAGCAGCCGAAACCTCAGCCGCGTTCGCGTCGTCGTCTGACTCACTCGGCCACAGTCGCCAGCGCCGTCCTGTCCTCCACCTTGCGATCGTCGTAGTCCGCGATGTCGTACAAGAACTTCTGCGCGCCGTCCTGCATGACATATACAACCTGCCAGTAGGAGAGCAGAAAGGGAAGGCATTTCAACGATGAAGGAAGCGAGTGGGAAGACGACTCGGCGGCAACGGCGCCTCCTGCCAGGCGCCGTCGATGAGTTCCTCGCCGCGACAATTCGGGTCCGTGGGCAGCGGCGTCTCAGGGGAAGCCTCGCGCCACTTGCTCACGGGGCAGGCTTGATGCCAGTTCGCAGACAGGCGACGCCCGGACGACTTGACGGAAGATACCTGGCGAGCCTGCTGGATGTCTCCCGCGGCCTGCCTGGACATGCGGCGGCGCTTCTCTGGGTCCTTCCCCGCCTGGCTCTGGACGTGCGCATCCATCTTGAGCCGCGCGGTCTGCGCCCGGCCCGCATCCTGGCGCGCCCACTTGATGTACTCCTTCAGCGGCTTCTTCTCGCCGCCAGGCAAGTGGGGGTCCAAGAGCACCGCCTGCGAGAGAGAGAGAGAGAGAGAGAGAGAGAGAGAGAGAGAGAGAGAGAAAGAAGGGGGGGGCTGGACCAAGTCGGAATCGCGTCGGACATGGGCCGGGGGCGCGCGGGACTCGAGTCGCGTCGGGCCCCGTGCAGGATAGGCCGGGCGGGGCGCCCCTGCGAATCGAGCGGAGGTGGAATCTCAAACGGCAATGCTCGACCTCGCCTCGCCGCGACCAGAAAAAAATGCATACCTCTGCCGGCTCCCCTTTTTCTCTTGCGCGGAATTGTAATGCGCTGAATTTAAAATTGCATGTTTGGTAAATTTATTGAGAAAAACTCATTTTCCCAGAAAACCAATTTTATGTTCACCGGGCAGGGTTTTATGTTCACCAAGGCGGTTTTATGTTCACCAGGGCGATTTTATGTTCACGGAGGGGAAATTACTATGTTCACCAGGGCCACTTTTATGTTCACCAGGGCGATTTTATGTTCACCAGGGCGTTTTTTGTTCACCGGCCGGAAATTCAAAAAAACACTTAGAAATGGGAAAAACATCAGAAATGGAAAATTGCAGCCCGCGCGGGCAGAGAAAAATTTAAAGCGGCGGGCTCGATTTCAATGAAATGCCCCTTGCCCGCCTGCCTTCTTGCGCTACAGGGCCTTGCAAACCAGGCACAAATAGCCCGTGGCCTGGCGGATCATGCTGGCATGGTCGGCGCGGTACTTCCGCGGCCAGTATCCGCCGAACTCGTCCTCGTTACTCGCCTGGGGGCACGGGCTCGGGTCCGTGCTCTCGTGGGCGCAGAGACCGCACTTGAAGCTGGAACCATCCTTCTTGTTGAGAGGTTTCACCAGGTAGCCAGCCCACTGGCCAACCACCACGAGGGCGACCTGAGAGGAAACGGGAGCCGAGAGGGAGGAAAGGAGGCGAGGCGAAAGAAAGGAAGGACATAAGGAAGTGCACAATGATGGGGGTCCCTCGACCTCGAGGCCGTGCAGCATGCGGCCCCGCCGCAACCCCGAGGCCGCGGGCGGCGCCTTCTCCGTCTCCCCGTCGGTGTCGGAAGGCGAGGCCTTCACCGTCTCCGTGCGGGCCATCGCGGGGGGCGAGGGGGCGGGCGCGGCGGCGGGCAGCGAGGCGCTGCCGCGGACGGCAGCTTAGCCGCAGCTCGGGAGTGGTGCCGCGCCGAGAGACGCGGCGAAACAGCGATTGGAGCAACGCTCAGGCGACAGCTGCGCGATGGCAACGGGCGGCCGCGGCGGCGACAACGACTCTGAGAAATACACTTTTACACGCCTACGCTTCGTATCTGTCCTGGCGGGAAGATCACCCGCCACTGGCCCGCCTCTCCTCCGAGCCCCTCCAAGGCTGGCTCTCGGGCATGCCCTCCAGGGCCGCGCGAGCAGCGGCGATCTGCGCTGGCGCGGGCACCTTTTGTTTATGGTCTGCCTTGCTCCCGCATCCAGGGGCCTCCCCCAACCACCACCACAAAGCGGCCAATGGTCGAACTCTCGATTGCTGGTTCCATGAACAGCCTGGATGGCGGCCACAGACGGCGCGCACGTCGTAGACGTCGAGGGCCTCGTTCTCGACAAGGCGAATGTAGCGAGGACGGCAAGCCCCAGCGGGATGTGGGAGCTGCGGGCATCGGGCGACGCGCGGGCGCCTCGGCGCGCCCGCGGGGGCCGGCGGCGGCGCCGCCGCCGCAGCGTGGCCGCCCAGCGGCCCGTGCGCCAGAGCGGCGCCCGGCGCTGCTGCGGGAGGCGCCTCCGCTGGCGCGCCTTTTGCTGCACCCTGCGCCCCGCGACCTCTCTGCCGCCGGGCGGCGGCGGCCTCCCAAGCGGCCTTCCAATCCTTCGCGTAGCCGGGCTCCTCATCCCCGCCACGCGCGCCGCTGCCCCCCCCGTCGGCGGAAGCCCCGCCAGGGCGGGAGTCGGCGAACGCCTGGAACCAGCCCGTCGCCAGGTCGACGTCCTTCTCGCGGAGGCGTGCCTCGTCTAAGTTCCGCTCCTCCGCCCAATCGACCGAGTGCTGCAGCTCTGCGCAACCCATGCGCGGGCGCGCAAGAAGTTCGACCCAGCGCAGCTCAGCCCGGTCGCGCCCGCACACGCCTAAGATGCGGAGGGCGACGTCGATCTCAGTCATCATCTTCAACACTCTGCGGCCCTTCCTCTCCACCCAACACCAGCGCAGAGAGAATGGCACCTCGGGGGGCGCCGCGCCGAGACCGCACGGCTGCCCCGCCACGTCGGACTCGCAGAACTCCCCCGTGAAGATAGGACTTTCCAAGTGCGAGAAGTTGCGAATCATCACATGGCCTCCAGGCCCTGAAACCTGGAGGGCCATCATCTTCCCGACAGTCTTGCACCTCGCAGGGGCCACCAACAACCGCAAATCTTCCACTGCGCCATGATGCCCCCCCCGCAAGTCGGCGACGCCGCCAAGGCACCCTGCCGCGCGCGCGCAGCAAGGCCGCTGGGAGGCCGCAGCGAATGAGTCCTGGAGGCGCCACGGCAGCATTGTACATTTCGTCAAACGACACGGCCGTGGCTTCCACGCAGGATCCCAACTTCAGCTTCGCATCGACATGTGCTTGCACGGCTGCGGAGACAAGGTCCTCGGACAAGGGGAACTCGTCGGAGCCGAGACCCCAAGGCCAAGCAGCTTCGCCCGACTGGTCAACGTGGTCGCGACAGATGCGCACGTACTCGTGCAGCGGGTCTGGCTTCATCCTCGCAGCCTTGTTCGGGCGCCGAGCCGCCTCTCTCCAGCTTCGCCCCTCGGCCTCGGATGCAGCCCGCCAGTCCGCGGCCGCCTGCAGATACAGACGCCGCTCGTACTCTCTCGGGTCTGCCCATGGCGCCCGCGGCTGCGAATCTCGCAGATCAGCCACGCGACGGTGGTAAATCATATAATGGCCCGACCTCTTGCGCCGCTGGTTGCCTCCTTCGCCTTGGGCCCAGATCGGTTTCGAGTGGCCGCTCTTCTGCGGGAGTCGGCCCCGCTCGGTGCGCAAGTCGCGCCCGCGGCGCCTTCTCCGCCCCTCTTCGTGACAGCGAACAACCTCGGAGATCGCGTGCTTGGCGGAGAGCGTCGCGGCGTTCGGAGGTCTGTTGTCCATCGTCTGGAGGTGGGCTCTCATCCGCGCAAAAGCCAATCCCACGCGCCCTTCAGGGCGCAAGTGGTCTAGGGAGATTCCTCTTCCAACCCCCATTCTTTCCCGTTTGCGGAAAGGTTTACCCCTCTCCCGCGCCCCCCCCCCAGGACCTGGGCGCGGGGGCCCGCAATGGGTTAGAGCGTCAAGAATGGCCCAAGACGGCCCCTAGGGTCGCAGACCGCAGCCGTGAAAAAGCCAACTCGCCTGGGCGACGTTTCTGGATGGGCTGGCGGGGATACGCGGAACGCCAAGAATTCGGAACGCACCGTCGAGGCCATCGCGCACCTAAAGCATGCGGAGAGAAAGCGCTGCACCTCTGGCAGGAAAAGGTCGCCAACGCCCGCGGTGCACATCTTCCTCAGCCTCAAGGAGAACCCCGAGTCCAGGCAACACTCGTTTGCCCGAAAGAGTTCTTCGCCTTCTTCGCGGCGGGCCCCCATGTCCAGGGAGGCGCCCGCGAGCCGCATGAGCCCCCATGGGTAGCCGCTCAAACGAATGTCGAAGCGACGATAAAAGGACCCAGTGAACACGTGCACGACGGCGTCTGCTTCGCGGAGGACCTCGCCGGGCCAGGGCGCGAGGGGGCCTTGCAGGGCAAGTGGCAATCTCCACAAGTCGCAATGTCCAGCTGCAGCGGGGTCAAAGGCTGAGCTCAGCTGAGCGAGCGCGTCAAAGACGACGCTCTTGCAGAATGACGACAGCGCAGACCCCTTGGGGTCGAGCCAGCCATGCAAAGACCCGCGCCTGAAACATGCGCAATGGAATCGCATCCCCACGGCGGCCACGGCCACCCACAAGACCAGCCGTTGCCGCGAAAGTAGATCGGAGAGAAACCTCATCATCTTGACGGTGCGAACATGCTGCTCACGCCTGAAATCCCCCAGGCCCGTTTCGCCGTTGCCGCTCTCGAGGCCGGCATCTTCCCGCCGCATGGCGCGCGCAGCAGCGCAGCGCGTCTTCTCGAGCGCGCGCGGCAGCAATCCATGCCAGGAGATCAACAGCAGCAAGACGCACGCGGTGGGGTGCGCAGTGTTCCAGCGGTTCAACGCGGGCACTGCAAAACGCCTGCGCAAAGGAACCATCACCGCCGCCACCGCTCTGTCGACAGACTCCTGCCTGTTGGCGCAGCAGTCGCGGCTCCTGCAATGGTGCACAGGCCTCTCTTGAGACACGTCGCCGGTGAACATCTCCTTGATCAAGTCGACCTTTGGCTTGGTGAGGCCCCTACGTTGGCCGCGCGCCGATGTCACCTCCTCTTCCTCAACGTCCTCATCCATTTGGCGGTCGCAATGCCCGAGCAGCACGTCGAGCTTCCCCCTGTCCGCTGGATTCGGCGCGCCCGGCCGCGCCTCCAGACCAGCCTTCTCGTCCGACAGGATTTGCCGCAGAGCTGTCTCGAGGGCCCGCAAGTTGGCCCCTGTTTGCAAGTGTCTGACAATGGACAACATGCCGCCGACAACCCCCGTCATGTCCCCGACCGACTGCAAACATATTGCGGTTTGATGCTGCAAACAAAAAGAAGGCAACAGGAGGACCCACCAGGGTAACGTCTGCAGCAAATATTTGCACACCAGCCCGTTTGCGGCCGCAGAATCGACGCTCGCGGACAAGCACGCCAACAGCGCCGACGGCCAGAGCTCATCCATATCCACGCGCAACGCCCGCGCGAGGCCTCCGAGCATGCAGTCGGCGGTTGCAGATGGTGGGAAGATAAGCTCTTGGCTGTGGACGCGGAGGCCCTCGTCTTCCCAATGCAACACGCCGTGCTGCGTCACCACTTGCTGCCCACAAGGGGGCTTGACGTCGTTCAGCTGTACAGTGAACTTGGTTTCGTCCCACTGCAGATGCATGACCAACCAATTGTGTTCTGTCCCAGGCGCTCTGAGCACTTGGCGCTCTATTTGAACCCGTTGGTTGTCGCAGCGAAGCTCCGCCAAAGCCGATCTCAATTGGCGAACGAAAAGATGGCTGCCTTTGATTCCGGTGCCTTTGAAAACCTTGGCGACGCTGGTAGCAGCCATCCGCAGATACTCTTTGCTGAACACTGCGCGGAGCATTGTCCGAGGAAGCCGCTGATCCCACCGAAATCTCGGCGACTTCTTGCGCGGGCCTTCCTGCCCCTCCCCCATCGCGTCCACCTGTCGCTTGGCATTGTCCAAATTGTGAGTGGCCATCTGCGCCTGCAGCTCCATGTCCAACTGGGGCCGCGCATCGCCCCTAGCCCGACGAGCTGCAGCGGCAGCCGCGCCCAGGGGCGCCAGGCCGCGCCTGCCTGGGCGGGGCCCGGGGCGGCGCGCTTCTGCTGCACCTCGAGCCCCGAGCCCATCGCCGCCCACGAGGCGACCCAACGCGTCCCGAGCAGCTGCGAACATATCCATTCGGGCATATGACCACCGGCGCGCTGGAGCCACAAGGACTACAGATGCACGGCTCACACGATAGGGGCCCCCAGCCTCCTGCTAGGTTTCTCCTCTTCCTTTTCCTCCTCCTCCTCCTCCTCCTCCGGTTTGCTCGACGCGGGCCCGCGGGTCAGTTCTCGAGCGGTCACGGGCGCCACCGATGACGCTTGCCACCATGCGGAAGGCAGCGTCGGGTAATGAGCAGGGGTGCTCCCTGGCTTGTCACTCACAGCAGTCTGCTTTCTGCTGCGCCTCCTCCTCCCCCTCCTCCTCCTCCTCCTCTCCTCCGCGTTCGTTACTTATTCCTCCTCCCGCGCCCCCCCCTCATCCTCGACGCGGCCTGGCGCCACAACGTCTTGCAACGACCACCTTTGAAGTGGGGGTGCCCCCAGCTTCCGTTCACTGCACGGAGTGACCACATAGTGAATACCTTAGCCTTCGCCTTTCTCTCCCCTTCCTCCTCCCGTCCTGGTCTCTTCCTCCTCCCTTCCACCTCGCTTCCTCCTCCCTTGCTCCTCCCTTTCTCCCCCCGTCCTCCCCCCGTCCTCATCCATTCCCCTCCCTTTTCCCTCGCTCCCCCCTTCCTCCCCCCGTTGGCCCCCCTTCCTCCTCCTGTCCTCCTCTCTTCCTCTTCCCTTCCCCCTCCCTTCCTCATCCCCTCCTCCTCTCTTCCCCTTCCCTTCCCCCTCCCTTCCTCCTAGGTCGCCGCGGCGTGGCAGGAAACGCATTCACAACAGTCGTTTCAATTCTGAGCCGCCGCAGCCGCGGGGTGCGCCACAACCACAAAGGAGGAAAGATGTCCGCTGACGAAGACGACGACAACGACGACGACGACGACGACCACGACGGGGTCCACGACGACGACGACGACGACCACGACCGCGACAACGACGTCCACGACGACGACAACGACGACGAACACGACCACGACCACGACCACGACGACGACGACGACCACGACGACGACGACCACGACGACGATGACCACGACGACCACGACGAGGACGAGGACGAGGACGATGACGACGACGACGACCACGACCACGACGACGACGACCTCGGGAAGCCCTCTACGGATACCCTTGGGGCACTTTTGGGAGAGGAACCTCTTGAAGCCTTCTCGGCGTCCTCTCGGGGCCGTCTTGGAGCCCACTGGTGCCTCTTGGAACCTCTGCAAGCTTCCCCAGGCCGCGTTGGGGGGCTCTGTCAGCCCAGGGTTCCCCACCTCGTTGGGGGTGCTCTGTCAGCCTCCTGGACGCCCTCGGCCTAAATTCTTGAGGGGCACCCACCCTGCAAAAATTTCCCTGACATCCCCCCACCACGCCTGACACCGTCAACCTCCTGGACCCTCAGGGCATCAGCTCCTGAGGGCCACGCATAGGTTCCTGAGGGTTGCCTCCGCTGCAACAACCTTCCTGCCCCCCCCCCACCACGCCTGACACAGGTGGCCTCCTGGACCCCCTGGGCCTAGGCTCTTGAGGCCTACCCATCCGCAAAAACCTCGACCGCACCATCCCTCACCACGCCTGACACCGCCAGCCTCCTGGACCCCCTGAGCATGGACTCTTGAGGGCCACCCGCCCTGCAAAAACCTCCCTGCCCCCCCCCCCCCCCCCACCAACCTCCCCGGCCCCCCCCCCCCACACCACGCCTGACATCGCCAGCCTCCTGGACCCCCTGGACACAAGTTCTCGAGGGCCATCCACCCTGCAAAAACTCTCCAGCACCGCCCCCCACCACGCCTGACACCGGCAGCCTCCTGGACCTCCTCGGCATAGGTTCTTCAGGGCCACCCACCCTGCAAAAACCTCACTGGCCCCCCCACACCACCACGCCTGACACCGAAGAGGGTCCGCAAGGCCTCCAAGAAACTTCGAAACTGCCCCAGCACACCCCGAAGACGCCCCAAGAGCGGACGGAACCCTTGTCTGACCGTGTGCCCCCGACGCGGTGTGTATCCACGGCCGGACTGCGACGGCGCAGCAGGCTCGGAGCTCGGTTGTTGGGCGCAACCTCCCGGAAAACAACAAATGCCATGGGTCCGTAAATGGGATACATGTTATTGAACAGTTACTCCAGATTTCGTAATAAAGGGAGGGGGGTCTCATTTCGGGGGGGGTCCTTCCAGGCTATCTTGGAGGGCCTGGGGGGTCTGGGGACGATGTTTTGGAGGGTTCTCCCACGGGGGAGGTCTGAAATGGCTTGTCTTGGAGGGTCCAGACCCCCTCCCTTTTATTACGAACTCTGGAGTACCACATACGCATGTGATGTAAACATGAGAGGGCCCCCAAACCCCCCAAGAGACCCCAACCCGGATCCGAAGGACCCCCAAGAGACGCCCCACACGGCCTCCTGGATGGCCTGGAAAATGCCCACAGCGAGTCTCAATCGGCCCACATCCTCTCAAGCACACCTGATGCGTTAATCTTGGCTTGCGACCGGAGGACGCCACAAGAGAACTCGCAAATGCCCCCAGTGCAGCCCCCGATGGCCCCAATACAGCCGCTCTGCGGTGACAAAGCATCCCCCCCAGCCCATCGGCGGCTCCAACATCCACCCAACGCCGGCATCCTGTATGATTAGCTCCCGCGGGTATGGCTAGTTCCCGTGAGGCAGCCTGTGATTTTACGCGCGAACGAACCATGCCTCATTGACTACCTACCAGACCACCCCAACCCAACCCGAAGACCCGAATTTCGGGTTGGGGGGGGGTACGGGCTTCATATGTGTTTTTTTCGTTGTTCCCCGACCCCCACTGGAAATAGAGGGCAAATCGGGGCCTTCGGGTTGGGTTGGGGTGGTTTGGTGGGTGGTGACTCATGCTAATCGTGTGGCCAAGCTGCTTAGGTTCTGCGCGTGCGCCGCTTTCACGGATGTGTTCGGCTCTGAACGTCAGGTTCCCTGTGTGCCGCGACCCGCGCGAGGAGCGCGCGAGGAGCGGCAGCGCACGCGGTCGCGCCCCCCCGGAGGCCGCAGGCGAAGCCCTCTGTGGGGGGCACGCTCCGCGCGAGGGGCGTGCCGCCGAGCGCACAGCCCTCGTGCTGCCACGAGGAGGGCAGAGGCTCGCGAGCGGCGAGGCGCTCCTTTGGCCATGGCGGGCCGCTCCCCCGCAGAGAGGCTCCCCTCCTCCTCCTCCTCCTCCTCGTCCTCCTCGTCCTCCTCGTCCTCCTCGTCCTCGTCCTCGTCCTCGTCCTCGTCCTCGTCCTCGTCCTCGTCCTCGTCCTCGTCCTCGTCCTCGTCCTCGTCCTCCTCCTCCTCCTCCTCCTCCTCCAGGCCTCCGAGCCCCCCTCGAGCCCAGGGGCGGCTCCACGCCTCGGCGCCCCGACTGCCCGCGACGGGCGGCGCCGCGGCGGCCGCGCCGGCGGCGCGCAGCTCGGGGGGCCGCGTGCGAGCCCTACCCCTGCCCCCCAACATTTCTGAGGGGGGGGGGTCCCTTCGCTCGGGGGAGCTCCCGAGCGAAGCGAACCCCACCCTCCCCCTCAGAAATCGTGGGGGGGCAGGGGTAGGGCTCGCATCTGGCCCCCCAGAGGGCAGGGTGGGGTTCGCATCTGCTGGCCCCCTGGAGCACTTCGGAGGGAGCGAGGTGGACCCTCCTCCTCCTCCTCCTCCTCCTCCTCCTGCGTTTCTGCGTTTCTCGCTCCGTGCAGCGTCTCCACGAGCGCCCGAAGCGCGGAGCGCGCCGCAGCAGCCCTCGGCCCGACAGGGCCCATGGGCGGGCGCCGCGCGCGCCCGCACCCGCGGGCGTCAGGCAGCACGGCACGGCGCGCGGCCAGGCCGTCGGCCTCTTCGTGGGCCGGCGGCCGCACGGCGGCGGCTGGGCTCCCTTCGGCGCGGAGCGCTGAGCCCAGCCGCTGTGGAGGCGGCTCCTAGGGGCTGGCTGCCCCCCGCCTTGGCGACCTCCACCCTTCGGCGCCGCGCGCTGTGGATGCTCGCCGAGCCGCTCGTGGGCTCCAGCTGGCCTGCACTGGCGGCTGCTCTTTCCAACTCCTGCCGTCTCTGGCCGGCAGGCCTCGGCCCCTGGCATGCCACGCGAGGGCGACGGGGATGCACCCTTCGGCGCCCTGCGCTGTGTATCCCACGTCGAGGGGCAGGCTGCCCCTTTTTCTTCTGGTAGACTCTGTAGTTCTCGAACCTGTGGTACTGCTTGACTCTGACTCTGTAGTGCGCGAACCTGCGGTACTCGTCCCAGTCGTGCTGGTCAAGATGGTACTGCTTGACTCTGCGGTGCTCAATCATGCTGGTCGTCGTAGTACAGCGTGCAACTGTGATGCCAAGCCTGTGGTACTCGACCCAGCGTAAGGTATATCAGTTGTCCTCGATCATGTGGTACCCGACGCGGCCGTGCTGGTCGGCGCTGATGTCGGGAGGTGGTTGTAGTGTGGGTGGTCGGTTGGTGCTGGTTGAATGTTGCTTGTCGCGCGTGCTGGTTGATGAGTCGTTGGGAGGTCGGCTTGTTGCTGGTGTTGTGGTAGTGGTCGTGGGCGCACATGAGGCCTCCATGCACCGACTTCAAGTGGGGGTCGTGGCTGCCCCACCTCGCCCCGCTATGGCTAGGGGCCACGGTGCCCTCGGTGGGGGCGAACCCCAGGCCTGGTGCATGTTTTTGTCGGAGTGGGATGTCTCGGCTGTCCTGCGCTTCGCCCATGGGCGCTCGGGTAGCTCCTCCTCCGCCATGGGAATGGCGGGGGTGGCGAGCTAGGGCGGACCGCGGGGGCGCAGGTAGAAAACGTCCTACCCCCCCCCCCCCCCCCCTGCCCCTCACCATCCCCCCTGGTAGGCGCGGGCAGTACTCGTCCTTCCCCCCCACCCTTCGAGCCCGTCTCGAAGTTTGATCCATGCCTCGCCAGGGCAGCGGTGACTTGTAAAGGTGTGGTGCGCCGTGCAAGGAATGTGGTTGATGTCGGTCGGTGGCGCAGCGTGGTCGTAAGAGTCGCCTGCCGCCAGCCAGCTGGTGACCACTGAGTTGTATACGACCGAACACCGCCAATATACATACAGCAAAACGTAGCGACTTGTGCCTGGGGCGTTCCCACGCGTTCGGGGCTTCCCCAGGACTTGCGCCCTAACACCACAAGCAAAACTTGGCGACGCTGCAGGAGGTCTTCCCATGCATTCGGGGCTTCCTCAGGATTTGAGTCCTGACGCCGTAGTGCTTGTCGTCGAGGCCGCTCTTCGTCGCGAAGTGACCTGTAGTACCCGCCGTGGTCGTGCCCGTGCCTGTGGTGCTCGACATAGTCTAGCTGGTACAGGTGGCCGTATTTGACTCAGTGGCACCCACACTTGTGGTGCTCGGCACAGTCGTGCTGGTCGCCATGGTGGTGCTTGTCTCAGCGCTGCGCTGGCCTGTGGTACTCGGCTCCCACATGCTGGTCGTCGTATGACTGCTTATGCTGCTTGCATTAGTGGTGCACAAGCCCGTGGTACCTCGAGTCAATCTTGCTGCCCAACTGCCAAGAGATAACAAGAGATAACATAACACTTACAGTGATGCCTGGGCGCTTTGCTGCCTTTACCCAGGGAAATAGATACGCATAGAAAACAAATGCCAGAGCTGCATGATAACGCCAAAAAGAATACCAATAATAATACTCGAGGGGGGCACGCTCCGTCGCCTTTGAGGGATCGTGCCCACCCGCATGGGCGCTACGGGTCCCCCCCCCTCGAGAATGGCACGCCATCGCAGTCCGTGAAGAAGCCATGCTCGCATGATCATACGTTCGTGCTGGTCACGCCAAATTTTGGGTCCGTAAGTTCAGTAGGTACGCAGGCCCTCGATCGCCCCGTCGATGAGTGCTGCAAGATAAAAATCCAATCAGTCCACTGGACATGCTGCAAAATCTGTAATACTGCAGAATAGCGATTCATTCGCGAAATAGTTGTGCAGGTCGACGTGGTACTGCCTGAGCTTGTGGGCCCGAGACTGTGGTGATCCACCCCACCGTGCTTGTCCCCGTTGTACAGCGCGCTACTGCGCGTCGATGCTAGCGCCGGTGCTTACCCCATGCCCTGTGACAGTCGTGCCCCAGCTGTTCTGGCTCAATGTAATGGTCCAGTGGCGCATAGAAGCTGTGGTAGTATTCATCTGTCTCGGCCCACAGTGCATCTTCGTCAGCGAGCTGTCCCCAGTGGGCTTCGAAGGCCGTTGCCATTGCCTTGCGCAACCTCGATAGGTATTATTTGAGAGGGGCGGTCCTCCAGCCGCCCTGCCCGTCTCGTCCGCAAGCTCTATCGTGTCCGTTATGTCGGCGCAGCTGACCACCAGGCACTGCCCCAAGCTCTTGTGTGAGTTCGCTGAGGTGTACCGCCAGCAGACACGTTGGCTTTCGCGCGGCCTGCCCAAACTGGCACTGGTCGATGTAGTGTAGCTCAACGTTCGTCTGCTCCAACAGCCACAGCGTCTCCGCTCGCTGCCGGCTGCTCGGCGCTTGAGGACACCAGGTAGGTGGAGCAGGATGCTCGAGTATAGCGGAGACGTTGTACTGCAAGCCCGTGGCGATGAGTAGTAAGGTTGTCCTGTGCAGCTCGTTGGCCAGTGCTAGCTGCTGAAGTTCCGTTTGGTTGGCTGCTTGTGTGCCCCAGGGGAAGTCGTGGGTGCGTAGTGGGCGCGGGGCTTTTCCCTCGGTGGCGTGCCAACGCGATGAGCACAACGTCTCGCGCGGGGGGCCGGCTACGATGCCGAAGATTTTGCCCTGACGCATCGCCGCACACCAAAAGTCAACAGCGTCTGGCTTGGTCAGGTCGCCTTTGTCGGGGTCGATCTGCACATCAATTGATAATACTATCAAATTACATTCCCGAATGTTCATCTCGAAGTGGTGCTGGAAATCCTCCACTCGACGTCTTCCTGAGAATAGGTGTAGCAAGAACATGGTAGTAGTAGCAATGGGCCTGCACGGTGCAAAGGTCCTTGCTGATGGCGTCTCCGCTTGAAGGGCCGCTGCTGCGGGCGGCGCAGGCGAGAGCTGGAGATGGTGTTGCTCGATGTGGTCGGAGAGCTTGATGTGGATGATCTGTTGCACAGGCACCAGCGCCTTAGTAGCTCCGTGACCCATCGCTTTCCTCGCCGCCACCGCTTCACGCTCTTCATCGCGACGTCCGGCTGCCTCCTGCAAATCCATTGGAACTTCAATTGCTTGGAGAACAGCTAGGCACCTGGGGCACCTTCTCAGATGCTTGAGTATGCGAGATCGCGTGATGAAGTCCTTCCCGCACCCAGGGCACGTTGTCGAGCGGGCGAGTAGTTCAGGAAGGTCGAAGCCGATGTGCTCCATGGTGCGGTGGCGCTTCCATGCTCCACGTGCGTTCAGGACCTTGCCGCACTCGTAGCATATGTAACCACTGTGTTGTGTAGGTGGCCGTCCGTCAAAGTTGGGCGTGGTAAGTCCGAAGTCTTGCGCGAGCCGGTGCAGCTGCCGTTGCCAGATCCGATGTCGATATACGTCGTGCTGCCACGCCTTGTACCTAAGCCAGGCACGCGTGATCATGGCTTGTGCGGAGTGCTCTTGCTGTGCTCGCACCCATCGTACCAGGCCCCTGACGTCACTGCCCATGTCCTCGTCATCCAGCAGGAATCGTTTTATCCAATCCAGGTCCTCGACGATAAATACATTCCAGGCCTTACTGTCCTCCCAGAGCTCGTCGATGAGACGGTGAAGAAATGGCGTGTCCGCATGTAGCATTCTGATGAAGTGCGTGTCCCGCCCCGTGTCGCTGCTGTCGCGCGGCCGCTCGGAGACTCGCCATGCGTCGGCTCTGCAGCATCTGCTTCTGTTGTACTGTCAGCGGTCCCCATATTTCGCAGTCGTATGTCAACTTGCTCTGCGCCAGAGCCGTGAGGTACTGCATCTTGGCTTCGAGGTTGATGTGCGGAAGTCGGTAGATGGATTTCTTCAGGGGCCCCTCCGCAGATCTGTGATCGATGATGCATATCATAAGGTTTGGCCCTTCGCTGCCGTCGCTTGCCACGACATTGCCCAATGTGAGTCCCTGGGTCGTAACTTCAGCTGTGGTGGCGTCGATGTTGGTCAGCGGTTGGCCATCCTCGCGGTGCAGCAGGACAGGGTTGGTCTGGAAGATCTTCGCCTTGATATGCTGTTTGGCGTGTCCGTCGATTTGCAGCAGGGCTTTGGTCTTCTTGGGGTGTAGATCATGCCCGAGGATCTTAAGTCTCCTCGCAATGGTGGACAATATATCAAAGATGCTGCTCTCGATTTTTGTATTGTCCCTGAGTACGCACAGGAAGGTCGCATCGTCCATGAAGGATACTTCTGGCAAGGCCCCTTCATGATCTCGGAGGTGGCCTGTGGTGGTAATGGCTTGCTCTCCCACAGGTGGTAGCTGCAATGAGTAGCCCCCTTTATGCAACTCCTGCTCCAGCGGGCCCAGGGCGCGCGCGAAGCTGATGTTGACGATGAGGTCGGCTAGGCCGTTGCCTGGGCGTGTGCCCTTGCGGCTCTCTGCGCATGGCGCGTCTCCACGTACTTGGAAGAATGTCGTGTCATGTGCCTCTTCCAGCTGGAAACGGAGGTTCTCGTCTATGTCGTTGAGCGCTAGGTAGCCTGGTGCTGTGATCAACTGCTGGATGGCAGGCATGAGCCATTCTGGTGGGTCGCATCCTGACATAACCTTGTGAAGCCACGGCTTCTCACCCCCCCGCTCCAGGATGAACTCGCGGATGACGGAGTAGAAGGCCTGCCGGAGGTCTAACAGGATGCCGACGGCGCTGAGGCGCTTGCGCTTGCAGATCCCGAAGAACGCTTTGATGGTGTGGGTGGAGTACGCACCTGACTTCTTCGGGATTCGCCCATGCTGAGTGACTCGCAGTAGACAGCTGCAGACCCTCAGCGTCGTTGAGCGGAGCCACTTGTGGTAGTGCTTGGCCACTGTTGTTGAGGAAGATCGACCTGTAGTACTCCAGTAGGGCCCTCGTGCCGCTGCCCTTATGAAGCTTCACTGCGATACCTGCCTTGAATTGGATTGGTTCGCGGCCTCGCAGGATCGTCTTCAGAACGACAGGATACCAGTGGCGGGCCGTCTCCTCGGGCGCGAGTTTGAGGATGTCGTCGAGGTTGCCGTCAGGTCCTCCTGCTCGACCCTTTTTGCCGTCCGCGAAGCTCTCCACCAGGTCGTTGAGTGTCATGAGCAGGCGCTGCGAGACCTCATCGGGTGGTGACCTGCCAGTGCGGCTGCTGTTGTAGCGGTCCGTGAGGTCGTACTTGTCCCTGATGTCTGCTGACTCAATATTGGCGAAGTGCTGGAGCGTGGCACGGCTGATCTCGCTCTGACTGCCCATGATGGTACCGTCGGAGTGCTGCATGGTGGGCAACGCACTGTCGTATTTTGGCTTGCGGCCGCCGTGGATCAGGATCATTTTGGTCAGCTGCCACTCGGACCTGGCGTCCCGTGCTGTTCTACTGTCTGCTAGTTTGATACCAAGGTCATGGAAGTACTGGTTGCGGTCGGTGCTGAGCTGGTGCCTGAATGTGTCCTTAGTGTGGGCGATGAAAAGCCTTGCGGCGTCGTGCGCAATGCCGAGGCAGCCAGTAGTGCGGCTAAGCTGGCAGGCGCCAGCAAGGGCTGCAACGGAGTTGAACCAGCTGTCTTCCGCGTGGGCGTAGGCCGGCGCCTCGTAGCAGAGCCTCTTGCGGAATACTTCTAGATTCTAGTGGTGCTGGGTCCCCATTGTTCGTGTATGTCCGCGTGGAGCTCTCAGCGTATCTGCGTAGTCGCAATAGTCGCATGCTGGCCTCTGAAATTGTGGCACTGCGAGGTGTAAGCGGGTCCCGTCCGAAATGCTGCTTCGTCTTGTCGGCAATGAGCCCCGCCGTCTCGTGGTAGTGATCGTTGCGGTGGCGTCCGATGATGTCACCCACGACTTCAACAAGCACGGGCAGGTGATCCGTGGTCGAGTCGAAGCCGTTCTGAACGCCACTGTTCCTCCGCTTGCTGTACTCGTTCTTCTTCTTGGCGCCCGGCTTTTGGAAGTCCTTTAGTACTGTGCAAGCTGCGACGCATTTGAATAGGCAGGGAGCCATGGCGACGTAGTCGATGCGGTTGGAGACCCCGTCCTTGTGGTATGTGTAGTCGTCGCTGTTCCCGTAGTATGTGTTGACGACGTGCAGGTGGCAGTTGGCGACAGACTCATGGAGTTCGTGGCCGTTCTTGTCGGCCAGCTGATTTGGACCCTTCTGGCCCAGCCGCAGCGAGTCCTCTCCATCTTTGTGTCCTAGTTTGGCATTCGCGTCGATGAGTAGGACCTCTGGCTCCCATGTGTCGCACAGCTCTCTGAAGTGTTCCCACCACCCACTAATGTCCTTGGCCTTCTGGTACGGGGCGTGGGCCACGGCGATGACGTGGTGGAACAATGGAGCATGCACGCGTACAAAGAGCATCCTGGCCGAAGAGTGCAGTTTTGTGAGCTGGGACTGCTTGAAGTACAAGTCTTTCCCTTTGAGCTGTCCGTACGGGATCTCCACGTTGAGTAGCAGTGCGCATCCCCGATTGCCGTCCTGCGCGTCGCTCTGAATGTTGGTAAAACCTTTTCCAGTCCATATGGCCTCCTTACAGCGTGTCTCCTGCAGCCCGGCGACGTGAACCTTCAGGTCCAGGAGTTGGGCTCTGACCAGAGCCCCTTTCCTGGATATGTCCAGGTGCAGGTCTGTGGAGGTGAAGTCGCCTACCATGAACTGGGCGTTGTACTGCGCGATGTTGAGCTTCAGTATGCCCTTGTTGTAGCTGTCCACGGTGCGGTCGGGGATATGGTCTGCTTCCGCCGTCTGAGGTGCGACATGCTCCTCGAGCTGTCCGTGCGTCCAGGTTGGATACGCATGTAAGTCCCTGCAGGCTGGGTTATCCATCCAGGCCCATTCGAGCGTGCTGTTGTATCGTACGATGTTAACTAGTTCTTCCGCGGGCGGTGGTGGCGCTGGTTGGAGTGCCGCAGCCTTTGACAAAATATCTGCTGCTTCGTTCCAGGGTGCATCTCGGTGAGCATGTGTAGATTCGAAGCTGATGACCTCGGTGAGTTGGAGCTGCTGGAATAGTATCCGCGTGAACCTCGCGAGTGGGCGGTTCCTACTCGATCTGATCCTCGATGTTCCAGCTGCTGCGCCAAGGGCTGCGGTGTTGTCGCCGATGATGACGATATCATGCGCATCGTCCTCCTGGATACATGCTATACCCGCCCAGAGCAACGCTCCCAGTTCGGGGCTAGTGCTGGAGGTGATGTTATTGGCCACTTCCTCGCTGACTGACAGGGCGCGGTTGGAGTACATGTGTCTGTAGTAGGCAATGCCCTGGTCGTCTTCCCTCAAATGTACCACCGCCCATGCCGATGTGCCTGGCGCCTTAGCGTGGTAGGAAGCGTCGGTGAAGTAGTAGTGCCGCTTCACAGACGACGAGGGTCTCGGGGGCGCGAGTTGCCTTACCGACAGCCTGGTGTGCTCGTGCAAGTCGTGGTCCTCGAGGTCGTAGTGCCATGTCAGCTTCTGGACGTGTTGTTGGAACTGTCTCGGTAGGAACTGTGAGGATCCAATATTGGCATAGCGTCGTTGAATGCTGCTGCTGCCGATGCGCAGTTCGGTATCGTGCTTTCGTCCGTGTGTTGCTGGTCTGGTTCTTCTTCGGCGTCGCCTCCTGGGCTCGCATCGCAGGTAGTCGTCGCTGTGGTCGCACTCATTGTTGGTGCAGCGATTGTCTTGGGTTCCGTCTGCAGTTACGCTGCGCCTGGGTGGGATGCGGAAGGGGTACATGGCTGTGGTTGTTCGACAGTGTGGTGCGGGGGTGGATTGGCGCAGTCAAGTCGGGTGGCCGCGAGTGCCGTGGTAGCACTTAAAGGGCAGCGTTGCGCGTCGAGGTTGCACGTCTTTCTGGGGCTGCTGATGTAGTCTGGGGTTTGTAGTGCAAGCTGGAAGTGGCTGCTCGGGCTCCACGTGGTCGGCTGGAATACAAGGTGCGGGGCCCGCCCGCGTCGCGCTCCTCTCCCGAGGAGTCGGTGGTGTTTGGCAGCACACCTCATCGGCGTTCAAGTTGTCCGATCCAGCCCGCACGGCCTGACTGAACAGGGGCTCGTGTGATTGGGCATGGAGCATGCTGTCACGTAGACGATGAGGTTTGCCGTCAGGGGGGTCGTCCTGTCCTGTGGCGGTGGTTGGGCTGTGTGTGGGGGACATGACTGGAGCCGGTGGTGGAGTTGGCGCTGCTCGGTGCTCGCTGGACCTGGTTGCGCACCCCAGCACGACATCGCTGGCACGAGAGCAAGGCTTCGACCACCCTCCCGTCGGAGGCATGCCCTCGCGCCTTCGCACCTGCAAGGGGGAGTCAACCCGCAGCTGCTCGGGGAGAGCACGTCCGCCCGTCGGCGGCCTTGCAGTGTGAGGCGACCCCGCGCTGATGCGCCAACGTAGACAGGTCCTGGTCGATGCGTTGTGCTGTTTGGGCTCGACTGCGTATTGAGTATGCTCTGCTGCTGAGAGCCGAGGCGTTGGTCTCCAAGTAGTACGCAAACTCGTACGGCTGCCGCTGTGGCCCCGACTCGGGCGCCCGATAGTGCCGTCCATGGCCTGGGGTGTAGTCGGGGCCGCTGGCGCGTGGTCAGTGTTGTTGCTCGGTGCGATGGCACGGTGACCAAGCGTGTCGCAGTCGTGCTCCGCTGGTTGTGCAGCTTCGTAAGGCTGAGTACTATCTGGCAGTACGTCGTCGTCGCTGCTGATGTTGTCGGCCAGTGCATCGAAAGAGTTCTTTGTCGAGATCACACAGCGGCCTGAAATAGTCTCCACCCTGGGTAGCTGTCTGCGTAACCTTCTGCGCTTCGCCGCTCTCCTTGCTGCTGCTACCGCTGTGGCGTCGTTGAGGTGCGATTATGTTGGTGCTGGGCTGCTGTCGTTGCTATCAAGATATGTGTCTTGGATCTGCTCAAGCTCGTCGGCTCGGATTGGTCCATGCTGAAGCTGTCGTTCGCAAACGGTGCTTCCCTGTGCCGTCGTATGTGAATTTGGCTGTCACAGGTGGACTAGCCAGCCCCCTTGGGGTCTTTCTGTTTGTCTTGCAGTCCTCATGCGGGCCAAAGTGGCTGGCAGTGGGAGGTTGGCGCGAGGGCCAGGCTCCGTCGGCTGCAAGTGTCGGGTGCTCAGAGAGGGCCCGGCGCTGGGAGACCTCCAGAGGTGGTGTCTCTGGTAGTCTCGACCTGCTGCCTGGGCCCTCCTTCGCGCGGCTGTGCAGCCTGGGTTGCGGCGCCACACGGGCCGCCGCAGCTCCCGCGGAGTAGGATGTTGGCGCTGGCATGGCCGAGGGGTGTCGCCTTGGTCCATGCTGCTGGTGCTGTGGCTGGCTGCCCGAGTAGCTCTCCCACTCTTGTTGCAGCCTCGCCCCAACGTAGCGCTGGTTGTCAGAGTGTGCCCTGTCAGCCTGGGAGCCCCCAGGTAGACCGCGCGTCGCGGCCTGAGGGAGTCGCTCAGGTCCGCGCTTGGATCGCTCCTGCTTGGCGTCGCCCTCCTGTGGGCGGCCCCCACCCTTGCCCACAGTTGCGGCGTCTAGAGAGCTGGTAGTGCAGATGGTTCGTCTGCTGCGTCTTTTGGGTCGGGGCTCCCTAGTGGAGCGCTAGTGGTCTGAAGCGGATGCGGCGTCCCCAAGGCTCGCATCGGCTTGGGCGTAACTGTGTAGTGTAATGGAGGCTAAGTGCGATTGTGCGCGGCCGGCCAGGGCCGCGTGCGGGAGGGGCTGGGCGTAGGCTCGTCACCGCACGGGTCTCTGAGTCTGGGCCTCCTATCTCCGTGGTCTTCTGGCGTGGTTGGCTGGGCGCAGGTCTGGGCCAGTTGCCCCCCAGCCTGCGTGCTCCCCCTCAGTGTTTTTACCATCGAGCCCCGTCGAGGTCGCTCTCGCCGCTCTCGATGAAGGATGCCACTCTGTCACCTGGGTCCGCGAAGCCGTCGTCCGCGTCGCAGATCCTGACCTTTTTAGGGTGGCTCCTTGCTCTCCTGGGCTCTCTTGGTTGCTTCAGATAGCCTCTGTGAGGTGGTGCTGAGCTCGTCCTCTCTGGCGTGCCCATGTGGAAGCGCGGAGGTGGTAGCTGTGGCTCGTGTGGCACGGTGGGCGTGATGTCCTCTATCGGCAGGCGTGGAGGAGTGCTGGGACAGGCCTCTTCGTCGCGGCTGAAGTCGATGAACAGGGTCGTCATGGGTGTTCTGGCTGGCTGTAGCTGCTGTCGCGAGCTCTCGTTTGGCGTGAAGGGCGTGACGGGCGGGAAAATGCTGGGCCTCGGCGTGGGCTGCTCCGTCGGCATGGGCGAGTCTGCTGCTATCGTTGGTGAGAGTGAGGCTAGGTCCGTCGGAGCTTCGTCCTCCTTCTCCTCACGCAGGTCTTGGCCCGTCTTTGGTTCTTCCTCCTGCAGGTCAGCGTCGTCGGATTCGCCGATCGGGATACAGTCACTGTTTGCCCTCATGTCGAGCAGCCCCTCTTTCCTAGCCTCCACGGTGGTGACCCTCTCTTCTTTACCCAGCCCCAGGTCGGTCAGATGGTGGAATGGGTCGACGCTGGCGTGCTCCTCGAAGGACGGGCGCAGCTGCGGCGGCTGCGGCGGCGTCGGGAGCTCTTCGGCAGGCGGCCTCGTCGCGAAACTCAGGTCCTGAAAGATGAAGTCGCCAAATAACGAGGTGCTCGACTCTTCAGGCGTTGGCCCCGAAGATGTATGTGACTTCTCTCCTGATCCCACCATGGCCAGCTCCTCAAGGTACGACGGTAGCTCGGGATGTGGGGACTCGCACTGACCAGGTTGGAGCCGGAGTAGGCCTGCCTCGAGTTGCTCTCTCTGGTACTTGTCCTCTTGCTCCGCCATGACTTGGTCGCGCTCAGTCGCGGCTGTATCCACCATGAGGTCGTCCGTCATGCCGACTAGAAGTTCCTCATCCACCCGTCCTCCTGCACCCCAGGCATCCCGTAGAGCATTCTGGAGTCCTGCAGTATGCCGATCATGCTCGCGTTGGAGGCCTTGTAGTTGCTGCTGCCTGTGCATGTCGTTCATGTGCTGGATGTGGGCATGGTGCCGCATCGCGGCCTGTATCTCCTGGTGGTGCTCGTGCTGCAGAGTGCCGTGGTGCTGCTGAGTCGCTTGGCTCTCCAACCTCTGCTGGTGTTGTATTGCCTGGAGCTCGCTCGTGGCTGCTGCTTGGCGCTGAAGTGCCGCCTCCTCCATCCTTTTGGCTTTGTCCCCCGCCTCCTGGTGCTCCCCGGCGCGCTCCAAGTACTTTTCCTGCTCGTACTGCATCTCGTGAGCCTTCGCCTGGATGGCCGAGTGCTCCAGGTTCAGGATAACCCGCATCGCTTCGCGCTTGTTGGCCTCTTCCTGGTGCTCGTAGGCCAAATGTTGGTAAGCAACAGCGATCTGCAACTCCTCTTCCTTGTGAGCGCTGCGCCGAGCGCATCGCTCCTGGTACTCCGCTTCCGCCATCTCCTGCAACGCCTTTTCATTATGCTCCTGTGATATCTTGTGCCACTGGGCCTCCTGGGCCGCCATCTGTCGCACCGCATGCCCCCCCTGCCTGGCCTTCTCGACCTGCTGCGTGTAGATGGCTGCTCTTCTCTGGTCCTCCTTGTGCATCTCCTCGTGTAACCTCTTCTTCTCCAACTCGAGGGGCCTTTGCAGGTCCACGAGCATCCCTTTGGCCCTCTCCTCCTGTGTCCTCTGGCTGCCTCTATGTGCCTCATATGCTTTCGCTTCCTCCTCCTCTAGCTTGGCGTTGTGGTGCCTCTTGAGCGCGTTGACCTCCCATGTGTGCCACTCCTGCTGCTTGGCCAGCTGGACTTCTGTCGCATGTATCATCTTATGCGTCATGTTCTGCTCGCAGGCCTTCATCTCACTCTTGTGCTTCAGCTCCGCCTGCTCCAGCAAGTCTCTTTGCTGCTGTTCTCTTCTCTGCTGCAAGTCTAGCCTCTCGGTTAGCTTCCTGATGGCATATTTGATCTCGTCCTTGTCGTCGGCGCTGGTTCTTCCTGCCGATATCCTATCTTGTGCTCCGGAGCTTTGCTCCACTCCGTCTTTGTCACCAGGACGTCGCGCTTCATGCCGTGCTGAGGATGGCGCCTCTGGCGCTGCAGCTGCTTCGCGCTTCCTCCTCGCAGTTGGGTGTGGCGTGCGTCCTCTGGCGCGGTCCTCGCACCTCTCCTCCTCCGACGATTCCTCCTTCACACCCGCTGCCTTGGCCATCTGGTCTCTGGTTTCCCTCAACAGGGTCTTGTAAACCTTGATGGTTCTGGCGGCCACGGCCTCTTGGTCGAGCATCATGTTGAGCCTCTTCTCCATCTCGGTGTGCTCCTTGTGTGGCAGGACGAAGGACATGTTCGCGGCGGTGATCGCTGCTTCCTGCTCGAGGCTCGACGTGCACAAGCCCGCCAGCCTGGCGCCAGCAATGTTCTCGGCGAGGCGGCCCAGCCTGTGGCACTTCGTCTTGTACCATACGTGACGCATCTCTTCGTCATCGGGTGGTGCTGACCAGCTCTCGTGCTCCATCGCCACGGCGAAGGGGACAGGCGTGATGCTGTCCAGGACTGCCTTCTGCTGCATGGTGTACTGGAAATTGCCGATGTGGGTGGCGGCTGCGTCCTGCTGGTCCTTCTTTCTGCGCCTGCTGCTCCTCCTTCTGGCTGAGGTGCTCCTCCATGGCGCTCTGTCCTTCCAGTGCTGGGCGCTGTCGCTTCGCTGCTGGTGCTGTGGATGCTTCTGCTGGTGCTGGTACTAGGCTGGCTGTTGTTGGTGCTTGTGGGGGCGGGGCTGCTGCTGCTGCTGCTGGCTGTGCTGCTGCCTCTGTGCGTTGTACTGCTGGTATCCGTTGTGCTGGCGCTGGTGGTGCTGGCTGTCATCGCGGGCCCACGCCCAGGGTCGCCCTCCGATGGCTCTGATGTCTCCATTCCAGTCTCTGCTGGCGCTGGTGCTACTGCTGCGCCTGCGCTGGTGCTGCTGCTGCGCCCTCGTGGCCCTCTCGCTGCTGCTGCGACTGCGCTGGTGCTGCTGCTGGCGCTGGGGCTGCTGCTGGTACTGCGGCTGCTGCTGCTGCTGGTACTGTAGCTGCTGCGCGCTGTGGTGGTTGCTGAGGATGTGCGCCGCGTCCAGCACGCGGAAAAGGGTCCTGGCGTTGGCCCTCTTCTCCCGCTGGCGCCTGTGCCAGGCGGGCTCGCCCTCTCGGGGCGTGGCGGCTCTGCGCCGCCGCGGCTGCGGCGCCGATGGCGCGCTGCGCGCGGCCACGAGCGGCGGGGGCGACCGACGAGACGACGGCCCCGCCCCTCCTCAGCCCGTGGCTCCTCCCTCCTCCTCCTCCTCCTCCTCCTCCTCCTCCTCCTCCTCCTCCTCCTCCTCCTCCTCCCTCCCTCCTCCTCTCCTCCTCCTCCTCCTCCTCCTCCTCCTCCCTCCTCCTCTCTCCTCCTCCTCCTCCTCTCCTCCTCCTCCTCCTCCTCCTCCTCCTCCTCCTCCTCCTCCTCCTCCTCCTCCTCCTCCTCCTCCTCCTCCTCCTCCCTCCTCCTCCTCCTCCTCCTCCTTCCCCCTCAGAAGTCGCGGGGGGCAGGGGCTCGCACGCCGCCCCCGAAGCGTGTCGCCGCGAGGGCGGTACGCAGGAACTGCTCTCGGGCGCCGGGGCGCGGCGGCGGGCGGCGGACAGCCGCAGGGCTGCGGGGTGGGGGGCTAGGCGGGCCGCGGCGGCCGAGAGGCGCGGCGCGGGGCGCCGCTGGCGGAGCCAGGGCGCGCCCGCGCGGCGTGCGACGCCCGGAGGCGCGGGCGGCGCACGCCGGCCCCGCCCGGGGCGCGTGCGCCGGAAGAGGGGGGCAAACAAACCTACCTCGCTTTTGACCAGCCTCGCTTCCGAGCGATACCGAGCGATGCCAAACTACGGCCTGTACTGATCAGGCCGCTAGACGAGGAGGCCTGGAAGCGAAAGCGGGGTAGGTAATTCACGCTCTGAGGAAGGGGCGGAGGGGGGAGGAGGAGACGCTCGTGGGGCCCAAGGACACACCAATAACCCTGGCAAGCAAACAGTAAACCCCCCGGCGATATCGCTAGCACAGAAAATAAAATAAATAATTATTTTGGGCGGCGCCCTCCGGCGATATCGTTAGCACATAAAAATATATAATAAAATAATTAATTAATTAATTTGCCCCCCCCGGGCCCGAAGCTGGCGGCAACGCGAGGCGACAGCCTGAAGAACCAACGCGCACGAACGCTTGCCAATGGGTTCCCGCCTTGCTTGAACACTGGGAAACTGACGCGCATCGGAAATCAAAGGTAAATCATAAATGACAAACAATGAAATCACCGCAAGCAACTATACTTGAAAGGACCACCCAAAGGAATCCCAGAGAAATCTCAGAAGGAAGCCCACGCAGAATCTCAAAGGACCCCTATTGGAAATTCAAAATAATCTCAAAAAGGAACCCCACAGAAATCGCAAAGGCATCTCAGCGGCAGCCCAAACGAACCACGAAGGAATCTAAGGAATCTGGAAAACGCGGGCTCGCGTGGACATAAGCAAACCCTATTGCGGCCGCAAAAAGGAAATTGTTTTTTTCACGGGGTCCTATGGGCGAGTCCACGGAGGGATCTCGCAGACGGATTCCGCGAACCCCCCCGCGATATGTTAGCACATTTATTGAAAATAAAATAATCCACAGGCGCCGGAGGTCGATGGGATGCTCCCTTCAGGGATTGTCGAAAGAATGTCAGAGGAACTCGAAAGAACCCCCAAAGGAATCCCATAAGAATATCACGAGAAATCCCACGCACGATATCGAAGGAACCAATGGAAGTTCAAAGCAATCTCAAAGGAGCCCAAAAGAAATCGCAAAGGCATCTCAGCGGCAGCTCAAACGAACCACAAAGGAATCTAAGGAATTTGGAAAACGCGGGCTCGCGTGGACATAAGCAATCCCTATTGCGACCGCACTAGGGAAATTGATTCTTTCAGGGGATCCTATGGGAGAGTCCACGGAGGGATATCGCAGACGGATTCCGCGAACCCCCCCGCGATATGTTAGCACATGTACTACAAATAAAATAATCCACCGCCCCGGATGTCGATGTGATGCTCTCTTAAGCAATGGGGTATCAAACGGATATGACCGGAGCCTCAAGGGACCCCCAGAATAACATCAAAGGAACACAAGAGGAGTCTCAAAGGAGTCCCAAAATAATCACAATGGAAACGGCAAGGAATCTCAAAAGAAGCCACTGTGACGAATCTCACAGAAACGCACAGAATCACAGGAAGCGACTCTGGGCAGGTGTGCCTTGTCGCTGGGCTCTGGACTACAAGGGGACCGGGCATTCAGAGGCTTGTGGAGGCCTTTCTGGATGCCTCCTGGGAACCTCTGGGGACCTCCCCTCCGCGGACCTCTGGTGACCTGCGGGGGATATCGCTTCCGCCCCGGCCCCGGTGCCGGAAGCGTTATAATTTCCTCTGATGAGGGGGGGGGGGAGGGGGGTTTACTGATTGCTTCCCAGGGTTAGATACACACACACAGATCGCAGGATCCCCCCGATGGTCTGGTATCTCCTGGGCTTTTGTCTCTCTCCCCCCCCCCACACTTCCCATCTTTTCCCCCATATCTATTCTGGGGGTCGGCGATTCATCGTGTCTGTGTGCTCCTTTCCCTCCTGAGGCGCGTTCGCGCTCCGCTCCGTGCAAGGCAGCTGATCGCAGGTGGCCCGGAGCCGCCGCGGGGGGGGGCTTGCGATCCACTGCCTCGGAGCAGGCGCGCGGCTTTCGGGCACCTGCTGGTGGGCACTCTGCGAGCAGCGGGGCGCGCTCGGCGAAGGAGGACGGAAGAGCGCATCGTGGCCCGAAGGGTGTGCGCGGACGGGAGGGCCAACAGACGAGGAGGCCAGCCACGACAGCGGGCAGACTCCAGCCGCGAAGCCTGAAGTAACAAGAGGGGGGGACAGAAGGAGAGGCCTCACGTCAAGGCCAGGAGGAGGCAAAGCCTCGGGATCAGGCGGTGCCGAAGACGATGTGCTTGCAAAGGAACGCCTTGAACAGGAGCCCGAAACACACACACACACACACACACACACACACACACACACACACACACGCACGCACACACACACACACACACAAACACAAACACAAACACACACACACACACCACGCACGCACGCACGCACGCACGCACGCACGCACGCACGCACGCACGCACGCACGCACGCACGCACGCACGCACGCACGCACGCACGCACGCACGCACGCACGCACACACACACACACACACACACACACACACCGCTGCAGAGGAGCCTGACAAACTGGAAGCACGGACTTCGATCCAAGTGGAAGTAGCCAGGGCTGGAAACACTGGCAGGGGCTGCAACGGACCCCAGCCACTTCTTCCAGCTTCCCTGCAGTCCTCACACCCGCCCTGAGTGGGGACGCCAAAAGGTACTGATACCGCTGCTCCCCAGACCTCTCCTGGGGTGGTTTCTGATCCAGGCTTCGGGGCGAATCCAGCGGTGGCGACGAAGGCCTCCCAGGTGGTCCAAAAAGGGGAAAACGGGCGCGAAGGGTAGCGGTATGGGCACCTTTTCCTCCTCTGACTGAGGGGGAACGGTAAGAGGGAGGGGGACCGGCCCTGAGGGGCGGAACCATCGGCCTGGACTCGGCGATACGACGCCAACAGGTGGGCCAAAGGCTCCCGATAGCGAATCCGCAAGAGCCTGAGCGGGGTGGACGATCGGGCCCCCTGTCGGCGATAGATGGACGATCGGGGGTCGATGCACCCCACCCCCTGAGCCTATCTTCGGTCGACCCAACCGGGTGTCCAGCAGAAAGAGGGTGGTGCAATCGGCCCGGGGCAACTCTATTACAAATGTGTATTGCGACGGATAATGGTATTGCACTATATTGCAACGAATGCATTGCACGCGAAAGCCCAACAAAGCATTTGCGCACCGTAACGCGCTGAACGCCCCAAATCGATATTGCAACCCGGCACGCCTATTGCACCACGTCTATTGCACCACCCCTTTCAGCTGGACCTCCTTTTGAGCCAAGCAGAGATCGGGGGGGGCGATGCACCCCTCCCCCGGAGCCCATCCCCCCCTCCAAGGTTGCCCCCCAGTTGTTAGCCCTTAGCCCGACTCTCGGGCGGCCGCTCGGCACAGTCCAGGCACGCCCAGAACGCCCTCGACGAGGTGCGGCTCGTGGAGACCACCCTGGGCATCGAAAACTTCCGAGAACTGTGGCAAGCCATCGAAGACCGACGAGGCGCAGCTGATGGAGACTGCCCTGGGCATTGAAAATTTCCAAAACTGTGGCAAACCATCGAAAGAACCATACTTTTTTGCTGATGGAGGTGGCCAAATCAGTACAGCCGCGAGGGCGCTAACATGATGATGGACTGACAGATCTCAAGCAACTCAGCACGACATGAGCTTGGGCCAGATGGGAGAAATTGTGTACACCTACGCGGCCGCCGTCGTTCTCGACAGAGGTAGCTGCGAGAGCGCCGGATCCATGGATCGCCTCCTGCGAAAAGTTTGCGGGGCGTCAAGAGAGAGAGAGAGAGAGAGAGAGACAAACAAACAGGGCAATGGACACGCAGAAGATAGATGGGGGTGACAACAAAAGTGGCAAAAGAGTTTGTCCTGCACTTGTGGCAAGCTGGCGAGAGCCGAGAGGCCAGATAGCTACCTGCTGACAGGGCGACGGCGGCCAGCCTGCCCCCAGTGGTGGCGAACACGACATCCGCGCGCGCGGGGGTCGTTGCCGAGGACACGGTATACTTCATTGGCGGCGCGCACAGGAGGGTAAGGGGATGGGGGAAGGCTTCTTAGAAGGAAGCCGCTTCTTAGAAGGCGCCAGCCTTACATCTACACATGAGGCCGCGCCATCCAAGAAGCAGGGGTGCTTCTAAGGAGCCTTCCCTCCTCAGCATACCCCCTTTTCTGCGCGTGAATAATCAGAGATGATCATTCTGCTGGTACATGTTCTTTATGTTCTCGCCTGTACGAGCTTCCGACGCTCTAAAACGGCCCCAAGGGCCCCCCCAAACCGCTCCATGACGGCCCAAGAGGCCCCCGAGAGGATCCCAAGACGGGCAAGGGCCCCAGAACGGCTCCTGGGGCACCCAAGGACAGCCCCAGAGCCCCAGGGCTGAGCCCCAAGACGGCTCCAAGGGGAGCCCGAGAGGGGGAGCACGAACCTACACGTCGAGCCTGCCGCCCGAAGAGGGCCCCAGGAAGCCCCAAGAAGCCTCCAAGAAGCCTCAAATAAGCCTCCAAGAAGCCGCTGCAGGCCCACGACACGCCCCCAAGTGGCCCAGAAGAGGCCCCAAAGAGGCCCCCAGACGGCCCCCGAGAGGCCTCGAAACTGCCTCCAGCAGGCCCCCGAGAGGCCTCCCACTATATGCCAACGAACATCCAAGAGGCCTATAACCCACAACCCAGGCACGGCGGCGGGACTTGCAGTAGGCGGCTGGATACACTACAAGGTGCCCGGGCTCTACTGATGGATCGCTCGAAACTGTAAGATCTACAAGGACCTCCTCGAAAGGACCGCGCGGAAGGAAACCCTGTCATCCAGACGAGGGCCCCTTAAAAGCAAAACTGCCCAAGACGCTCTGCGCACCTCGCAACAAGGTTCGGGTCCAAAAAGGCCAGATATTAGATCAGACCTTCAGGGGCCGGCGATCGTGCACTTCGCGCGGGCTACGCGAGCCATGATCGAACACAACACTTTTTGAGCTCGACGCCCTCCCAGCCACAGCCCACACGCCTGCAAGAAATGAGACCCTGGCTGGCGGAGACCTGACAGGCGGAGACCTAGGAAAATTCGACTATCCCCTGCCCCAATCGTCATCAAGCTTCCCGTACCCCGAGGAGCACCGAACGGTGCTGCGGCTACAGTGTGGAATCGCTCGAGGCTGCGAGATTCGGCAGGGCCTAAGAAGCGGGCCGCGACGCGAGTCGGGCGATCCTGGATAGGGTGGGCAATTACCTTGATAGAATCTGCCGACCCCAGAGGCGTGTGCGGGAAAGGGTCCACCCTACCACAAGTGCTCGTCCAAAACTTACCAACGTTCTGGCCCCGGCATCTTTACCCTCGCAAGACACTGGGCGACACCCCCCGCCTGGCTCCGGCTACCCACACCCCATGGAGCCTCAGTTCTTGGACCCCCCCACACCACGATTTCTCCTCCCAAAACGACCGACACCCCCCACCGCGCCCCCACCGCGCCCCGACACCCACACCCCATGGAGTCCCGACACCACGCCTTCTCGTCCAACAACGACCGACACGCCCCCACCACGCCCCCCACCGCGCCCCGACACCCACACCCCATGGAGCCTCAGTTCTAGGACCCCCCCACACCACGCTTTCTCGTCCACGACCGACCAGCACCCCCCCGCGCCCCACCGCGCCCGACACCCACACCCCATGGAGCCTCAGTTCTTGGACCCCCCCACACCACGCTTTCTCGCCCAAAAGCGACCGACACCCCCCACCGCGCCCCCACCGCGCCCCGACACCCACACCCCATGGAGCCTCAGTTCTTGGACTCCCCACACCACGAATTCTCGTCTACAATCGACCGACACCCCCCACCGCGCCCCCACCGCGCCCCGACACCCACACCCCATGAAGCCGCAGTTCTTGGACCCCCCACACCACGCTTTCTCGTCCAAAAACGACCGACACCCCCCACCGCGCCCCCACCGCGCCCCGACGCCCACACCCCATGGGGCCTCAGTTCTTGGACCCCCCCCCCACACCACGAGTTCTCGTCCAAAAACGACCGACACCCCCGACCGCGCCCCCCACCGCGCCCCGACACCCACACCCTATGGAGCCTGAGTCTTGGACTTGGAACCCCCACACCACGATTTCTCGTCCAACAACGACCGGCACCCCCCACCGCGCCCCCACCGCGCCCCGACACCCACACCCCATGGAGCCTCAATTCGTGGACCCCCCCACACCACGATTTCTCATCCCAAAGCGACCGACACTCCCCACCGCGCTCCCGCCGCGCCCCGACACGCA